>OX459035.1:25640419-26240419 GCA_949775005.1 Orthosia gothica
GAGTGGAGTTCATGCCCTTTATTCTTCCAGCTCGAGAAAGAGGTGGAGCTAAACAGGAAGAATAGCGCCATCCCTTTTGGCGGCTGAACAATAGGACTAGTGGGATAATTATTAAAACAAAAAATGTGACACTGGTAATGTCTAAGAAGAGTCCATGTCTATGCTTTCCATTTCGTACAGGAGCAAGTATCGTAATTAATCCAGCGCGAGATAGAGATGGAGCTATACAGGACGAATAGTGCCATCCCTTTTTTACGCCAAAACGTTGAAGACTACAAAACTTTACTACGCCTCCAGCTAGGGAGCAATTTAATTTGGCGAAGAGTTTATGATGTCAAGAATCCTTCTGTCTTTGTTCTCCTAGTACCCGGGTGAGCAAGCGTCCCCGTAATCTGGCAGCTGACACAGCGGCGTCCATGCCGTGGGCCGGGGGCGAAGCCCTAATAGCACTTCGGAACCTGTCCTACACTCCTGAGAACTGCAAAGGAAAACGGTAAGTGGTTACCATGTTTATACCCTCCCTAAATACAATAAAAAGTGCTAATAGCGCTGAAGTCCGAATGATCCAGTCTATTGCTTAAACGTAGGACCACATGCACATACATATTTGTCTCGTTAATTCTTACTACTAATATAAATCTAATAAGTGTGTTCTAATCTAATAACTAGTTACCGTTTTCCGCCTCGTTCAGTCTGTGTGGCTGTTTCAAAGCCTTATTTCACTGTTCGTTCAACTTGACCTACAGTTACCAGGATAACATAATCACTAAGAAGTTGTATTACAGCGTGGCGGTATGCGGCGCGGCCAGCGGCGAGGGCTGCGCGCTAGTTCAGCTGCTGAGCACGTGGGGCGTGCACGTCACTGTTGTCGCGCCCAGGCATGCTGCGCTCACCTTGAAGGACTTGGGTAATGATACTTCTTTATCTTTTATGTTTGCCTATTGTGTTAGTAAGTTTTATTCACAAAACGAACGGAATTCTATATTCGATCTGACTTTATTTGCCGGCCGAATGCTCCTCAAAACAATGGAGCAATCATAAAAAAAATCTTTTTACAAAAAAATACTACCGACTTCTAAATAAAAAACTACAAAGTGAAAAATCACTTTCTTTTTGGAAGTAGGTGCCTTTCGTAGGTACCAATTTTAAACGTTATGGACACCGATTTCCAAACAGAAAGTTATTTTTCACTTTGTAGTTTTTTATTTGGAAGTCAGTAGTCTTTTTTTGTAGAAATGTTTTTTATTTTTCACTTTTTAGTAGTATCTACCTAATAGGCAAGTGGTTTAATATGGTACATATAATGCCAGAATAGATTACCCGAATATCATGAAACTTAAACATAACCCTATTTCCGTCAATTGTGGACCGATTTTGAAAATTCTTTTTTGTTTGGAAGAGTGCGTTTCGAAATTGTTCCCATTTTAATTTGGTGAAGGTCTGATAAAGAACTTCAGGGATATACAACAGAACTCTTCAATAAATAACGGCAAATCTCTCGGGATTGCTGCAATCGCATGTCTGTTTATTGTTTATACCATTTTATCACATAACATCACGCCAGTACGTTCTAAAGGGGTGCGCAGATCTCTCATTTCACCGGTTATGTTCAAGTTTCATGTTATTCGGGTAATCTATTCTGGCGATATAGGGACCTTACATTAGGTAGGTAAAACTAAAAAGGGAAAAATAAAAAACTTTTTTTTAATAGCGCTAATTTGTGCAAGTCCTATCACAGTGACTTTCTCTAATGCTACTGCTCCACCTGCGTTAATGTTTACATTAGTGTAAACGTCCAACTATGCGTTAATTAAGGCATTAAAAATGCGCGTTGGCTACATTTAGATGCAACACCATCAATAGTTAATGCCTAGTGAAGTAGGTAACGCGTTAATAACGTACACAACACTAACTGCCGAGCGATTCTTATACGAATGCAGCTTTGGATTCCAAAGGCATGGTTCTGATTGGAATGTCTTTAAAAACTCCAACGGTTTCTTATTTGACCACTCCATTGTCGTAATAATGCAGTGCACTTAAAAACAAAGTGTATATAGTAGTCACAGCGGATCTTTGTGTCTCTGAAGTTGGCTCTGCCCACCATTGCACAATTGAAACAGTTTGTCATCGAGAACACTGCATAGAATACGCGAGATAGGACGATGCGACAAACGTAAGCGCGTGAAAGAGATGCTATCTTCACCTTCAACATTGACACAAAAATAGCTACTGCGCATCATTTTGCAGCCAATTCAGAGACACAAAGATCCGTTGTGAATATTATAAGTCCCTGATCTATGCGTGTGCCCTGCTGTAGCCAGCATGGATGAGCGCGCTAAAATGCACGCTAAAACCCTTTGATGTGTCAAAAAAACCGACCCCCGAGCTATCGCTTAACGTTAAATAACAGTAAATCAATACGTTAAAATGTTGGCCACATTTACGTAATGCCCTATTTAACGTTTTAATTTACGCGTTATAAAGGTGGAGCAGCTGTAACGAGAATAAAGATCACTGTAATGTAAATCAGAGGAAAAATAACTGTGACTATCTGTTACATCTTTTTAGTCATTTATTTGAAGCTGGAATATTTAAACTATGAATTTTGTAATTTTGTAACTTTTTCGGCAAATCGGATTAATTTAAAAAAAATATTGAACAAAAAATTGTTGTTGCGAGCCTACAGTTAAATAAAACCGGCCAAGTGCGAGTCGGACTCGCGCACGAAGGGTTCCGTACTTGGTAAATTGCGGTTTACGATTTATGACGTATTAAAAAAAAACTACTGACTAGATCTCGTTCAAACCAATTTTGGCTGGCAGTTTACATAGTAATGTACATCATATATTTTTTTCATTTTTATCATTCTCTTATTTTAGAAGTTACAGGGGGGGGGACACACATTTTACCACTTTGGAAGAGTCTCTCGCGCAAACTATTCAGTTTAGAAAAAAAATATATTAGAAACCTCAATATCATTTTTGAAGACCTATCCATAGATACCCCACACGTATGGGATTGATGAAAAAAAATATTTTTAGTTTTAGTTTCAAGTATGGGAACCCCCAAAATTTATTGTTTCATTTTTATTTTTGTGTGAAAATCTTAATGCGGTTCACAGAATACATCTACTTACCAAGTTTCAACAGCATAGCTCTTATAGTTTCGGAAAAAAGTGGCTGTGACATACGGACGGACAGACAGACAGACAGACAGACATGACGAATCTATAAGGGTTCCGTTTTTTGCCATTTGGCTACGGAACCCTAAAAAGGATTGGAAATAATCTGCAAAGTATTAACATTTATTATGTCGTGTTACCAGGCGCCCAGGACTTCGTGGATATCGAGGGTAACCGCGAGACGGGCGCGTGGTCGAGCCTGGAGGCGCGCGCCACGCGCTCGGGCCCGTGGGACGCCGTGCTGGCGTGTGCCGCTGCCGAGGTGCCGCCGCACACGCTCGCCAACAAACCTGCGCTGCTCAAGTATGTAGCCCTAGTCACCTTATTACCGAATAGGCACGTCAAGACAGGTATCAAAGCACATGGCAACCAACCCAATGACGCAGAAATGTAACACCGTTTACCATTTGCGCGCGCATCCTAAGAGAAGACTCAAAAGTTATGCGGAAATAAGTTATTTGTCTTTGTATGTTCACGTAATGCGAAGGAATGATGAAAATGTCGTGCGGAAAGTTTTGACTATGAATGTGGACGGCTATTACGATCTATTGTCGAATCTGAAATTCACTGAGAAGCTGCGCTTGCGTTGCGACGTCGTGAGTCGTCGCAACGCGGGTGTGGCATACAATGTGATGTACCGTTGCGACGTCGCAACGCAACGCACTAATGAGGTCTTACAGTCTACAGAACGCGCGTGAATGAGGTGCTAGGCATGTTTTTAATTGCGAATTGGTGTCGTTAATTAATATTTACAAATTGTCCACCAGGGCGACAGCGCCGCGCAGAGCTTTCCTGGACGTCCGACCGGGCCCGCTGCTCACCGACCGGCTACCGACGCCCTTCGCCATCATATTCGCCACAACATTCTACACGTATAGGGTGTTTAGGGTAAGTTGATTTTTCGATATATTTAACGATTTTATTTGGTTCCTCAACAAACTCACAGGCGGCTATTCTGATTGATCTTGCCGATAATTTGGCATAATTAGTTCAATTTGACAGAATTTTGAATTAGAGAGCAGTAGATTCGCCCTTTATTACTGTGACCTTTTTTATAGTCTATAGGCTCGTGCTTGACCACTATCTCACCTGATGGTAAGCGATGACGTGGTCGACGGTGAAGCATGCTTGACTTAAAGACCCCTAGATTGTAGCTATCAGAAAACACATACTCCGGCAGGAAATTCCACTCCTTAGCTGTACGCATAATAAAAGTATTCCCAAAAAGTTTGGTGCCTATGGATGGGTGGGATGTCCACTATGTAGCGATGGCGCATCGCCATATGGACTTAACATCACTGGTGAAGGGCATACTATGGATACAACTCTACCTAGCTTTTTGGGGAAAACAGGATTATATTATATGATAAGGATGTATGAGCGTAGTAAATAATCTCATTATGACTACGAATATTGGTCCCTATGCTAAGAATTTCATGAACGTCGATTTATTGTATGGCTTACAGTGGCTACTAGGCTGTGGTTCCCACACCGACTGGCTAGAAGACAGGTTCCGGCTGAGAGACGGATTGGACACGCTCACCAAGTTAGTAGACCGCGGAGCGATGGCACCCATACTTGATAAGGTGAGAAATGTTCGCCCCATATCATATAATTTTCTGCCAACGACAGTTTATCGTTTAGATGACATATAATAAGCAAAAACAGTCCATGTTGGCAAGCTTTATCCATCTACTGCTGTGTATTATATAGGGCTCCTGCCTTTTGTGCTTCCCTGGTCTGCGTTTATTACTAGTATCACTTGTTTGTTTTTAATGTGGACTTCTTTCTGCTAAATAATGATGAACAATAAGGTCTTTTAATCAATTGTTTTTAGGGTTCCGTACCCAAAAGGTAAAAACGGGACCCTATTACTAAGACTCCACTGTCCGTCTGTCTGTCTGTGACCAGGCTATATCTCATAACCTGTGATAGCTAGACAGTTGAAATTTTCACAGATGATGTATTTCTGTTGCCGCTATAACAACAAATACTAAAACATAATAAAATACATATTTAAGAGGGGCTCCCATACAACAAACGTGTTTTTTTGCCGTTTTTTGCGATAATGGTAACGAAACCCTTCGTGCGCGAGTCCGACTTGCACTTGACCGGTTTTCATTTTTATTTTGTAAATAAAGACACTTACTTATACACGTTCCATTGCAGGTATACCTCCCACAAGAGTTCGAGAGCGCACTGGCTCACGCATGCAGCGACGACGCTATCGGTACCACAGTCATACGATTCCCTTAGTACTAACTCATATCTACCATCCACCTGCCATGTTATCTCTTCACCACCCTTGGTACACTGGTAGATGCACTGATTACTTTTCACTGCCTTATTTATTAAGTCCGCTATTGTACCTTTGTGCATGAAAGTTGAAATAAATATCTCAACACTTTATGCTACCCTGGTAGGCAAGAGCCTTCGTTGGTGCATTTAGCACTAACAAGGCTTTACGTAACGTATTTCTTGCTAACCACTTAACAATGACGAATTTTTATTTTAAAAGTTGGCATGGCCTTTATTTCGTAGAAGTAAAGGCGATTATCGTAGGTCATCATTATGTCTACATACTATGACCTGTGACTCAAACTGTTCAAGAACGGGTTAAAAAGTCCCGAAATATTTGATTGCTCTCCTAAGTGAGTATATCAGCAAAAATTTATATAAAATTTGCCTAGGCAAATTATGTTGCAACTCGCAAAATTTTCGGGTTATGCCCCTTTCACCAAATCACCTAAATATGTAGGCCCACATACTGTTTTATCAGGGCCACATAAACTATAAAATGCAAAAAGGAACTCGAACATAATGTTCCTATGGAATGTTGTTCCTAATTTTATAAATAAATTTATTATAATCGGCATTTTTTTACATTGTTGAATCGATTTACAAGATCAATGATCATCATTAAATTAATTAAGTCAAATTCATTAATTATAATGAAAAACTATTGGAATTGATAGATGTGCGTTATTTATAAGTTCTTGTTATTTTTCTTAGATGTTTTGTAGTGCCAGTATGTCTTCAAAAGAAATGATATTGAAATTAATTTCAAGCACAAAAGTCTAAGTTTTAAAACTTTATTTATTTTAAGTATTTTTGTTGTTGTTTTATATGGCAACCCAAAATTCGCACAATAGTGTTGCCAGCTGTGAAATTGTTAAAAAATACTTTTCATTTTTAGAGAACTATATCATTTGTTAATTGTTTAAGTATTACTTTTAAAGTATCCTTAAATAGCTTCATAGATGGAGTGGAAATAAATCTGTATTATTTTAAAACTCTGTCTCAAACTTATACCCACCAGGAGTCACAACATCACAAGACTGTAAAATGTAAACAGATCTGTAAATATTGTAAATAAAGTTACTAAATCAAATAGGTGCTCAAAACAATGTATATAGACAGATTTTGTATTCAATCTATTGTAATCCAGACCTTTTACTGATTGTACGCCATTTTCAATGCGGCCACACTGAATGCAACTTGTTGCAGCAACGCGTAATATGTGACAGCTTAAACTATCATTTTCAAAAGATTTGATAGGTTCGTTTTGAAGTTTCTGATTTTCATGAAAATAGCACGACGCGGTACCTTCGTTTGAACACAAAATACGAAATTTAAAAGAAAACCACGTAAAATAATTGCTATTTATCCTACACCTACTATTAAAAGAGCAATATTTGGATATACCTATGTATTTTCTTCTTTAAGCGTGAGGATGTGGGACATCTGTGGTGTCAGAGTTAATTAAGCCGCCTCTGGCCACCCCACAGGCCTCTGACTTGGCTAGTTCAGACTTACATTAACTATATAAGTCCAGGTTTCCTCACGATGTTTTCCTTCACCGTTGCCTGTGATGTCCAAGATAAACTTAGAAAGTACATATGAGTTTGAAAAACTCACATTGGTACTTGCCCGAGACGCACGAGAGAGAGGTCTTAGCCACTGGGTCACCACGACATATATATAATACTAGCTGACCCCCGCGGCTTCGCTCCCGTCAAAATTATAGCCTATGTTACTCGGGAATAATGTAGCTTTCCATAGGTGAAAGAATTTTTAAAATCGGTCCATTAGTTTCGGAGCCTATTCGGTACAAACAAAAAAATCTTTCCTCTTTATAATGTTGGTATAGAGATAGACAAACTGTCCCAGCGAACTTCGTACAACCACAGACAAATTTATGAGTAAATGGTAACTAACCCGACTTTGTTATATACTTAGATATAGGATGAATTTCAGAAAAATCAAAAAAACACAAAGCCATTACCGAGAACCAACATACAACGCCATGTTCATTTTAGTCCGCCTTTTGTTTCTATCATGTATCAGACATGGCGCTGTGTTCGCAAAAAGTATCGGAATAAGAAAATTTTCCTATGTTTTTATAGTTATACTAGCTGACCCGGCAAACTTTGTTTTGCCATAAAAAGACCAAACATTTATCTACCCTACCCTACCCGACCCTACCCTACCCTACCCGACCCTACACTACACTACCCTACACTACCCTACCCTACCCTACCCGACCCTACACTACCCTACCCTACCCTACCCTACCCTACCCTACCTATAAACCTCACGGAGCCCGAGACCTTTCCAACGAATGCAAAACCTTGGAAATCGGTTCGTGCGTTCTGGAGTTATATCGTCAGCAAGAAACCCGACTTATTTTAATATAGTAGTAGATTATACTGTTATTTTGGTTGGAGGCAAATCCAACAAATCAAAGGCAAAAAATCGGTCCGATCTTTAGTTAGTGGTGTAACTAACCCGAATTTGTTTTACATACGGAAACGATTCTAATGATTTCGATAAAATTTGCAATATAGGGGTTTTCGGGGCGAAAAATCGATCTAGCTAGGTCTCCTATGTAGGCAAATTCGTTTTCTCGAAAAAAATGTTTTCCTTATTTTCAACCGAGCAGAGCTCCGTCGGTCGCCGGGTACTATACACACTATACGATGTATTATGAAACAAATAAATAAATCAACATTTACCACCAAACGATGTATCAATGTTCTCCACGGTAGAATCAAACAAACTAGTTTGACACCTTTCTAGACGAACCTTGTAGATTATTTGTAGACCAACATTGCAACCGCTGCTGCAACACACAATTTATTGAAGCTGCATTCGCTGCGATCCAACCAAACTGAGCTTTTTATACCTCCTATTTTGATGGCGCAAAACACAGTAATTTTGATTGCACTATCAAAATATTACTTTCAGTATAGTTCTCGCCGAACTTCTTTGCTGCCCTGAAGTTGGATACAAAGGCTGCGCAGTAATAAATCTCATATAAAAACAGCACCGATGCATACCCTGCGCATCGGAAAACCAACTTCAGGGCGGCCCAGAAGTTTTCCGAGAACTATATAACCGGTATAATTATAAACTAAACGTGTTTACTTAATATTTATAACGTGCCATTTATTATCTAGCCAATGATCGTCAACATGGACTTTTCTAATATCTATAAATAGAAGGTCTTTCTTTTAAGAAGATCGATGCTATTTTAATATGGTTTCTTGCTTAATTTTGACACTGGGAAAAGTTAGTGTTTTTACAAGTATGGAAAATTGACTATATTATTAATAGCTTTAACTAGATTATTATCTATTGATGATTATTAGATGACAATTATTATTAGAGGAGCTCGTGGCTTAATAATAACAGCCGCACGGGTCGATCTTCAAGGTTAAGTAACGCTTGCCGAGGTCGGTCCGTGGATGGGTGACCATTTCAACATACCGAGTTTCCTTCGTGTCGACACCAGTCTAGCCAAGGGGTATCGTGTTACCCAGCTACAGGGTTGTGGAGGTCAGATAGGTAGTCGCTCCATGTAAAACACTGGTACTCAGCTGAACCCGGTAAGACTGGAAGCCGACTCCAATGAAGTTAGGAAAAGATAGGCAGATTATGATGATTATTAGATGACAATCTGTGAGTGCAACTTTCCATGTAATCGTATGAGTTATTTCAGAGATTACTTCCTACAAATCAAACAGACAATTTTCTCTCTTTATAATATTATGTGCTTCAGATTGTACGTAAGGCGGATTAAAAACAACTGTCCTGTCGCAGGTCTGCTGGAAGACATTTCTATTGAAATAAGCAGTACCTTTGCGCACTTCTATCCGTATTCTTTATTTTCCCTGTTATGTGTTTTCTGCGGACTAACATATCCCAGTCATAACGATGTTGACATATCGTTGGCTTCACAATTGTACCTAACTGTTGTCACAAATATATTGTAACTTGTATTTGATTTGTAACGAACTCAATAACGTCCAAAGGTAGATAGGGAACTAAGTTAAATTGTAATGTAGATAGATAAATGTTATTTTAAAATATAAATGTTGTTAAATATATTTGTATTTTTTCATTCTTTGTTGCCTGCCACCAGTTTCACTCAAATTGTGCCAAAGAATCGGAAAAGATGCACAAAAGTCAAACAATTAATATCCTCCTTTTTTAAAGGTGGTTACAAAGTATCAATATCTTATGGTTCCCCTTGTCGACGGCTCGAACTATTTTGTGCGCGGGGTTAAAATGCATGCTATCTTATCCGACAACACGTGCGAAAGAGATAGATGCTGTGATGAGCAGTAAGAAGCTAGTTCTCATACGAATTAGCATTATTTGCAATTTGTAGCGAAATGGATGATGATTGAGGATGAAAACGAGCGCGCGAAATTTTATGAACAGACCTTTGGGTGTCTAGATAACATGAAAAAGTACTAAATGAATATTTTCAAAATAAAATTATTTGCATTGTTGAATTACTAATCTATCCCTCTATGGAGGCCGTTTTGCAATTTTCCTTCTTCTTATGGTATTTATTTATTTCCGCCCAAAGATGCGTTAAAATTAGTGTTGAAATATGGAACTTTCGACGCTCATAACTTTCAAATATTGTACCTTTTTACATTTTTGTTTCCATACAGGGCTAGATAATGATGAGACAAATAGATATCATTTTTTATTTTGAACGTAATTCGTCAAACAGTGGAGCAATCGCCAGACTACGTTTGTATGGAAGAATTTTCGACTAGTGTAACCTAAAGGCCACAGTGAGGAGCTCATACTACGATACCTAAATCGTAGTATGAGTTCCTCACCCTGACCACAGCTGACAAGCTAACCTCAAGTAGCTTTTTTCTACCCCCGACCCGGAGGGGTCTGTCAGACTCATACTAGCAGAATCCATACCGTGTCTCTTCAAATCATTTATGGCTCGAGCGCAGGGACACATTTGCATTCACCACGATCACCCCAGCAATGACGGTTTGCACTAGCAAACCCCATCTCCGGTCAAGGGAAAGAGTGAGCTGTTGCTGTGAAGACTACCAAATACCCCCAAGTTATAGCGTGCAGCCGCACGTGTTCACGAGTATTTAAGATATTGTCCAGAAGGTGCGAATTCGCCGCGAATCGTTTCGTGCGAATTAATACGTGCGTTGGCGAGGTACTGGGCGCCAACCAATACATCGCGCGAATTCAAAATTCGCGCATAAATTACGTGCACTTCGCCAGATTTTCGACTCGGGCGCTCGAGATATTAAGAGACGCCTTGTTGCGTCCAGTTTACTGTGGAGATAGGGTTAAATAGGTATAGATAAGGTTAATATTTTTTTCTTTCTTGTATATTTATGTTTTTACCGACTTCAAAAAAAGGAGGTGATCAATTCGACATATGTTTGTAATATTGTTGGAACTGTACAATATTTACATGTTATTCTATGTGGGCTTCTAAACATATGCGCCACATTTCATATGTGTATGTATGTTTGTCCACGCATATCTCCGAAACTATCAATCATTCTTTTTGTGTTAGATTGAGTATCTAGTTAAGAAATAGTGCAAGTTTCATCAAAATTGGTCCAGGAGTTTTCAAGATATGGATGGAGCATACAACCGAACTCCTTAGTGACAAACAGCAGGAATGTGTAAATTGAGTTATTATGGGTATTTTGTAGATCCTTTTGGTAGGTACCGTACTATAGAAATTACTCACTTTTAGTGATGGTGTAGCAAATTAAAGAAATAAAAAATAAAATAAAAAAATAAACTGACTTCAAAAGCAAAACACAAAAAGTGCAAAATAACTTTCGTTTCGGCAGTCGGTCTCGAAAAATTATAAAAACAAGAGTTACCAAAGACATTGACTGCCGAAACGAAAGTTATTTTGCACTTTTTTGTGTTGATTTTGAAGTCGGTACCTAATTATTTTTTGCAGATAGACTCTTTGATGCGCTTCGATTCCTCGTCAGTGTGCTTTGTTGGGCGTCTAGTGTCAACTTTCTGGCAAGAGATTATATCTCTCTACATAATAAAACAACAGAGAATGTAGAACCACATTTATTTAGCGAACACAACCGAGTACTGAACAGATATACATTAATATAACATTAAGTACAAGTTATTGAACAATGCAACCTTTGTATACATTCACCGACCACTCCCTACTACCCGCAATATTCATGTTTTTACTTTATTTAAATACAAAATCGGATTGCTTGCTGTCGTAATGCCGGTGTACTATAGGTACACCACTGTTCTACCCTTCGAGGTATAGGTACAGGCGAGATATTATGTTTTAAATGAATTTAAAATATCAAGTACATAAATTAACGTTTTTCTATGCTGAAGCATTGTTTTATTATTTGAAGGGCATCTTGTCCAAAAGTTTAGGGCCGGATCTAGGGGGAGGCGAGCCGGGCAAATTACCAGAGCGGCATAAATGAGGGGCGGCCAAACTGCACCAGCAGCTGTTTTCATTTCATCAGAAAACCTAACTTATTGGTGGTGTGGTGCTAAAATTTTCAAGCTCGCTTCGCTGCTAAATGTTATTGGTTCTTGTTGTAAAACAACCGTGAAATAACTCCTCATTTAAATATTTGCGAAAATTCTTAGGTGAAATTATCGAGCTGGAAGTTTTCAATAAGGGGCCTCATCCGATACGACGGTTTAAAACATCATTTTTTTCAATAGATCATATATTTTTTTCAATCTATAATTGCTAGATCGGGCCCTGCATACGATACAAAAATATTGGTCTGTCGAATTTACTGATTCGACACCAGCAGCCTAATTGTGTAAGTAAATTCGGCAACGGAAACAATCTGGAAATCTGCAATCTTTATTCAACTTTTTTGTGTATGTGTGTGTTTTTGGGAAAGAACCAGATTGTTTCCGTTGCCGAATTTACTTACACAATTAGGCTGCAGGCCTATCGCCATCGCGGGATACATGGGTGATGTTATTTTATGCCCTTTACAAGAAGTTCAAACATAAATTGTGTTAAATAAATCAGTTCTGTTAGATATCTAATAACATTCACAGATAAATAAAATAACAATATTTATAACATGATCACAAGAATATATTAATTATCATTATTTACTAACTAATACAAAATATACGAATACAATCATAATTCAAGCAATCTTGATAATGAGAGCTGTTTTATCTAAACAATAATCATTTTCACAAAACTATGATTTTATTTGACCATTCCAATTTATAAACCACTCATAAAAAAGACTCCACAGAGCTTGGAACGCCATTCCATATCATTTTAACCTCGTAATGTGCTCTGAACACAAGATTCGACCGTCATAACGCCGTCGTCGGTTACATTATCAAAAAAATATTAGTTACGTATTCTTTGCTTTATAAAATCAAAGATAAAGCGCATCAAAGATCGCAAGTGGGGTCTTGTGACGTAACAACTCAGTAAAAATTGTACCAAGCCGTGAAGTCACACGAAATTTCAACGCACTGTACATTCGTAATTTTTTGTTTACGTGGCACAAGAAAAAATACGTGTCTAATATTTTTCGACGGACTAAATATATTTTATTAGTTATAATCCCTATTGTAACGGGCTGTCAATGCAAATGGTGACACTCACTGACTTAGTTTGTACTTAGGGGAAGTTTTGACAATGCCTCTCGAACAACGAGGTGTCTTGACGCTCTATGAAATACTTTAAATAGAAACTTATATTTAGTTTCATCTGTCCAGCCTTATAGTGTAATGAATTCGGAAAGAGCAAAGAGTATGAAAAATCGACTAATCACATGCGAGATGGATGACGCGTTGTGGCTTTCCGCCTGAGTGATTGGTCGATTTTTCATACTCTTTGCTCTTTCCGAATTCATTACGGCATAAGGCTGCCAGTGGCTGTAATTAGAGTCCGATTGAGACAATTTTTTTCACACATGTTCATTTCTCGTGTCAATACAATTTTTATTAAAATAATATAAGAGCTTGTTTAAATAATTTTTTTTTTTAATAAGTAAGCTTGTTTTGTATCAACCAATCTGTTAACATTATACTTTTGAAGGACACTACAGTACACATACTACTGTTAAGAAATCTAACAATTATCTCTCATAGTTGTTCTCATCTCGTAAATCTAGTGTTTCACTACATCGTCACTAATATCGAGATACATTGGTCCCTACCAGTGTATCATAAAAACAGAATATTGCTTCACCGACCTCACCGTTCCTTAGTGCGCTACTAAATATCATATTAAACCCTACCGATGTTATTAATCGTGACATTCGTAACAGAATAGCATACATTTATTCGACATAGTATCTATAGTCTATACGTGTCACTCTCACGTTTAATGACCATGCCTACCATGAAAGCTGACATTTACCACAGATAGGTACATTACATATTTTATCTAAGTTGGCAATATTTGTAAGTATGTGAGAACCATGTTCCTACTTATCAAATTAATTACTTTTTAATACTTTATACTACGTACGTAGTATAGTGTGTAGAGCTATTCTGGGTGCATCGTCCTCACATATATGAGTTTATTAATGTATGGTTATGTAAATATTGTAAAACACCTATTTTTTTATTTTTAAAAGAGTAGTTATTTTGCGTGAGTTTCTTTTGCGTTCTTCTCCATAACAATCTACTTTCCGAATGCACGGTAGAATAAATTTTTATTACTTGTAAATTTTAAATTTAATTTATTTGACTTTCAAAAGTGCCGTTTATTGGCCTAATAATAATAAATATATTTGACTTTGAAGATAATATAATACTAGCATACAGATGCCTCATCCCATACAAAGAAACAGTGCCACGTAAGCGTTTTCATCTGATTATACCGATTATTTTTTGTAAATCGATCGCGTTCGGTTCCGTTCCACGGCGATAGATAGATCACCATCTAATAATCAATCCATATCGATGTATAATCAGTACAGTACGTCGAGACAGTTTCTTTGTATGGGATGAGACACAGCACCAACATATGGTGCTAAGGAAGACATAGGAAACTTTGATCGCTGGAACTAAAAACACTTAATAAGTCTTACAAGTCACGACTAATAACACCAATACACCCACCGTAATAAGAGATTCACCTACAATTATAATAATAATTATTACTATTAATAAAATTCAGTAAAAGCAACGGGAATGTAACTCGTTATACATTAGATTATTATCAAAGTTTGGAGCTAAAGTCAGATTTAGTCGAACGATTAAGTAAAAAAAATGTTTAAAAACGGGCGACATGGCTAATATTTTGAACACATTTTGTATTATTATTTATACCTACAGAGAATATTGTCTATAAGAAGTAAGATACGATTAGAAAATTGGTTGATTTTATTCAAAAAAGGTTAAAAAGTCTGTCTAAGCTTGTTGATAGTGAAAAATACTGAACATTATTTGTTTCAGATTATATAAATTGACTTCCTACGAAGGTTTACGGTATAATTTTAATGAGATATTATTAGTTCCATATTTTACTACAGAATTGACATAGCACCAGGCCTTATCGTCTGCTTAACTTTTGTCCAACTATTTTGGGGCGACTTCCAGTAAATACCAGTATTTTTAACCCCCGACGGAAAAAGAGGGGAGTTATAAGTTTGTCGTGTGAACCTGTCTGTGGTATAATAGCTCCTAAACGGATAAACTGATTTTGATTTCGTTTTTTCGCGCATCGTCCTCCGGTTTGCAGTCGCCTCTCCAGAACCTTTCGGCCCCATCGGCCATTCGTTCAGCGAGCAATGTGCCCTGCCCACTGCCACTTAAGTGTGGCAATACTTCGCGTGCGAAGCGTGTCTATTACTAGATAAATTATGTAGCATGAAATAAAAATGTGTCGGGGGTTTTTTGTCTGCTACTTACTGCCTATCTGACCATAACCCAGAAACTGAGACACATACTTCCATTTGGTAAGAGCCAGGCAGGCCTCTTAAGTGGAATATTGCATAAGATTAGGGACATATCAACGATGTCGCCCGCGGATCTATTCCGTAACTACATGCTAGTATATCGAGCGAAGCTACAGCTACACGCCACTACTGAAGATTGTGATGTCCGTTTCAAACTGAAAATAGATAAAAACAGTATTATAAATAAATTCTTGAAAAACAGATTTCACAAAAAAAAATAAACTATCATAAAACAAGAAAAGAACGAAGAAAAGTCTATTAATTTGTTGAAAATACAATACGAGTTTTATCCATTAAAATATTTTAATTATGGGTTGACGGGACTGTATAGAGGCAAACTCCGGATCCCAGGATTTAGGATATCGCCGAGATTAAGGATTGCAAATGAAAAGGGGGGGAACCGTAAACTAATCGGTTGTCAAGCCCAAAGTTCCAGGTTTTTTAACCTTCAAGGGGTAGCGCGGCGTTGAACCAACCGCACTCGACATATTTTCGTTCATAATATCTAGATTTCTAGTCACTACGAACGAAAACCACTCCATTATATTCTTCTTCGCGCCACCCGAGGGGCACAAATAGTACAGTACTGCAGCGGCCAGCAAAAGAGGTATTGATGGACGAACGTGAACGAGGCAAAGCCGAGACACACATACGTAAGTCCATCAATGCCTATTTGTGGCCAAGGCTTGTATAGTGCTTTTCTCAAATAATGCGCGGAAATTAAAACTTAGTAGCACCTAGAACTCATTTTGTCAAATAATTACTTATATAAGTCAATGACGAACAACAATAATTATTCCCGTGTTGAAGTGTTCATATTTTTTTCTATAAACAGCTTTCTATATGCAAACCATTTAGAAATTTAAATAAAACCTTTGATAAGTTATCTCCTTCGTTGCCATGTTTCGGAGTAAGAGATCGTTCCATTTTTAAATTACACGACATAAATGAGTTTACTATGTAATTTATTTGGCCGCTAAACACGACAGATATGGATTTTCATACAACTTTTGCCGGCCGCTGCTCGCTGTATTTGGCCAGTACAGCAATTTCGACTTATCTCGTAGAAGGTTGTCAAAATAATGCTCAAATTTCCAAGCATGTTTGAGAAAAAGACGTTTTTATCACATCTATTAAAAATTGCTAAATATTCTTCCTAAGTAGGGACTAAAATAACTCATTAATCCCTAGGGACTAAAAGTGATTTGGATTTAGAATGTGGATATAATTAGTAAATGTTGCAATTGAATGTGATTACATCTCTAAAATCAATTACGACAAATTTATGAGCGATTATTTTATTTACATGACACACAACCACCAATAAACACGTACACAGTAGATACACTTACAATCTCATCTTTTTATCCAGGTTATAGGTTTCTTTAGGATAATTTAGACATTCACTTGGGCGGAGTCGCGTGCGGCAGATGATCATATTAATACAAACCTTGTTCAGTACAGGAACAGTTCGGGGAAGTACTTGGTGTAGGGCGGCACTGCCTGCGAGTATGACTTCTGCCCCGCCGGCGAGCACGAGCCCGACGCCGGCAGCAGGGGCTCCGAGCTGATCGAGTTGAAGATCTCCTGCAGCTTGTCTTTGATCTCGTACTGGAAGGTAAACAAACATGATAGGTTAGATTTAGATCCAAGTAAAGCTACATGCATCGACGTGAGATATGCCAATCAAATGAATCTGTAGCTATTGCACAATCCGGCTCGAAGGACCAAAATTTTACAGTTCGTACACTTGCAGAGTTGTTGTTGTTGAGGTCTAAGCACGAAGATAAAATCACTCAGTTCCCGTTAGGTTTATTACGTATAAACGTGTTTACAAATAATACTGATGACGATGCCTGTCTCTAATGTTAATCACCGCGCAGCAAAAATATAAATAATAAAAACGTTTATTCATCTTCACAAAATATCGATATATATATATATATATCTATACCAATATTATAAACAGGAAATATTTTTTTGTTTGTTTGTTTGTTTGTACCGAATAGACTCCGAAACTACTGAACCGATTTAAAAAATTCTTTCATCTATGGAAAGCTACATTGTTCCCGAGTAACATAGGCTCTAATTTTGACGGGAGCGAATATAGTATAAATATTAATAAAACATTTATTTCTTTTCCACAAAGGTTTCTTATAAAGTATTACGTCATAATGGTGCAATACTATTGTATTTGTTGATAAATCCTTTAGATTGTGTAAGGGGTTTTGGCTTACATAGCCAGCCTAGCTCAAAAGCACAGAAGCTGTATGGGGGCTTTTTACGAAACGACCTTACTGTTTCGAGGATTTCTGCACGTTGAGAAGTCACGGCCTCGCATTCCAAGATGACGAAGGCGGCTGATTCTTCGGCATTAAATCAGCCCTTGTAAAGTGACGGAAGTTAATGGCGCCTCTTTTGAAATATGCTTGTTAAGGGTGTGTGTATCACAATGTGTTAATGGCCAAAACTTCGTCTAAAATCCGCCTTACGGTTCAACCGCAGTTGCGTGGTCTCAGATAATGATTATCAGATTTGGGTTGAGTGTGGGATTAAACTTGCGTAAATTGCAGAGAGCGATGGCCGTCAGAGTTGTCAGATGATATTGTACGATCTCTTGCGAGGCGGCTTGCGAAATAGCTGGATCCACACCCTGGGTTTTGGGGCCCTACCATGAGGTCTTACAGCAATGTTATTTTCATTGAGCTTAAGTGTTGGATGTATACAAGTCATATCTATCACGCAAACATAATGAAAAAATTGTTGCTCTAAGAGCTCATGGTAATTACTCTGCGGGCAACACTTTATCGGTGGTGCGAGGAGGCGAAGAAGCGGTACGCGAGCTCCGGCAGGTGTTGGTGGCGAAGTGGCGGGGGAGGCGCGTGCGTCCTTCTCTCGTCCATCGACCCGAGCACTGGCTAGGGACGAAGTACGGCTCCCTGACAAGTCGTACCTTAGGCTGCGTGATGTGCAGCAGCTGGTCGAAGGGCGCGGTGCGGAAGGCGTTGTTGAGTGTGGCGCGGCGTCTCTCCGCGTCACGCCGCTCGGCCGCGCTGGGCCCGCCGGCGAGTACAGTCAGGGGAGCCGCCACTGGCTAGGGACAAGTACCTTAGGCTGCGTGATGTGCAGCAGCTGGTCGAAGGGCGCGGTGCGGAAGGCGTTGTTGAGTGTGGCGCGGCGTCTCTCCGCGTCACGCCGCTCGGCCGCGCTGGGCCCGCCGGCGAGTACAGTCAGGGGAGCCGCCACTGGCTAGGGACAAGTACCTTAGGCTGCGTGATGTGCAGCAGCTGGTCGAAGGGCGCGGTGCGGAAGGCGTTGTTGAGTGTGGCGCGGCGTCTCTCCGCGTCACGCCGCTCGGCCGCGCTGGGCCCGCCGGCGAGTACAGTCAGGGGAGCCGCCACTGGCTAGGGACAAGTACCTTAGGCTGCGTGATGTGCAGCAGCTGGTCGAAGGGCGCGGTGCGGAAGGCGTTGTTGAGTGTGGCGCGGCGTCTCTCCGCGTCACGCCGCTCGGCCGCGCTGGGCCCGCCGGCGAGTACAGTCAGGGGAGCCGCCACTGGCTAGGGACAAGTACCTTAGGCTGCGTGATGTGCAGCAGCTGGTCGAAGGGCGCGGTGCGGAAGGCGTTGTTGAGTGTGGCGCGGCGTCTCTCCGCGTCACGCCGCTCGGCCGCGCTGGGCCCGCCGGCGAGTACAGTCAGGGGAGCCGCCACTGGCTAGGGACAAGTACCTTAGGCTGCGTGATGTGCAGCAGCTGGTCGAAGGGCGCGGTGCGGAAGGCGTTGTTGAGTGTGGCGCGGCGTCTCTCCGCGTCACGCCGCTCGGCCGCGCTGGGCCCGCCGGCGAGTACAGTCAGGGGAGCCGCCACTGGCTAGGGACAAGTACCTTAGGCTGCGTGATGTGCAGCAGCTGGTCGAAGGGCGCGGTGCGGAAGGCGTTGTTGAGTGTGGCGCGGCGTCTCTCCGCGTCACGCCGCTCGGCCGCGCTGGGCCCGCCGGCGAGTACAGTCAGGGGAGCCGCCACTGGCTAGGGACAAGTACCTTAGGCTGCGTGATGTGCAGCAGCTGGTCGAAGGGCGCGGTGCGGAAGGCGTTGTTGAGTGTGGCGCGGCGTCTCTCCGCGTCACGCCGCTCGGCCGCGCTGGGCCCGCCGGCGAGTACAGTCAGGGGAGCCGCCACTGGCTAGGGACAAGTACCTTAGGCTGCGTGATGTGCAGCAGCTGGTCGAAGGGCGCGGTGCGGAAGGCGTTGTTGAGTGTGGCGCGGCGTCTCTCCGCGTCACGCCGCTCGGCCGCGCTGGGCCCGCCGGCGAGTACAGTCAGGGGAGCCGCCACTGGCTAGGGACAAGTACCTTAGGCTGCGTGATGTGCAGCAGCTGGTCGAAGGGCGCGGTGCGGAAGGCGTTGTTGAGTGTGGCGCGGCGTCTCTCCGCGTCACGCCGCTCGGCCGCGCTGGGCCCGCCGGCGAGTACAGTCAGGGGAGCCGCCACTGGCTAGGGACAAGTACCTTAGGCTGCGTGATGTGCAGCAGCTGGTCGAAGGGCGCGGTGCGGAAGGCGTTGTTGAGTGTGGCGCGGCGTCTCTCCGCGTCACGCCGCTCGGCCGCGCTGGGCCCGCCGGCGAGTACAGTCAGGGGAGCCGCCACTGGCTAGGGACAAGTACCTTAGGCTGCGTGATGTGCAGCAGCTGGTCGAAGGGCGCGGTGCGGAAGGCGTTGTTGAGTGTGGCGCGGCGTCTCTCCGCGTCACGCCGCTCGGCCGCGCTGGGCCCGCCGGCGAGTACAGTCAGGGGAGCCGCCACTGGCTAGGGACAAGTACCTTAGGCTGCGTGATGTGCAGCAGCTGGTCGAAGGGCGCGGTGCGGAAGGCGTTGTTGAGTGTGGCGCGGCGTCTCTCCGCGTCACGCCGCTCGGCCGCGCTGGGCCCGCCGGCCGCGCGCCGCAGTGCCTCCAGGCTCACGCACGACGGAGTGCCGCCCGGCTGCAATTAAAGGTTACATATAAATTAACAAATGCCTGTAGAACATCTAAACAAAAATAACGTGTTTCGACTTTCTGATAGGTCATTAAAACGCCCCCGAGACGGTCAAACGGTTTGATTAAAAGACATAGATTTTGGTGTAACTTTTAAAACTAGCTGTGTAAAAGTGTGTAAACGATCAAAATTAACAATAATTATACATTTTTATGAACAAAGGTTGACATAATAATATGTTTATAATACTATAATAAAAAAAAAAACAACAGTGAATCTATAGTAAAACAATGACTTACATTCAAGATACAACTACGCAGATGAGACCTTAATAACGACTCTATGATTCAATTACCGAAATACTGCAGATTACATTGAACATCCGTCTATGAAGATGCGACCTAGACTCAACAATCGACATTACGACGCTACTAAGACTCAATTAGATGACTTCCTGAAGCTATACCAAAAGAATCACCTACATTCAACATAGATCACTAAAGATACGACCTACACTCAACATCTGACATTAATCCCCAATTTTTTTGGCAGGTCTGAATTTGGCTACAATGGCTGCGCAGTAGGAAATAGTAAAAAAGTTAAAAAAATAGGTACCGACTTCTCAAAATAAACTTATTTTTCGCTTAGTAGTGTTTTGTTTTGGAAGACGGTTCAACTTTTTTGTTATTTTTAAATTATTATTTTATTTTCAGTTTGGTACCTTATATTATCATGAAAGTACGCATCATTAAAAACTAATTGTCAGATCTTGATCATTTAAATGGGACCACATAAGAAGCACCAGCTTTCAAATAAAAAGAGATTCATCAAAATCGGTTCATAATTGGTGGAGTAAACCTTTTTGAAATCCGTTGAAAACAGAAACGCCCATGTTCAGTCCGGCCAAGAATATTGGGGAGTACTGCACGACGCTAGCCAGTTACCCGTGGCTTCTGATGCGGCCGTCGCATGTCGTGTTCACTGAAGCGCGAGTCCTCGTGGTCGCCCCAGCACCAGAACTCATTGTTGTTCCGCTGTCAGAGGATTATGTGTTACGAGGGGAGGGATCAGGTTTCAAATGGAAATGTATAGGAATAGAGGGGTGCGTACAGTGCGACATAAAAGAGTAAAATTTAAATATTTGGGAACTAAAAGTTTTCATTTTCTGGCAACATCTAAAATGAGTACTTGTTGAGGGGTCAACTCTTCTCGATCGGTTTCGATTTTCGTAAGAATTTTGGTTTTGTGTGTGGACAGAAAAACTGTGGAAAAGGTAATTCGTGGAGGTGCCCGTGATAAAGTTTACAAAGTTTATATGCGGTGTATAGTCGAATTCCAAGCTGGGAAGCTTTTATCCAACTTAGAAGATATTTACCATCGTACAGCAGATTTTACTGGTAAGTAACTATTGAAAGTTGCACTAAACGTTAATTACAAACGATTAATACATTCGGAGAACAAAATTTTCGAACCACATAACATTTTCAAATTATTTGTCTACCATTTTTGTTGAGGTTATGCTGAGATAAACAAATAGCGTTGTAGTTATAGCGCGACTTTACAACGTTGATAGTAAGACAACAAAAATTAATGTAATTTATTGCAGATACGAAATTATTTTTTTTGCTTTACCATATTTGTAGATGCAATCGACTAAATGGAAAGAAATAATTTTAAAATATATTCACGTTTATTTACCGCGGAACTTCTTTCGTCGGACTGACAGTAATTCTTTTATTTCCTTGTTTTTTTTTTTATAAATATAGGCTCGCGCTTGACCACTATCTCGCCTGATGGTAAGCGATAATGTGGCCGACGGTCGAGGGTGACGGTGGTGGTGTTTTAGGTGTTTCTGTAAGCACAGTTCGCATAATCGTGCAACACGGCATTGAAAATGGTGGGAAATTCTCTACACCAGCTAAACACAGAAAAGGTCGTCCCCCAAAATTATTGGACGACTTTATATTGAAAGCAATTGATTATTAAAAATATTTTTTTGTGAACTTGTTGTTTTATTACTACCCAGTCGAACGTGACACCTACTGATTCAGTAGGTATGACATTTCGTATGTAACGTGACACCTACTGATTCAGGTGTTTTCACAGATGTCAACATTTGACGTATTTTTTGAGTCAACACTATAGCTATCTCAGTCGTACATGTACCAACATGTAGTGTAATAGACGAGGATGACATATAAGTTATAACCTGAGTGGTTGAACCAGCCGCCAACTCCGGCGCTTGCTACTTTAGGCTCCTAATTTTTATATTGGTGGCGGGGTCAACTACCAGAGGCGTAATTTTGAAAGCTTGTGTTATTAAAAAAAAGTATGGGGAGGTGTGATCTAATGATTAATTTATGTAAAATAGGGTGTAATTATATATACAAAATAATAATAATGGTTTACTTTCTTTTTTCTATCTTCTTTTGTAAAATAAACCTGGGAAAATTTCGCTTCTGCTGACTTAACAATTTATTTACCAATATGTTAACAAGTCCAAACTTAAATAAACCATTTGAATTATAGCTTATTTTATCACGATTTCAACAACATAAGTTTCATGTAGGGTTCCTATACAAAACTTTTGAGATAACGGCGTTTTAGTCTCGCGCGGGAAATTCGCGCCTTCGCGCCCTGCCGACCCGTCACAGATCTGTCAAAATGACAAAAATGGCCGCCACGGTTCAGCGGCTATTACATATCAAATATTTAATAAACATACTTATTTAATATATTTACTCATTATTTATACCCAATAAATAAATAATACTATTCAAGTATCAAGATCATCTGGGTCGTACTAACTGGGTTGCTATCTGAGAGTTGTGGCAACCTCATTTAATTTCTACTCTTTTATGTCGCACTGTATCGTATCATATAAAGTTATATGGTATACTTCCATTTCAATAACGTTCACAAGATGTTATAAACGTGAGATGTAAACTATTGATATAATTTCTTTACATTATAACATTTATATACTATAAAATTTATTTCGTATAACGTTTATTTAATCAAAAAACATTAGGTCTATCCTTAAAATATATATCGATACCGGTGTCCTGTCAGTTCACCAAAAAATTGGATATATAGATGTGTTCAACCATTTTCTGTACCGATGGTTAGATCCATATATATTCCAGAAAGTTTCTCCATCACAAATACACATGTGATTATTAGGTCCTATTTAACTGATATCGATTGATTTGTTTTAAGATTTTCATTTACTTCGTCTGCGTAGCATTAGTACTTCGAAAAGCCTATTTTTATATTGCGCAATAATATTGTAGGTTTGTGGGCCGCCTTATTTGAGAAATTATTAGTTCACCATACATACATTCCCTTTAAGGATGATTACCGGGATAAAACTATTCTATGTCCTTCCCAGGGACTTAACTATAACCATACCAAATTTCATCTAAATCGGCTCAGCGGTTTAAGCATGGAAAAGTAACAGACAGACAGAGTTACTTTTGCATTCATAATACTTGTATGGATAAGTATATTAAATATGGATAGTGCCTATTGGGACACCTGTAAAAGGCTTTGAACATAATTATGGACAGTCTCACAACTCAACGCGACGCTATCAATCAATATTAGAGTTTTTATCACAGATTGAGGTCTAGATCAGAACGCGTATAGTGCCCGGCACGTAAGTTGGCAAGGTTTGTGCGTAGATTCCGCGAACTGACCAACCACCATATAGAGCGAACGGAACGTGGACGTGACACGATTGGTCAGTCGATACTTGTGTCAACTGAGCCACCAATCGCGCGCTCGGAACGGTCCTAAACGTTCCGCGCACCCCGCTTCACTACCAAAGATACCGTAAAAACGACTTCTGCGCATCTAAAGTCTCTTGCCAACTTACGTGGCGGGGATTATACGTGCCTTAAACATACGGAAATTGTGTCTAATTTCTATATTACTTCGAAACTACCAAAAACAAAGCGAGATATTTACATAAGTGCCAAAGTTGTGCATGGTAGGTCGATAGTTGTGGTTGTACTTCTCAGTAAACATGCGGTACTCTTCGTCCAGGTCGTCGTACTGCGTTTGCTGGTCCACACATGCGCGACAATGATCTTATTATACTCGCACCACTACTGAACTATACAACGCCCTGTGAATCTCGGCAATTGGAAAGTTGTATACCACTGTTTGAAAAGCTGGAAAATTTATTAACTCTTTATGTTGCACCCTTTAGGGGGGTATTACACTATCATATATATAATATATTTAGGATCATAGATATGATCCTACACGCTTCAAAGATCAGGGGAGTGACCATAATCTCTTAAGAGCAAGGTTATTTCCAGTGTGCGTAAGGGACAGATGTATATGACGTGTATTCCACAGTCGAACCATTATAGTTTTGACACGTCATGGTTCGGGGGCAGTTCCCCAAAGATGAAATGATTTATGTTTATATGACATTAGCTTCTGGCCGCGGCTTCGCCCGTTTAAAAAGTGTTTTATCATCCCAAGGGAATACAAACTATCTCCATGCCAAATTTCATCTAAATCGGTTCTGTAGATCCAGAGATGACCCCCTACAACCTCACAAACTTTACCTCTTTATAATATTAGTATAGATTACCATACCAGGCCCCTCAGAAAGTATTGCGAAAAAAAGTTTTTATATTATGGGAGACTGGCCAGTTATAATGTTTTTCGAAAATATGATTATTTATAAGTAAAAATAAGTAAGTTCCAATTTCAAAATTTCCCTCCACATTTTTTGCGAGTTAATTCAAAGTATTGTGTCTCACTGAAATATGGATCTGCGCCGGGAACATTTTAGAGCTATGATTTTATACGATTTCAAGTGTCGCCTGAAACCGGATGAATCGTACGATAGACTTCAAATGGCATTCATGGATGAAGGCCCTTCCAAGGCAACCGTGTATCGTTGGTATAACGAATTCAAGCGCGGTCGACCAACTTTGGGGGATGACGAAAGAAGCGGTCGCCCTTTGACGGCTGTTACCGAAGAAAACGTGCTAGCAGTGAAAAATTTAATCCAAGACAATAGGCGAATTACATATCAGGAAATTCAACACATATTGAAGATTGGATCGGGAAGCGTTCACGAGATTCTACACAGCCATCTTCGCGTGAGGAGGATAGTATCACGCTGGGTGCCGCACAACCTCACCGATGCTCAGAAGCAGGCCCGGGTGGAATGGTGCCGTGATATGCTTAACAAATTTGAAGCAGGCTCGTCTCGGCGTGTTTACGACATCGTTACAGGTGATGAGTCCTGGATTTATCAATACGACCCAGAAACCAAGCGCCAGTCGACTGTTTGGGTGTTTCAAAATGAGCCAACGCCTACCAAAGTGAAGCGATCTAGAAGCGGGGGTAAGATTTTGATCGCTAGCTTTTTTAATTTGACTGGCCACTTGGTATCAATTCCCTTACGGGATCAAAGAAGCATTAATGCCGAATGGTATACTACCAAATGTTTGCCAGAAGTTTTCTCTGTTATAAGCAACAAGCGACCAAACACAGGGCTCCGCGGGCTACTGCTCCACCACGACAATGCACCTGCGCACACCGCACTCAAAACGAGGGACTTCCTGGACAGCACGCCAGTCAAACTCCTGGGTCACCCTCCTTACAGCCCTGATCTAGCACCGTGTGACTTCTTTTTATTCCCAAAAATAAAAAATCAGCTCAAAGGGATACAATTTTCGTCGCCGGAAGATGCGCTGGCTGCGTTCGAGCAGGCTGTAAACGAGGTGTCTGCGGCGGACTGGAAAAAGTGTTTTGAAAACTGGTTTAGGCGCATGAATCTTTGTATAGAGGCTGGTGGAAAGTACTTTGAAAAGATTTAATAAAAATATATGTACGTATAGAACAATTTTTTTTAGTTTCGCAAAACTTTCTGAGTGTCCCACGTATAAATACAGTACAAATATTTTCTTAATATCCCTCGGCAATCATCGCATTTCCGAATACAAACAAATGCTAATTTCCATGCCCATCAATTCTTATATTTATCGTGTATAAAAATTTGAATTCAGAACTAAGTACTTTATCGTTGTTTTGATTGCCGTGTGAGCTATATAGAGCTGTTAAAGTAGCAGCCTGCCTCCCATTTTTAAATAAATTACATTATGTTAATAAAAGAGTATTTACAAGTCCATATATGTACTTCCAAGTTGATTGAGAACGTCCGGTCTGCACCAAGTGGCAACTGATAGATATCCGACGACTGACAAAACACGAAGTTTGACGAGGGACATTAAGAAAATATTTGTACTGTAGATCTACGATCCTAGACATCAGCATCTTCCTGCCCTTATCCCATGTTACTTGGGGTCGGCGCAACACGTCTTCATCCATACAGTCTTCTGTGATCCTAGATATATTATAGTGTAATACCCGCCCTAGAATGAAAGCGACCTAATTCAAAATACCTGTATTTTCTGATTTTGCTATAAATTTACCTCAAAAAACCTACTCTAAAACCCTGTGATAAAATCAGTCCGAATTATGTCACAGCATCGGACACTTTACTCAACATAAAAAAAATAATACAAAAATGCGTATTTTTGAAGATTGTTTTGCTCATTACCCACAAAATGCATTTCTTGAGTATGGTCACTTTCATTCTCAGTGTGCGCTGTGTTTCTTTATTATTAGGTATACTAGCTTCTGCCAGCGGCTTCGCCCGCGTGAAGTGTTTTATCATACCAAGGGAATATTATACCGGGATAATAAGTAGCTGATAGATTGAGGAATGAAGTAATAAGACAACGTTGTGGTTTAAAAGGAGATGTAGTGACTAAAATTGAAAAGGGTATGTTAAGATGGTTTGGCCATGTTGAGAGGATGAATGAAAGTCGACTAACGAAAGGTATTTACAAGGCAGACGTGAATGGAAACGCCGTGAGGGGACACCCTAGAAAGACATACATAGACCTTATAGGTGATGTTCTTTTGTGCGCAGTACCCATAACCGGTGTGTGTGTATGACTAGATGTATGAATGTGTGTGAAGCAAAAGAAGTATGTAAGGATCGTAGCAGGTGGCATTCTGTAGTTTCTGCCTACCCCAATGGGAAAAAGGCGTAAGTTTATGTATGTATGTATGTAATAAGTAGCCTATGTGGTATTCCAGACTACAATCTATGTATGTGTCAAATTTCATCCAGATCCGTTTAACCAGTCTGGCGTGATTGAGTAACAAACATACATCCACCCCTCCAAACTTTCGGATTTATAACATTAGTAAGTAGGGCATGCAGTTTCGGAAATTTTCAGTTTTAAATCAGCTTAATGAAAAATCCGAAAAACACTTTAACTTAACTGAAAATGTAAAATTTGTAGTATGGATAGGTATTTAAGTCCCAAAAAAAAACTGACAAGCTTTCCGGGCTCGGAGTGGCAAGAATCGTTTGTTCGGCGTCGATCCGCGAGCTGGGTTTACAGATAGCGCCTCATTTAACTGCTGAGGAGCAGAGAGGCACCCAGCCCGTTAGTGACAGTTGGAGATGCGTATATGTAGTATATTGGCCTAACCCTGGACGGTGAAGCTTTGAAGAGCATTTCGAGCGCCTGGTCCCACTTTGGTAGGACAGTGGGTGCTTTGCATAGACTGCTGCCCAACCTCGAAAGACCTTGGGGAGAACTTCGCCGCCTCTTCGCGGTTGTAGTAGGATCTATGGTACTTTAAGGAGCGCCTGTTTGGTAAAACTAGACTGTCAAGTTGTCCGACGCTGCAGGACTTTAGTCCTTCTTTAGTCAGTCTACTTGACAATCTAGATCAACAACCTGCAGCGGAAAATGGCTATTCGAATCGCACGTGGCTGTAAAGGGGGGATCTCCTACAGGCTTACTCAGGTTATGAGGGCACGGTTGCGTTTGTGAGTACCGGAATAGGATTGAGGGAGAGGCCTTGGCAAATTGCCATCATTGTAAAGGTGACCTGGATGCTGCCTCTGGGCGGTGAGTGTTGGTCGCTAGGTTCAGATGAGATCTATCTCTATCAGTATAAGTGAGAGCTTTGGTGGCCGAGATAGAAAACTGGAAGGAAATGGCCTCCTTCTCTGAGACCGTGATGTTCTAGAAGGAGGCCGCCCAGTGGGATTGGGAGAGGGCCGAGCCAAATTGGAGAAAAATGTAACGTGGAAGCAACCACCTCGACGCCTAACACACCGAAACCCTGCCTGTATCATTTATGGCATGCGGGACTCCGACCTCCGGAAACCCCGGGCAACCCCAGAGTTCCCACTCTGTCCGTCTACCGAGTGACCTCAGGCAAAACTGTAGAACAGAGATCACGTGCAGCCGTGCACAGCGAGGCTCAGGAGATACTTCTTTACAATCTGCCCAGGGATGTGCCTTACCAGGCGTTACACAGAGGGTTTCCGGGGTAGTTTTTGAGAGGTAAAGGGAATTCAACCGATTTCCCTTTCGTCTGCTGGTGCCTCACCACAATCACCGGGTTGATTTTGGTGAGGTAAAAAGCCCACACTCCCTTTTTCCTTAAAAGTCCAGGTGCCTGTTGAAGGTTTCCCCATGATAGCAAAGAAAAGTTGGAATTCCCAGCAAACGATTGAAAGCCTTGTCTAGGTATTTACCTCAAAAATTGAAATAAATTTGAAAAAGAGTTACCGCGGCCCTGGCTCAAGCAACTGAAGGAACACGGGTGGGTTTTGAATGGGTTTTCCCACCCCAAAAAAAAAAAAAAAAAAAGCTATTTACCTCGTTTGCCACTATTCATAAAGAGCGCCATTTCCACGTGGAATAAATTTTCGAGGCTGTATTATTTAATGGCCGAGTTTCAATCACTACTTTTCAACTGTTTTTAACTAACTTTTCTTTTATTGTAATTTTAGCAGATGTATTAACTAACGCTCCTCACAATGTTCTCACTGGATTCGGATTCATATTCAGACTAATTTTCAGATGATCCTCCTTTTGGTTTCAATAATAAATAACATAATGTTTAGGGTTCCATACCCAAAGGGTAAAAACGGGACCCTATTACTAAGACTCCGCGGTCCGTCTGTCACCAGGCTGTATCTCATGAACCGTGATAGCTAGACAGTTGAAATTTTTACAGATGATATTTCTGTTGCTGCTATAACAACAAATACTAAAAACAGAACAAAATAAATATATAAGTTGGGCTCCCATACAAAAAACGTGTTTTTTTGCGATAATGGTACGGAACCCTTCATGCGCGAGTCCGACTCGAACTTGGCCGTTTTTTTTAATTTATTCAGGATTCGAAATTTAGAAATTTTAGGGGTGTCAATTTCGAAATCAATAAACATGCAAATATGGTCCGAAATTTCGAAATGCATGCCCTATTAGTAAGAAGCAAGATGGACTGCTGGGTAGGCTTTCAGTAAGAGAAGGAAAATGATATTATCGACTGCCAAACATCTATGAACGATAGACAGGACCAATCGGCAGTGCTTGCCGAAGCACGGACGGGCCATGGTTAGTAATTATAGTTAGTAGTTAACCTGATACTAGTAGGACATTTATCATAATAAGTTCAAGGTTAGGTAAAGGTTTGCATGTGTGATGTACCAGGATCACATAAGATCAAGAGAGTAGAGTGAACCCATCCGCAGATTTACCTCGGCAAGCGTAGCTTAACCTGATCGGTCTAGCAGTGCTATTACTTAGCTACATTCAAGGCAAAAGTAGCATATTGAACATAATATTTCAAAGGTTTCTATCCGGTTTGCATGTGTGAAGTACCAGGACCACATAAGGTCAAGAGAGTAGAGTGATTTATTAAGACACTAACCCGCTGTACGCCTGGCGAGCTGTTAGCGCTGTCCAGTTCAGTTCCAGGCGCCGTGATCTCTGCTAGGCTGTCGCGACCTTGAGCGGCTCCTGGAAAAGTAGAATAAGCTGAATACACACTAACTGAAACAGTCAGCGATTTTATATCTGGCAAACAAATAAAAGGATTTTGTGAATTTGTATGCGTCTGCAAAAATATTGCCGTTTAGACATTTAATGACAAGGAAAGGACATGGTTTATTGTACTAAGGCTTGGCACAAACGGGCCACTGTCCACAACTACCGGTGGCTGTCGCGGGCTACCGCCACATTTGTAACAGTGGCAGAAGTGCAAGCCACCGGTGTTCCGAAGCCGCCAGGTTTCTATTCTACTATATAAAAATAAGTCGGGTTTCTCGCTGACGATATAACTCCAGAACGCACGAACCGATTTCCAAGGTTTTGCATTCGTTGGAAAGGTCTCGGGCTCCGTGAGGTTTATAGGAAAGAAAATTCAGGAAAAATTAAAAAAAAGCCTTTTCAAGCGGGAAAATAATTTTTCACATACAGCGCCATCTCTGATACATAGCATGTACTACAAAGATGGCGCCAGTGCGTGATACATTGTTTGACAGCTACTAATTGTTCTCTGATCAGTTCAATTTCAAGTCACAAACCGGTATTGTGTTCACTGTAAAATTGTGAAAAACTACTATATAAAAATAAGTCGGGTTTTCCTCCCTGACGCTATAACTCCAGAACGCACGAACCGATTTCCACGGTTTTGCATTCGTTGAAAAGGTCTCGGGCTCCGTGAGGTTTATAGGTAGAGTAGGGTAGGGTAGTATAGTGTAGGGTAGTGTAGGGTAGGGTAGTGTAGGGTAGTGTAGGTTAGGGTAGTGTAGGTTAGGGTAGGGTAGGGTAGGGTAGTGTAGGGTAGGTAGGGTAGATAAATGTTTGGTCTTTTTATGGCAAAACAAAGTTTGCCGGGTCAGCTAGTTGTATATATCTGAATGTAAAGAGCGGGACGTTATTGGATTTCCGATATGAAAGTATCATTATCCATTGAGGCATCGTACGTCTTACTGCGCGGCGGTGGAGCAGCGCGATAGTGGCGGGTGTCGCCGACTTGTGTGGCCCGCAGCGACCACAAGTGGCGAGTCGTGGACACTGATGTAGCGAGTGGCCGTCACCGTCTACATGTGTGCGGTGCGTCTATACAAAATATAAGGCAAAGTATGTTAAGTCGCTGGCCACCGGTGATTTTATTTTATGTGATTTAACAACGCGCGTAATGCCAGATATCTTTCTCCAAAAAATAATATCGGAGCTTTGACAGATTTTCAAAAGAGATTTTGACGTTGGATAAATCGGGCCTTTGGCGAAAATGCGATATTTGTTGATAAGTCGATCGAACATTGTGTGTTATTCGTGAAACTATCACAGCATTATAGGTAATGTATGATATTTTACTTAAATGATACTGCTAAGTTGATCGAAGCTTGCTGCTTAAAGCAAATCGTCTTTCCTTTCGTGAGCACATACCAGCTTCAGCCGGCAGTGTGGTGCTGTGCGGCAGCGCCACACAGCCGGGCGGGTAGGGGGACGTAAACGTAAGAGGTAAAGAGTAACCGTATAGGTGACATACCAGCTTCAACCCAGCTATGCCTGTGCGGCAGCGCCACACTGCCGGCCGTGTAGGGGGATGTAGACGTAAGAGGTAAACAGTAACCGTGTAGGTGACATACCAGCTTCAACCCAGCTATGCCTGTGCGGCAGCGCCACACTGCCGGCCGTGTAGGGGGATGTAGACGTAAGAGGTAAACAGTAACCGTGTAGGTGACATACCAGCTTCAACCCAGCTATGCCTGTGCGGCAGCGCCACACTGCCGGCCGTGTAGGGGGACGTAGACGTAAGAGGTAAAGAGTAACCGTATAGGTGACATACCAGCTTCAACCCAGCTATGCCTGTGCGGCAGCACCACACGGCCGGCCGTGTAGGGGGACGTAGACGTAAGAGGTAAAGAGTAACCGTATAGGTGACATACCAGCTTCAACCCAGCTATGCCTGTGCGGCAGCGCCACACTGCCAGCTGTGTAGGGGGACGTAGACGTAAGAGGTAAAGAGTAACCGTATAGGTGACATACCAGCTTCAACCCAGCTATGCCTGTGCGGCAGCGCCACACTGCCGGCCGTGTAGGGGGACGTAGACGTAATAGGTAAAGAGTAACCGTATAGGTGACATACCAGCTTCAACCCAGCTATGCCTGTGCGGCAGCGCCACACTGCCGGCCGTGTAGGGGGACGTAGACGTAAGAGGTTAAGAGTAACCGTATAGGTGACATACCAGCTTCAACCCAGCTATGCCTGTGCGGCAGCGCCACACTGCCGGCCGTGTAGGGGGACGTAGACGTAAGAGGTAAACAATAACCGTGTAGGTGACATACCAGCTTCAACCCAGCTATGCCTGTGCGGCAGCGCCACACTGCCGGCCGTGTAGGGGACGTAGACGTACGAGGTTAAGAGTAACCGTATAGGTGACATACCAGCTTCAACCCAGCTATGCCTGTGCGGCAGCGCCACACTGCCGGCCGTGTAGGGGGACGTAGACGTAAGAGGTAAACAATAACCGTGTAGGTGACATACCAGCTTCAACCCAGCTATGCCTGTGCGGCAGCGCCACACTGCCGGCCGTGTAGGGGGACGTAGACGTTAGAGGTAAAGAGTAACCGTATAGGTGACATACCAGCTACAACCCAGCTATGCCTGTGCGGCAGCGCCACACTGCCGGCCGTGTAGGGGGACGTAGACGTTAGAGGTAAAGAGTAACCGTATAGGTGACATACCAGCTTCAACCCAGCTATGCCTGTGCGGCAGCGCCACACTGCCGGCCGTGTAGGGGGACGTAGACGTAAGAGGCAAACAATAACCGTGTAGGTGACATACCAGCTTCAACCCAGCTATGCCTGTGCGGCAGCGCCACACTGCCGGCCGTGTAGGGGGACGTAGACGTAAGAGGTAAACAATAACCGTATAGGTGACATACCAGCTTCAACCCAGCTATGCCTGTGCGGCAGCGCCACACTGCCGGCCGTGTAGGGGGACGTAGACGTAAGAGGTAAACAATAACCGTGTAGGTGACATACCAGCTTCAACCCAGCTATGCCTGTGCGGCAGCGCCACACTGCCGGCCGTGTAGGGGGACGTAGACGTAAGAGGTAAACAATAACCGTGTAGGTGACATACCAGCTTCAACCCAGCTATGCCTGTGCGGCAGCGCCACACTGTCGGCCGTGTAGGGGGACGTAGACGTAAGAGGTAAACAGTAACCGTGTAGGTGACATACCAGCTTCAACCCAGCTATGCCTGTGCGGCAGCGCCACACTGCCGGCCGTGTAGGGGGACGTAGACGTAAGAGGTAAAGAGTAACCGTATAGGTGACATACCAGCTTCAACCCAGCTATGCCTGTGCGGCAGCGCCACACTGCCGGCCGTGTAGGGGGACGTAGACGTAAGAGGTAAACAATAACCGTGTAGGTGACATACCAGCTTCAACCCAGCTATGCCTGTGCGGCAGCGCCACACTGCCGGCCGTGTAGGGGGACGTAGACGTAAGAGGTAAACAATAACCGTGTAGGTGACATACCAGCTTCAACCCAGCTATGCCTGTGCGGCAGCGCCACACTGCCGGCCGTGTAGGGGGACGTAGACGTAAGAGGTAAACAATAACCGTATAAGTGACATACCAGCTTCAACCCAGCTATGCCTGTGCGGCAGCGCCACACTGCCGGCCTTGTAGGGGGACGTAGACGTAAGAGGTAAACAATAACCGTATAGGTGACATACCAGCTTCAACCCAGCTATGCCTGTGCGGCAGCGCCACACTGCCGGCCGTGTAGGGGGACGTAGACGTAAGAGGTAAACAATAACCGTATAGGTGACATACCAGCTTCAACCCAGCTATGCCTGTGCGGCAGCGCCACACTGCCGGCCGTGTAGGGGGACGTAGACGTAAGAGGTAAACAATAACCGTGTAGGTGACATACCAGCTTCAACCCAGCTATGCCTGTGCGGCAGCGCCACACTGCTGGCCGTGTAGGGGGACGTAGACGTAAGAGGTAAACAATAACCGTATAGGTGACATACCAGCTTCAACCCAGCTATGCCTGTGCGGCAGCGCCACACTGCCGGCCGTGTAGGGGGACGTAGACGTAAGAGGTAAACAATAACCGTATAGGTGACATACCAGCTTCAACCCAGCTATGCCTGTGCGGCAGCGCCACACTGCCGGCCGTGTAGGGGGACGTAGACGTAAGAGGTAAACAATAACCGTATAGGTGACATACCAGCTTCAACCCAGCTATGCCTGTGCGGCAGCGCCACACTGCCGGGCGGGTAGGGGGACGTAGACGTAAGAGGTAAACAATAACCGTGTAGGTGACATACCAGCTTCAACCCAGCTATGCCTGTGCGGCAGCGCCACACTGCCGGCCGTGTAGGGGGACGTAGACGTAAGAGGTAAACAATAACCGTATAGGTGACATACCAGCTTCAACCCAGCTATGCCTGTGCGGCAGCGCCACACTGCCGGCCGTGTAGGGGGACGTAGACGTAAGAGGTAAACAATAACCGTGTAGGTGACATACCAGCTTCAACCCAGCTATGCCTGTGCGGCAGCGCCACACTGCCGGCCGTGTAGGGGGACGTAGACGTAAGAGGTAAACAATAACCGTGTAGGTGACATACCAGCTTCAACCCAGCTATGCCTGTGCGGCAGCGCCACACTGCCGGCCGTGTAGGGGGACGTAGACGTAAGAGGTAAACAATAACCGTGTAGGTGACATACCAGCTTCAACCCAGCTATGCCTGTGCGGCAGCGCCACACTGCCGGCCGTGTAGGGGGACGTGGACGACAGACGGGTCACGTCCACGCCGTGAGACTTCAGCAGCTCGCACAGCGCCATCTGAAATATAATGCAGTCAAACTTAGTAAAGTAGTTTGAATACAACTAGATTGATTTGACTCAATTACTATATTGTAAGAAGTATAAGGATCGTAGCAGGTGGCGTTCTGCCTGTAGATGCATGTATGTACTATATTATATGACTATACTAGCTGACCTACCTCCGGTTAACGTTTAGTCAAGTATTTAATCAACAAATCAGCAGCCGTCAAAGTTTATGCAGTCAATTATTGACTGGAATAATCAGTTAAATCTTCCAACATAAAATTTGATAGCAACGTATTTAAAAACTCAACTGAGTACTCGAGTTTGTATGGGAAAATAAATTAACTCAATTAACACATTCGACATGGTCGCGAACACGAGCTAATTAAATGATAGGTCATCCAGACTAATATTATACATGCGATAATGTGTCTGTTACAAATGCATGCTTAAACTGCTGAGCTGACTGAGATGAAATTTGTTGGGACCTTTGGATCGTGGTAGAGAGTAGTTTAGATAAATGAAAGTCTGACGTTCAAGGTGACAGTCTCGAGTTGATTACCTGGAAATATTGGATACAGTGCACTCCTTATACTTAGTTATACAGACACGAGTTAATGCTACGGCGTGGGGAGGACGACTGCCTGGCCGCTAAACCGTATGCGCGGGGAACATTGTGTTTTGCCTTGTTAGCATTTCTGTTACCTGTAGTTCCTACAAAATGTATTACGCTATTTATTATTTTGACAATATTAATACGCGATTAAAAAAATAGGCTATTCGTAGTGCTAATGCTACGCAGATGAAGTAGCGGGCAGCAACTAGTAATGTAATAGTTCCGTTTCAATTCCCGACCCGTTTATCATAATATTTTAAGCATTAAACAGAAACTGCTTGCAAAGTTAGAACGATATGGTATTCGAGGTCCGGCCCTTAGTTGGCTTGAAACCTATTGAATGGGTAGACAGCAATGTGTTGAGATTCCTAGTATTACTGAAAATAAGGAACTAGAGGGAATTAGGTCTTTTTCAAAATGTAACAACTCGGGGTCCCACAGGGGAGCGTTTTGGGACCCCCTTTATTCTTATTATATATTAATGATTTTCCTGAACATACACCGAATCCATGCACTTTATTTGCCGATGACATTTCAATTATAATGACATCATCAATTAATACAGACATGGATAATTACAGACTTGACATTAATAATACAATTGAATCAACAATTTCTTGGTTAAATTGTAATAATTTGAATGTAAATATAAATAAAACAAAAATTTTTCAATTCAGGACATACGGTCGTAAGCGAGTAAAACTAAATATTCATTATAATGGACAACCGCTACCAGAGGCAGAGAAAACTAGTTTTCTGGGAGTTACACTGGATGGCTACTTCTCCTGGAAACCACACGTAGAAAAAGTATGCAACAAATTAAACAAATTCGTTTATGTTCTCTACACACTGCGAAAGACCTCGTCACAGAGTACGATGCTAACCACGTATCACGGCTGCGTCTCATCGACTTTACAATACGGCCATACATACTATGGGGTAACTCAACAGACGCTGATAAAGTCTTTAGGGTACAAAAAAATGCGTTCGAGCCATATATGGCATTCCACCATGGGAATCTTGTAAACCGTTGTTTCAAAGGTTGAAACTCCTTACTTTGCCCAGTATCTATATCTTAGATTGTGCTAAATTTGTCCGACAGCACTTTGACCTGTTTAAGAAGGCACTTTAAGACCGTTGCCCTAGAATATTAAGAGATCCAGATAGAATAGTTCTGCCTAGGGCACCAAAGAACTCTCTGTATAAAAAGAAACTGTTATTGTATGTGTGGATTTATATATAACAAAATACCAAAGAACTTTAAAGAGTTACCTAAAAATTTATTTTTTACAAAATTAAAATTATGGCTACTAGAAAAAAAATATTATTCCATAAATAAATTTATAAAAACATAATGGTTATTGTGATGACAATTAATAAATAAACGTAAAATTGTAAAATAATAGAAAAATCATGCATGCCATTGGACATTAGCACTATAGCCTAGCATTGATTTTTTTTTTTTTTTTTTTTTTTATACCACTTAGGTGGCAGACATGCACACGGCCCACCTGATGGGAAGCGGTCACCGTGGCCTAGGGACGCGTGCAACACCAGGGGCATCACACTCGCGCTGCCGACCCTGCAAAAACCTTCTAATGCCCTTCTTGAAGAACCCCATATTGTAGTCGCTAGGGAAAACCACGGCAGGGAGATCATTCCACAGCCTAAGCGTGCGCGGAATAAAATTTCTTTCAAACCTTACAGTGCGTACTGCAGGCGAATGCAATGTGTGAGGATGAATTCCCTGCCTGTGGCGAGCGGTGCGATGATAAAAAGTGGCCGTGGGCATCATGTCGAACAATTCATCAGAACACATACCATTATATAGGCGGTAGAAGACGCACAGTGAGGCGAAATCTCTCCTCAGGCTAAGCGGCTCCACACCGCCTAAAAGTATGGGATCGTCGACTATCCGCAGCGCACGTCTTTGTACCGACTCGAAGGGGTCGAGCTGGTATGCAGGTGCCCCGGCAAAAAGGTGACAGCAGTACTCCATGTGGGGCCGGACTTGTGACTTATAAAGAATAAGTCTTTGCCCCGCAGTGAAGTACTGCTTCGCCCTGTTGAGCACTCCAAGTTTCTTAGATGCCAACTTGACCTTGTCTTCGAGGTGATTACGGTACTGGACGTCACTGGAGATATCGACACCAAGGATCCCTATACTCGAGGAGATGGTGAGTGGTGTGTTCAGGAATTGTGGCGCTACAATGAATGGGGTTTTCTTAGCGGTGAATGCACAAACTTGTGTCTTAGTGGGGTTGAATTGGACTAGGTTTAGTCTTCCCCAATCGGACACTCCTGTGAGAGTAGTCTCGATTTCAGACACAAGTTGTTCGCGACTTTCCTCCACTGCGGACCGAGGGAGGTTAGCCCGGCCCGTGTAAAATGCATCCCCGGTACTGTCATCTGCATAGCAATGAACGGAGTCAGCAGACAGCATGTCATTGATATGCAGCAGGAACAGGGTCGGGGATAGCACGGAGCCTTGTGGAACGCCAGCATTTATTTATTATTATTTATTTATTTATTTATTTCAAAAAACAGGTATTTGTACATTATTAATGGGTACTTAATCTATATTATGAACATGTAGTAGGTTATAACAAATCTGTGGGTGTGGTTCTGTTCTCCTAGGTAAGTTGCATTGCAACCTGTGTTTAGGTGAAACAGTGCCGGCCCCATAATTGAATATCTACCAATGAAAATCATGTTACAAAGTAAAGTTAAGGAGGTTAAACAATTTCTAGTTTTTTCAATTTTGAATTATTTAAGACTTAATCTAGATTTGTATAAGTGAGTTTAACAGTATGTGTGTGTTATGTATTTGTGTCTGTATATTTGTGTTGTCCATGCGGTCCGAGCAGCTGCCGTCAACAACGACTTGAATGCTTCTGTTGGACAGAAAGCTGGCAATCCATTCGCAAAGTCCCTCGGGCAGTCCATAGGACGGCAACTTCGCCAGAAGACCTCTGTGCCAGACCCGGTCGTAGGCCTTCGCTATGTCCAGGCCGACCGCCAGTGCCTCACCCCCACTCTCGATGGCTTGCGCCCATCGGTGTGTGAGATACACAAGAAGGTCACCGGTTGAGCGACTGTGGCGGAAGCCGTACTGCCGGTCGCTCAATAAATCGTTTCCTTCTAGGTATCCCAGGAGCTGTGCGTTAATAACACGCTCCATTACCTTCGAGAGGAGGTAGGTGATAGCGATAGGCCTGTAATTGGACGGGTCTGTCCTGTCGCCTTTCTTAGGCACAGGGTGCACGAAAGCGGTCTTCCACGAAGCTGGGACTTGTCTCGTGGAGTAGGAAAGTGCGAAAAGACGTGTAAGCACAGGGCACAACTCTGGGGCACACTGTTTAAGCACCATTGCCGATATGCCATCAGGCCCACTCGACTTGTGAACGTCTAGGGATTTGAGCTCCCGCCGGACCACCCGTTGTGTGATTTTTATTTCTGGTAAAGAAACACCACACCAGGGTATAGTGGGTGGTACGACATTCCCGTCGTTCATTGTCGAGTTTGACGCAAAGAGGTTACCTAAAAGATCGGCCTTCTCCTTAGCGCCATGGGCCAGACTGCCGTCGGGTTTAAGCAGCGGCGGCAAACAAGGCCGACAGAAATTGCCCTCGGCAGCTTTGGCGAGCGACCAAAATGCACGGGTACCCGACGGGTATCGCGCCAGCCGTTCACCAATTCTGCCGATGAAATCAAATTTGGCCCTAGCCGTTGCTCTTTTACTGGACCTCGAGGCGGCATTCAATTTCCGCTTCACTTCAGCGATATTTGGATCCTTGTTCGTGTAGTGTGTATGCAGTGTACCTATGTGTATGTAACCAACCTTATATGTGTATCCTAAAATAAAGGAGAGTATTATTTGAGCAGTCGTGTCTATCATTTCGCTCCACAAATACCTTCGACCTTACATGGCGACCCTGCCAGCGGGCATCGCCGCGCGATCGCCTTACCGACACCGCCGTGCCATATAAGGGTTGTACAGTGTAAACAATTGGACTAAGTAGAGCCAAGCTAAGAGGAATTATAATAATTATTCACTAGCGTTAATAACGTTCGCGTTTGTGACAAGTGGTATTTGGTTCGTAGCTTACGAAAAATACGAGTTCATTAAAAATGGGAACTACGCAAACTAAAGACGAAACCGTGGTAGTGCAAAACGCAGCCGGAGGAACTAATAACACGCAGCTGGAAGAGGTGAAATTTCATATTTCCACCATCACCATACTGATGACTATAGTGGTGCTGGTTCTGGGACTCGGCGTGCTGTATTTTCTGCTGCGAATGTATCGGCGTTGTCATGTACGCTGGATAAATCAGGAGATGTACAGGAGTACAATATCTAGAAGGTCAGGAGCGAGGCAATCTGGACCATCACTGGAGAAAGGACGGTCGAAGGGCGACATAGTGTGAAAACAAAGATAGCGGATACCATCACACATCGGTTCACACATCATGGGTTTAAGTGAAAGTGAAAGTGAAAAAAAAGTGCTGAGTGTGTGAAAGTTCGAGGAAAAACAACAGGCATCGTAAAATGGACTCAGAACTTTATTAGATAAGTACATAATCGTAATAATAATAAACGTAGTAAATGATATGTTACATTGTACTAGTAACTATAATAAGCGAAGCGATTAATTAAACAACTAATGATGGTAGGAAATGGCAGATGTCTTAGAACAATTATATAAAAATTTGAAATGTATAAAAACATATTTAATTAAAATTGGCCCTAAACGAAGGCAAGGAAATGTATTAGAGAAAAAGTTGTGTTATTCAAAGGAAATTTATGACAAATATACTGATATAATAGAGAAGATATCAGACGATGTAAAGAAAGGTAAAGTAGGACAAAACGAACAGATATTAATAAATACATTTTGTATTGATTTTGAGTCATTGTATAAACAAATTTTAGATTTATCCTCTACGTCAAGTACGAGTAGTAGCGAGGATACAAAAATGGAGTCATTTGATTTGAAAGTAGCTCTTAGTTTATTACCTATGATACCAACTGACAATGAATGTTCGCTTAAACAATTTATTGATAATGTAGAATACTATAGCTCGTTATTGGCTAGTGATGAGTGTAAGAAGAAACTAGTACAGTTTGTTGTGAAGAGTAGGTTGTCTCAGAACGCTAAATTGCAGTTACAGTTAGATTATTCTAATGTTGATGATTTGGTAAAGGAAATGCGTAGAGTGTTACTGCCTAAAAAATCACCGTTTGCGATACAAAATAATATTAATCAATTAAAGCAAACAGAACTGTCAATTCAGGACTACGGAACCAAACTTTCGGAACTTTTCGTGGATCTGACGGTATCGCAAGCCGACGGTAACTTAGAGACATACAAAATAATTAAACCCTTGAATGAAAAGCAAGTTATCAAAAGGTTTGCCGATGGGTTGCGAAACCGCCGTCTTTCAACTATCATTGCAGCTAGGAACTACGAGTCGTTGAAGGACGCAATACAAGGTGCGAAGGATGAAGAAACATCCATAGCGGGACCGAGTTCGAGTTCTGGCGAGATCCTAGGTATGTATTCTCCTAGAGGAAGACAACAGAATTATCGTAGTGGTTATCAAAATAATAATTACAACAGGACATATTATAACAGGGGTCGTAACAATGATTCCAGTGCTCGTCGAGGCTACCCTCGGGGGGGCCAGCAGGCGCATCAGCAGAGCCGCGGTGCACCACAGCGAGGCCGAGGATCACCATGGCGTGGTAGAGGTAGGAGTTATTATAGGAATCGCTGTAACCAAGGGATAAGCCAAACCCCTAAAGATACAAATAAACACGCGGTTAATGTTCTAACGGGACAGGAAAATGAAGAGTATGCAAATGAGTTTTTTCGTGAATAACAGAGTTATTCTCGCAACTGATACTAACTATTATATTAACTTAAGTTCTAATAGCAAAACTTATTCATGGTTAGTCGATACCGGTGCTACAATTTCGGCTATAAAATATAAGTATGTTCTAGAACAAAACATTCCAGTCCAAAAAGAGGACATAGTCATAAATGGAATTGGTGGCAAAGTCCATGCAATGGGATATGTTTGTTTAACGTTGTCATCGGGTGATCATCACCTTATTTGTAATAAGTTTTATGTTTTCGATACTCTACCATGTAGGGCTAATGGCATCATCGGACAAGATTTTATTAATAAACATAAGTCCATATTAGATTTCAGTAATAATAACTTAACATTGTTGACACAAAGTTCAATTAAAATAGTTTTACCTTTACTGAGTTATAATAACACAATGGAAGTTTACCCAAGATGTGAATCCATACATTATTTTAAGACCGAATTCACAGAAGAGTGTGTAGTACATTCTAAGGAAATTAGTGACGGAATATTATTGGCCAGTTGCATAGCAACACCAGTTAATGGGCTAATACCGGTTAAGATATTAAATACAACGGAAAAGTTGTGTACCTTAACGGACATTAATCCATGTATAGAAAAATTAAGTAACTACAATGTTTGCCAATTTGTTTGTTTGTTTTGTTTTTTTCGTGGTCCAAGCCTTATAAGCAGATTGCTTGTTAAGACTAGCCTCTCTGCAAGGCCGATTAAACCACGGTCGCTTACTAGCCCCCGTAGCGATCCAGCGGTTAGGAATGAAGCATTCCATACCCGCTAGAATCGCCTCCGTAACTGCTGTTGCACAGGAGCTAGGATCTTCTGAAGTGAAGCAGAGCCGTCTCCACGGGTACGAAGCGAAGTATTCTCGCAATCCATCCCAGTCCGCTGACCTATAGTGCCAAACATGCCGCCATTTAACTGGCCGAGGTGGTTCTGGCCGAGCGAGAGGCACTTGCGTCCGGATGAGGCAGTGGTCTGAAGTACCTAGGGGTGCTTCCACAGTTATGGAGTATTCATCCGGGCGCGTAGTCAGCAGAAGATCCAGTAGAGAGCTTTTATGGGACTCGACATCTGGTATTTTAGTGATAGAATGAACCACTTGCGAGGGCCCATAGGTCAAGGCAAATTTATGAGCAGCCCTTCCCGCAAAATCAGTGACCGAGGACCCCAGCCACTCAATGTGATGAGCGTTGAAGTCCCCTAAGAACACTAAGAACACTAATATATTATAATGTTTTGCATGTCAAATGTTTGACTATGTATTAGAAAACTATTTATAACTTACTTATTATTTGACTTTCTACTTAATTTCTATTAATTATTTAGCTTTCAGGGTAAGTAATTGTTCAATTTTAATTTAATCAATTTTTTTTTCATTTTATATTGTTTTATTATGATCATAATTGATTTTTGTAAATGATGTGCATGCCTGTAAGTGACTTACTTACACAGGATCTTTTCTAAATGTTTCATGTGTAAAAAGTCGTTGGTGTGCCTTATTAACACCTTCACTGCCAGACAATGAGACACAATAGAAAATGTATTGTTTGTCGGTCACCATGTCCGACGTGGCAGTGAAGGTGTTAATAAATAAATAAATACTTATTGCAAATAAATGATTAATTGATTGATTGACTGCCACAGTGACAGAGATGATGTTCTCCAAAGTGGAAAATTTGTTAAACCACATTAACATAAAAAGTCTCGTCTTTTTACAATGGGGGTAGACAGAAATTACAGAACACCATCTGCTACGATCTTTACATACTTCTTTTACTTCACTCACGTTCATACATCTACACTATTTGCGCTGTAGCATGGTGCGGGTGACAGTTTCACTAACATTTTTACGCACATACGTACGTGGGACACTCAGAAAGTTTTGCGAAACTAAAAAAAATTGTTCTATACGTACATATATTTTTATTAAATCTTTTCAAAGTACTTTCCACCAGCCTCTATACAAAGATTCATGCGCCTAAACCAGTTTTCAAAACACTTTTTCCAGTCCGCCGCAGACACCTCGTTTACAGCCTGCTCGAACGCAGCCAGCGCATCTTCCGGCGACGAAAATTGTATCCCTTTGAGCTGATTTTTTATTTTTGGGAATAAAAAGAAGTCACACGGTGCTAGATCAGGGCTGTAAGGAGGGTGACCCAGGAGTTTGACTGGCGTGCTGTCCAGGAAGTCCCTCGTTTTGAGTGCGGTGTGCGCAGGTGCATTGTCGTGGTGGAGCAGTAGCCCGCGGAGCCCTGTGTTTGGTCGCTTGTTGCTTATAACAGAGAAAACTTCTGGCAAACATTTGGTAGTATACCATTCGGCATTAATGCTTCTTTGATCCCGTAAGGGAATTGATACCAAGTGGCCAGTCAAATTAAAAAAGCTAGCGATCAAAATCTTACCCCCGCTTCTAGATCGCTTCACTTTGGTAGGCGTTGGCTCATTTTGAAACACCCAAACAGTCGACTGGCGCTTGGTTTCTGGGTCGTATTGATAAATCCAGGACTCATCACCTGTAACGATGTCGTAAACACGCCGAGACGAGCCTTCTTCAAATTTGTTAAGCATATCACGGCACCATTCCACCCGGGCCTGCTTCTGAGCATCGGTGAGGTTGTGCGGCACCCAGCGTGATACTATCCTCCTCACGCGAAGATGGCTGTGTAGAATCTCGTGAACGCTTCCCGATCCAATCTTCAATATGTGTTGAATCTCCTGATATGTAATTCGCCTATTGTCTTGGATTAAATTTTTCACTGCTAGCACGTTTTCTTCGGTAACAGCCGTCAAAGGGCGACCGCTTCTTTCGTCATCCCCCAAAGTTGGTCGACCGCGCTTGAATTCGTTATACCAACGATACACGGTTGCCTTGGAAGGGCCTTCATCCATGAATGCCATTTGAAGTCTATCGTACGATTCATCCGGTTTCAGGCGACACTTGAAATCGTATAAAATCATAGCTCTAAAATGTTCCCGGCGCAGATCCATATTTCAGTGAGACACAATACTTTGAATTAACTCGCAAAAAATGTGGAGGGAAATTTTGAAATTGGAACTTACTTATTTTTACTTATAAATAATCATATTTTCGAAAAACATTATAACTGGCCAGTCTCCCATATATAAAAACTTTTTTTCGCAATACTTTCTGAGGGGCCTGGTATACGCATTTTTTATAGTTTAACGTCATACCATATGCCATAGTTGCCTGTATGTCGTTAAACTACAAAAAATGCGTAAGTATATGCGTAAAAAATGTTATTGAAACTGACACTCGGACCATGCTACAGCGCATAGAGTATAGTCATACACACACGCCGGTTATGACTACTGCTCATCTAGCTTTTCTGAAGAACATCACCAATAAGGTATATGTATGTCCTTCTAGGGCGTCCCCTCCTCGGGTTCGTCCCACTCACGCCTGCCTTATATTCATCCTCTAAAACCACGATGTGCACTTTACGCCTTTTACGACATTTAATATAAAAACTAAATGATACAGTACCTGGTCCATCATAAGGTAAGGCAGCTTGTTGGGCATCTTGGAAGGCGGCAGCTCGTCGTAGTCTTCTAGCAGCGGAGGCAGCAGGTGAGGAGCTTCCTCGCGACGGGCCAAGATTATCTAGAATACACAAGCAATAAATGTAAACAGTAGTATTGAATATTTTGAAGATGCATTTAATATACTTTACAATGCATGCCCTCAAAAAGAGCGTTTTCCAAGCAGCCAAAGTGAGCGGAAAGTGTCACTTTTTTCACTAGTGCTTTTTCTTTTCTGTATTTTTTTAATTTTTAACTCCAACGTCAGCCCGACGCATAGAGTTTTCATTATTTGAGAAAAGTTTTACGAATTATTTAAGTACAGATTATCGTTCACATAAAAGGTAAAATAAAACAAATACTTCATTAAAGGCGTTTTTAATTACTCTAGATTTAAATTTTGATCAATAAATTAATTTTAAACATTCATTAAATATGTTTGGCAGAACGTATATTTTGCTCGTGCCTTATTGCGTTACGATGTGACAGCTATTTGCACATGCGCAGTAGATATGCCCGAGGAACTATTAGTTAATCTGAAATGTTGTATGATACACGTGCGTAAGATGATTCCCGGCTCGTGTCGATTTATCCACTCATAAATCACCTACCTTCCGCACTTGTAGCATAAATAACTATTTTATCAATATTAATGCCTCAACAATGGTCAAATGTAGCAAAAAATTGAGTAAGCAACATTTACGTAGGTTTTAAGACGAAGCGCCAACGCTTACATTTATGAGCTACTAAAATTCATGAAATCGCGACAGAAATGACCGGTAGTAAGCGACCGTGGTGTCTTGTATAAATGCGGAGAGGGCTCCTCCCAATGCAGCGCTGTGCTCGTGTTCACCCACTATCTCACCTGACGGTAAGCGATCATGAGCTCGACGATGGAGCAAGCTTGTCTAGAACTCACCTATTCCTGAGCATAACCAGCCTATTATGATCCCGCTGCTGCGAAACAGGGCTCCTCTTTGTGAAAGGGAGTGGTCGATAATCTACCACGCGGGCCTAGTGATGTCGCGTGACTTCGTTTTTTTGACGTGACAACGTTTAATAAATCGATGAAAGTCGGCTGCCGCACGAAAAAGTGTCCCGTTACGCTCATTGTAACGTTACGATCGGAGCGAGAGCGCTAAACGAGCGAGCGAAAGGCACGAGTAGCTTGAGCGTTCGGCTTGCGCCGCATCTATCTCTCTTCCACTCGATTGGACTATACGAAAAATAATTATGCATAGTTATTAATGTAAGTGTTGAGACCCGCTCCTCTCAACACCGTCGCGCGCCAGCAGCAGTGAACGAGGGACGCGGGGCAGCGGGGCAGCGCGGCAGCGGGGCAGCGGGGCAGCGAGGCAGCGGGGTGCCCACAGCTCGCGACACACCGCCGCGACAGTCAGCTGCTGCACACCTCAACGCACGGCTGCGCTCGCGCATATCACATTTCCTTTGTTTACTTTTAACCGACCGTTGTAATATAACTACTTCCTCTCTTCTTTAATATACTTTCATCTTGTTATAAGTCCACTCTCATTCATTTCCTCTACCACGACCTATCGTCGCGCACAGTAAGATTAAATTTTAAACGTTCATCATTTCATCAATATTTTGTTATGACTTTGTCACGTTAAACTATCGTCCGTAAACTGATTTTACAGACAACCTTTTTTTCAAATTCAATGACAGCCCAGCAGCCTTATTGAGTAATGAATTCGGCAAGGCAAAGAGTATGAAAAAAATTAACCAATCACATGCGAGATTAAAAACGCGATGTGGATTTCCGTCCATGTCATTGGTCAATTTTTCTTACTCTCTGCCTTGCCGAATTCTTTACTCAATAAGGCTGCAGTTCCCTCTAGATTTTTTCCTTCACCGAAAGCCTACTGTTACTTATGTTTATGTATTTACCTTGTTGAGGTGCTCGTGGCTAAATAATAACAGCCGCACGGGTCGATCTTCAAGGTTAAGCAACGCTTGCCAAGGTCGATCCATGGATGGGTGACCATTTCAACATACCGAGTTTACTCCGTGCCTCGGAAAGCACGCTAAGCCGTTGGTCCCGGCTGTCATTTGAAGATGTTTGACAGTCGTTACGAGTAGTCAGAAGCTTGTGATCTGTCACCAGTCTAGCCAAGGGGTATGGTGTTACCCAGTTACTGGGTTGTGGAGGTCAGATAGGCAGTCGCTCCATGTAAAACACTGTTACCCAGCTGAATCCGGTAACACAAGGCTGGGCAGATAATGATTTACCTTGTTGATATATTCGGCGAGACGCGGCAACATCATGACATGCGGCAGTAACGCTGCCAACGATACGCTGATGGCTTGTAACTGGCACTGTTGGGCCACGGTCAGCACTGGGTTCGATAAGCTCGATTGCTGGATACTGAGAAAACACATTTAGTTAATAATAGACTAGAATAAACTAGCGGACGCGGACTGAGTTAATAATGGTGGTCAAATTTACGAATCGTGACATTTTGTGTATCCTAAGCTAAATTGTAAGGACAAATGTCTGATTGGTCTGAGGAGGTTAACCCGAAAGTAATCGCTGCCACAACAAGTCCGTCGTCTGCCATGTTTGCTTGCGAATATACTAGCACGTTCGCCAAGCTTGTGGATGCCGTGTTGTGTTGGATGATTGTGGTCATTGTCTGGCACGTGTTTGGTGTTTGCCACTGTTTGTGGCAAACACCAAGCCTGTGGAGGCAGCTTTAGATACTCACGCCAGTATAAGCTGCATGACGTCACACACAGTCTCCTCCGAGCCCAGTTCGATACAGATGAGCGCTAACGTCGTGTAGATCGCTTCTACGTTCTCCATCGTGTTCGACTCTAGTTGGAGACCTGCAAACAAGATAAAATTACCGATAAGGCTTTTGCCCAGCAGTGGGGTAAGGCAAACAAAAAAAAGTTCTAACATAATTAAATTGTTGCGTTTCGATACTCATAAAATGTTTAGTGGGAATTCGACATTAACAGCGTGTCTTAATGGCGTACTATTTGCATTATCAGCCATTAAAGTGCCACTGCTGGGAAACAGGTAATGCCCAATATTGGGTATGGGTTTGGATGTCATAATAGGGATGTTTCCTGGGTAGAAAAATTATAATTCTATTTTGTCCGTCAGTGAGATTAACAAATATTATTGGACACATTGGTGTTTTTTGCTTTACCAAATCAATAAAAAATATAAAGTTAAAGCGCATCAAAGTTCAGGAGTTGGGGCTTGTGACGTCACTAAGTCAGTATATAAAGTATCAATGGCGTGACGTCACACGATATATCAACGCATTATATCGTCGTCACTTTATGATTACGTGCCAAAAGAATTTTATTAAATTGCCAGACGGACAAAAAACGAATTTTCAATAAACTACCCTATTATGACTTCAAGTGTTTAGGACATGCATACAAATGTACTAGGCGTTCAGCAAGCGGAAGGAGGTTAGAGTACTTACCCTCATAGAGCGAGCTGAACAGAGCGTATCCATGCTTGCTGATGAAGATGAGGTCTTGTCGGGAACACTTCTCCACTATCAGACCGAGTTCGATGTACTCCACGCTGGAATATAACAAAATATAGCATTTCAGTTTGTAAGTAATGACATGACGTCATACAAATCCTGCATCGCGCAAGCTAAGTTTTCAACACATACAACAGTCTGACAATAATCGTTAGGCAGTTGCCCGGACCAGATACAACATCCGTTTGGTCAGACGATCCTCCCTTTTCAATTGAGGTTTGAGGAATTTGCATGCAGGCATGCAGAACAGCAGCCTAATTGTGTAAGTAAATTCGGCAAAGGAAACAATCTGTTTCTATCCCAAAAACTACTTTTTGCAATACGAAAAGTCGAATTCACTTACACAATTAGGCTGCAGGGTGGCCCCAGTTCTTCATGCCAACAAAGTTTTAATTCTAATGGTAACGCTGTTTTTTATTTTAGCAGAAACTTTTGCATTTAGCCATGTAAGCCATGGAATTATATTCCAACCCTTATCACAATGTATTTGGTATCGGCGCAGCATATGTTCGCCCCATACATCCCTATTAACCATATTTTAGTGCTCACTTCTTTACTATTTTTTACATAATCCGTCATTTGTTGTGTAGATTTCTTTATTACAAGTAAAATTTCAAAATTTATAAAACCCCGACACATTTTTATTTCATGCTACATAATGTATCTAGTACATAGTAGATACGCTTCAATCGGCAATCTATTGAACACGTAATTATGACACGATATCATGCGAAAACACCCCGATTTAAACAGTAAAACGCCCATAACTTTTGTACGGCTGAACCGATTTTATTCAAACATACCTAAGAACACTCTCGACAAAATCAACTTTCAAACAAAAAAAAAACATAATCAAAATCGGTTCATCCATTTAGTAGCTATGATGCCACAGACAAACACACAGATATACAGCAACACACGTCAAACTTATAACACCCCTCTTTTGCCGGCGGGGGTTAAAAACTTAAAGCAACCTCTAGGTACAATGGCGGACTCATTGCCTGAGGTATTCTCTACCAGTCGACCAAGGGTGGTGAAGAGATAACATGGCAGGTGCATATAACAAAAGAGAAATAATTATTAAAGTTAATTTTTTTCTTTCTTTCTTATAACTGCGATTACCTAATTATCTCAAGTACCGTCAGGAGCATTATTATTTTTTAAATTTGATGCTGTTTCCAGGGTGGCTGGTAAAAGCTGGATGAAAATAGGCGAGGATTGAATCAAATGGCGGGCGATTGGGAAATTCGTAAGGCCAGTAGTATACGTTTTTCAACTAGATGATGGTATACTCACGTGGCTCTAAGCAGCCTGGGCGCATTGGCCCTCCTGTCCAGCAGCGTGTGCAGGATGCGCTGCAGCAGTGTCCTGGCGCGCGGCTCGCCCGTGGACGCCACGCGCAGCAGAGCCTCTAGGAAGGTATACTCACGTGGCTCTAAGCAGCCTGGGCGCATTGGCCCTCCTGTCCAGCAGCGTGTGCAGGATGCGCTGCAGCAGTGTCCTGGCGCGCGGCTCGCCCGTGGACGCCACGCGCAGCAGAGCCTCTAGGAAGGTATACTCACGTGGCTCTAAGCAGCCTGGGCGCATTGGCCCTCCTGTCCAGCAGCGTGTGCAGGATGCGCTGCAGCAGTGTCCTGGCGCGCGGCTCGCCCGTGGACGCCACGCGCAGCAGAGCCTCTAGGAAGGTATACTCACGTGGCTCTAAGCAGCCTGGGCGCATTGGCCCTCCTGTCCAGCAGCGTGTGCAGGATGCGCTGCAGCAGTGTCCTGGCGCGCGGCTCGCCCGTGGACGCCACGCGCAGCAGAGCCTCTAGGAAGGTATACTCACGTGGCTCTAAGCAGCCTGGGCGCATTGGCCCTCCTGTCCAGCAGCGTGTGCAGGATGCGCTGCAGCAGTGTCCTGGCGCGCGGCTCGCCCGTGGACGCCACGCGCAGCAGAGCCTCTAGGAAGGTATACTCACGTGGCTCTAAGCAGCCTGGGCGCATTGGCCCTCCTGTCCAGCAGCGTGTGCAGGATGCGCTGCAGCAGTGTCCTGGCGCGCGGCTCGCCCGTGGACGCCACGCGCAGCAGAGCCTCTAGGAAGGTATACTCACGTGGCTCTAAGCAGCCTGGGCGCATTGGCCCTCCTGTCCAGCAGCGTGTGCAGGATGCGCTGCAGCAGTGTCCTGGCGCGCGGCTCGCCCGTGGACGCCACGCGCAGCAGAGCCTCTAGGAAGGTATACTCACGTGGCTCTAAGCAGCCTGGGCGCATTGGCCCTCCTGTCCAGCAGCGTGTGCAGGATGCGCTGCAGCAGTGTCCTGGCGCGCGGCTCGCCCGTGGACGCCACGCGCAGCAGAGCCTCTAGGAAGGTATACTCACGTGGCTCTAAGCAGCCTGGGCGCATTGGCCCTCCTGTCCAGCAGCGTGTGCAGGATGCGCTGCAGCAGTGTCCTGGCGCGCGGCTCGCCCGTGGACGCCACGCGCAGCAGAGCCTCTAGGAAGGCTGCGGGGAAGGCCTTGGACAGCTCGGCTGTGCGGTATGTTGTGCCGACCTGGAGCATACAGAAAGAAGGGATTAGTGTTATAATTCCAGCACTATATATATATACCAACTAGCTGACCCGGCAAACTTTGTTTTGCCATAAAAACACCATAACATTCATCTACCCTACCTATCCTACCCTACCTTACCTACCCTTACTACCCTACTCTACCTACCCTACCCTACCCCACCTACCCTATCCTACCTATTAAAAAATAGATAGTAGCCGATTCTCAGATCTACTGAATATGCATTTAAAATTTCATAAAAATCGGTCAAGCCGTTTTGGAGGAGTATGGTAACTAACATTGTGACACGAGATTTTTATATATAAGATAAAATACCCTAACTTCTAAACCAGTTAAAGAAGTCATAATGTCACTTTTTAACCAACTTCAAAAAAAGTCGGAGGTTCTCAATTCCTCGGAATCATCTCTTTTTTTAAATATACCTTCCCCGATTACCTACTTAAAGACGCCTGGACAGATTTAGAAAATTCTTCTTTTGTTCGAAAGGGTATATTTCCCAGGTGTTCCCATGGTCATCAGGTTAGGATCTAATGATGGGATCCCATCAATATCGAGGGAACTTACAGGCATACATATAGCGATTTTGGTATTTTCATCAACACTGCAATCATTTGCACTCAGAAAGTATCATTTGGTGTAGTTAAACTGATGAATAAGAACACAGATAGCCACTGGAACTCCTTAATGCTAAGTATGTCACGGGTATAAAATTATATCTCAAATAGTTAACCGACTATGATGAAGTAAATACTTATAAATAAATGGTACTGATGAAAATGATACCATCGAACTGATCTGATGATGAAGCCGAAAGGTAGGCACTGGAACTCGGAAATAAAATAATGTATCCCAGTCATGGCGTCGGCCTTGGTGCCCTTGTTGGCGCGCTGGCTGGAGGGCACCTTGTTGATGATGAACATCATGATGTCAGATGATGGTATACCTTCAGCAGAGACTTGAGCAGTATGCTCTGCAGCATGGCGTCGGCCTTGGTGCCCTTGTTGGCGCGCTGGCTGGAGGGCACCTTGTTGATGATGAACATCATGATGTCAGATGATGGTATACCTTCAGCAGAGACTTGAGCAGTATGCTCTGCAGCATGGCGTCGGCCTTGGTGCCCTTGTTGGCGCGCTGGCTGGAGGGCACCTTGTTGATGATGAACATCATGATGTCAGATGATGGTATACCTTCAGCAGAGACTTGAGCAGTATGCTCTGCAGCATGGCGTCGGCCTTGGTGCCCTTGTTGGCGCGCTGGCTGGAGGGCACCTTGTTGATGATGAACATCATGATGTCAGATGATGGTATACCTTCAGCAGAGACTTGAGCAGTATGCTCTGCAGCATGGCGTCGGCCTTGGTGCCCTTGTTGGCGCGCTGGCTGGAGGACACCTTGTTGATGATGAACATCATGATGTCAGATGATGGTATACCTTCAGCAGAGACTTGAGCAGTATGCTCTGCAGCATGGCGTCGGCCTTGGTGCCCTTGTTGGCGCGCTGGCTGGAGGGCACCTTGTTGATGATGAACATCATGATGTCAGATGATGGTATACCTTCAGCAGAGACTTGAGCAGTATGCTCTGCAGCATGGCGTCGGCCTTGGTGCCCTTGTTGGCGCGCTGGCTGGAGGGCACCTTGTTGATGATGAACATCATGATGTCAGATGATGGTATACCTTCAGCAGAGACTTGAGCAGTATGCTCTGCAGCATGGCGTCGGCCTTGGTGCCCTTGTTGGCGCGCTGGCTGGAGGGCACCTTGTTGATGATGAACATCATGATGTCAGATGATGGTATACCTTCAGCAGAGACTTGAGCAGTATGCTCTGCAGCATGGCGTCGGCCTTGGTGCCCTTGTTGGCGCGCTGGCTGGAGGGCACCTTGTTGATGATGAACATCATGATGTCAGATGATGGTATACCTTCAGCAGAGACTTGAGCAGTATGCTCTGCAGCATGGCGTCGGCCTTGGTGCCCTTGTTGGCGCGCTGGCTGGAGGGCACCTTGTTGATGATGAACATCATGATGTCAGATGATGGTATACCTTCAGCAGAGACTTGAGCAGTATGCTCTGCAGCATGGCGTCGGCCTTGGTGCCCTTGTTGGCGCGCTGGCTGGAGGGCACCTTGTTGATGATGAACATCATGATGTCTATCTTCTGGAAGTCTGGCAGGTGGTCGGCAAACTCTCCCAGCGCGTTGATCAGGGCTTCTTGGTACAGCTTTTCGTCTGTTTCTTTCTGTGGGAGGAAAAAAAATGTGATTAGGATCAAAATGGAATGATTTGTTCGTAAGAATATCTCCATTTTTAACAGACTGTAAAAAAAAGGAGGTTATGTCGTTATAGATTCTAGATGAAAGCCACAAATAACTAATTAATTATAGATCTGTTATTTACGTCCGGTAAAACCACAAATCACTTAATATTGTGTTATAGTACATTACAGCAGAATCCAGTAAGTAAGCCTTCCTGGCCGAGTATGAGTTAACCGGACCGAACCGCAGGTGAGGTCCGGTTATATACGAGGCCAGGATGGCTTTCTTACTGGTTGAGGTTTGTATAATGCTTTTCTCAAAAATGAAAGAAAGTTTAACAACAAATTCGTTTAATTAATATTGAAGGTTACATTCATATTAGGGCAATTACTGATAGATATTGTGATCGATTTACCGGGGGCATTTATATTTGTTTGTTGTACATCTTGATTAACGGACTCTTTAATCCAACATGATTTATAAACTGAAATGACTAAATACAAACATAAAATCCCACACTATACTTCTACAACATTACTAAGTACAAAACGCAACGTGCATACTTTTTCTGCGTCGCGTTATGTGTCACAGACCCATAAAAAAAAAAAAAAAAAAAGTGTCACAGACAATAAAATGGATGTTTAAGGCTCCAAAATATATTATGTATCTCATAAAATGTCATACCAAAAAGAGATAGATATATATTTGGAGCCTCCCTCTAACCATGTTATAATGGCTAAACTCTAATCTGTGTCTGGTACTATGTTTTTTTTTTCTAAGCAGATCTAAAGAGGATGACCTAAACCGTGCGAAGCCATAAAAAAAAAAAGGGATGAAGGATGACCAAGTGTCCAGTAAGTAAATTACATACTTACTTACTGGACAGTAGGAGATTCCAAATTTAAAATCTCGCTTCTTACCGGACAGTTGTGAATAGTCTCCGGTAGAGTTCACTTTCTGGATACTTTTTAGAGATGTTATGTCAACATTACATACCATTTTTGAGAAAAGTAATTTGTGTTTCAACCGCGCCTCAGATCGAAAAATCTTGATAAAGGTATGTATGTGGCTCACTGAAATAATAATAATTGTTGCAGGACCAATGTTACGCTCAAATGATCTCTGAGTTTCTATCTTTCTCTCTTATAACTTTGTATTTGAAACTAATTTCTTAATTATATTATAAACTTATTTACGTCGAAAATTAGCTTACCTCAGAATCTCTAGCGACTGATGCTCGCAAGTTGGTCAGCAGATTGTTGATGATCTCCAATACTGATGGACCTGTAACCAGAAAAAATGTAACTGTAAATTTTTAGATATTACTAGAAATATTGCTAGCCTGCCCTGCAATATAGCTTTGTGCATTAGACAATAAAAAAAAAATGTGCTGCCTGATAGAAAAGTGCATCATTTTCATGTTCAAAAAGGAACGAACAGCTACAATTTTTTTTATATTTCTGCGTTTAGTTTTTAACTATACTCATCGTAATGATGTTCTGACTTATTGCAATACAACGTTCAAATTCAAGTCACAATCTCATCTCGGCGATAAACAATGTCAAAAACTTGCCAAATTATAGGCTTTTTTAGACAGTTAGACGTTCCTTTAACACATAATATTTCAAGTATTTTGCTGGGACCTAAAGGGTGGGTAAGATAAGTTTCTACAGGGTGAAATTTGAAACTAAATAAAATGTGTGGTTCGGTAGGCCATGTGTGGGTGTATTGTACCCCGCTGGTTTAGTCTGTACATACCCACACTATCTCCAGCAGCTATAGCCACAATATTACTGAGCACAGTGGCCCTCGCAGCCCGGACACGTGTGTTGTCGCGAGCATCTCCCGTGTTGTTTCCACCCGCATCCAGGTGCTGCATCAGGGCTTCTACTACGCTGTACGAGTATTGCGCCTGGATAGAAAATACACAGGAAATCAGTAAACAGCTTTGATGGAAATAAAATAAATAGTAAAACAGACTCCATACATTAACATTTTAATTTTCAAAATTGCTTGAATTGGAAAGCAAAGTAATTTTATAAAAAAAAATGACATTAGCGTGTACAAAGTAAACTTTTTGATTTTATTAGAATATAGAATAGATATCCACAGATAATCTAATATATTATCTGTGGATAAAGTCTATCTTTAACTACCTAACTATTTTTGATTTCATAATTGGAACTTTACAATATGAGAGTAGATAATAGTAGTTTATGCAACGGTCAGTTAATAAAACACGAGTGTGGGTTTATCACACGGGGCGAAGACGAGTGTGATAATAGTATCACACGAGTGTTTTAATACCTAATTATATGCTGTTGCATACACTATATTATCTTCACTCATACAGTTGAAATAAAACAAAAGTGGAAATGGAAAAAAATATGTGGTATGACAGGAAATTTATATTCTCATTGTGCATGACTGCGCAGCGCGCGCATTTATAGACAATGACACTATTTTTCTAAATTAAGTCAATACGCGCCAATAAATTAAAAAGTAAAAGTGTGCCATACAAATTAAAAAAGTTATTTTATAATGCGGTTGTTTGAAAATCGAAGGAAAATTTTGCACTGCAATGGTTATTTTTTTTTTAATTTACCTATCCACAAAAAAAGTACGTGTTTATACAATATTTTTTGAATCCATATTAGGAACATTACGTTGTGAGCTGAGATAAAATATATTTGATATTCATATGCGTATCGCAGGCGAGACAGCACCCTTGATTTGATATTAAAGTCTATTAAAATTCACAAATAAGATTTTGTATAAAAATAATTAACTCTTACCTGAATCGAAAACATTATGATCTTAAATGTGTGCACAGCAAAGTCGTTCGGAATCCACAGCTCGTGTCGGTCGAAGTGACTGCAACAGTGAGTAAAATACATAATTAATAAAAAAAATAAGTATATTGCGAGGTTGATCAAGTTACCGACCTGCGGTTTACTTTAATCGTATGTTTCATCATATAAAAGTCAACTTAGAATATAATAGAATCATTAGATCAAATATATTGCCGACTATTTTTGGGATATAAGATTACAGTCTAGGAAAAAATGTTTTTTCAATGTTTTAGATTTTATTTAAAGTGACCAATAAAACAATCTGTGTAGCCCAGTACTCCGTGAATATAATATAGTTGGTAATGTGTACTAGTCCTGAGACACGGTCCCGCTTGTCACAGTACAAGTGTGCTAGAATTCTCATGGTTGACAAGTTAAGTATGGAAAAAGCCGTAAAAATATGCTAGGGAAGCGGGGTGTCTAATAAACTATACTTTACAATACACTACTGACTACACAATCCCTTTTACAGCCCGTTCAACCGATTTTGAATTCTATTCCGTTGAATTAGTTGCCATTGGTCATTTCACCAACGCAATAAAAGTGTTTTTTTTTTTATTCGTTATAAGCTCGCGCTTGACCACTATCTCACCTGAAAAAAAAAGAGATGTTTTGTAATGTTATTCCAAATGGAGTGTGAATCGAAGGAACAAAGTAGCGCGGTTGAGTATATTCGGTATGCGTACGACGTACTATGGGGTTAGCGGCGCGTGCGCCTGCCACGGGTTGCGCTACGTTACCAGGAGTACCGCGGCTTAGTCGGCTCGCGGATTCGATTCAGTTACCCAATTTAAATCTTGTCACAGTACTGCACTAGTATGTAATGTTACTCACGTGAGCACAGGCCGCAGCACACTACGTATGTGCCCGAAGGAGGCGCGCCCCACCAGCTCCCTGAGACACGCCTCCGCTAGTCGCGCTGGTTCCTATCTCACAGTACTGTACTGCACTAGTATGTAATGTTACTCACGTGAGCACAGGCCGCAGCACACTACGTATGTGCCCGAAGGAGGCGCGCCCCACCAGCTCCCTGAGACACGCCTCCGCTAGTCGCGCTGGTTCCTATCTCACAGTACTGTACTGCACTAGTATGTAATGTTACTCACGTGAGCACAGGCCGCAGCACACTACGTATGTGCCCGAAGGAGGCGCGCCCCACCAGCTCCCTGAGACACGCCTCCGCTAGTCGCGCTGGTTCCTATCTCACAGTACTGTACTGCACTAGTATGTAATGTTACTCACGTGAGCACAGGCCGCAGCACACTACGTATGTGCCCGAAGGAGGCGCGCCCCACCAGCTCCCTGAGACACGCCTCCGCTAGTCGCGCTGGTTCCTATCTCACAGTACTGTACTGCACTAGTATGTAATGTTACTCACGTGAGCACAGGCCGCAGCACACTACGTATGTGCCCGAAGGAGGCGCGCCCCACCAGCTCCCTGAGACACGCCTCCGCTAGTCGCGCTGGTTCCTATCTCACAGTACTGTACTGCACTAGTATGTAATGTTACTCACGTGAGCACAGGCCGCAGCACACTACGTATGTGCCCGAAGGAGGCGCGCCCCACCAGCTCCCTGAGACACGCCTCCGCTAGTCGCGCTGGTTCCTATCTCACAGTACTGTACTGCACTAGTATGTAATGTTACTCACGTGAGCACAGGCCGCAGCACACTACGTATGTGCCCGAAGGAGGCGCGCCCCACCAGCTCCCTGAGACACGCCTCCGCTAGTCGCGCTGGTTCCTATCTCACAGTACTGTACTGCACTAGTATGTAATGTTACTCACGTGAGCACAGGCCGCAGCACACTACGTATGTGCCCGAAGGAGGCGCGCCCCACCAGCTCCCTGAGACACGCCTCCGCTAGTCGCGCTGGTTCCTATCTCACAGTACTGTACTGCACTAGTATGTAATGTTACTCACGTGAGCACAGGCCGCAGCACACTACGTATGTGCCCGAAGGAGGCGCGCCCCACCAGCTCCCTGAGACACGCCTCCGCTAGTCGCGCTGGTTCCTATCTCACAGTACTGTACTGCACTAGTATGTAATGTTACTCACGTGAGCACAGGCCGCAGCACACTACGTATGTGCCCGAAGGAGGCGCGCCCCACCAGCTCCCTGAGACACGCCTCCGCTAGTCGCGCTGGTTCCTATCTCACAGTACTGTACTGCACTAGTATGTAATGTTACTCACGTGAGCACAGGCCGCAGCACACTACGTATGTGCCCGAAGGAGGCGCGCCCCACCAGCTCCCTGAGACACGCCTCCGCTAGTCGCGCTGGTTCCTCTTCTCCCGCGCCTCCTTCCATGCAGAGAACTGTGTCGTATTTCTCAGCAGTCTTAGGGAAAACAAAAATAAAATTAGGTTAATTCGTACAGTAAAAGTCCATAATAAAAAGCACTTTTCAATATCTACGATCAGCCTCTTTAATTCTTTCATAGTGATCCTGTTCGTTAAAAAAGGAACTCTTGCGCAAAATTTCATGCTGCTAGATTGGCTGCAAAAAAAATTGCGGCACCGCTTGCCAGCGGATTTGGCTGTGTGTTATCTGTTGAAGAAGAAATATGTTTACGGCAAACTGTTAGTAATAAATAATATTTACCTGCATATTATAGAGTAGAGAGGGCACTATCTTGTCCATATGCTGAGCTTCCCAGATGTTTTCCACCAAGTCATCCGACACGGTCTTTCTGATCACACCCTGAAACAAAAGACATGTTGACGTTTCAGTTAATCTCTCTTCCTAAACATATAGGCCAATCAAAGAAACTTAGGTACTATTTTTAGCAGGACGATGTTGCCGCTTTATCGAGAGATTCCAACCTATACTAATCTTTACTAATATTATCTATACTAATATTATACTAATCTTTACTAATATTATCTATACTAATATTATAAAGAGTTAAAGTTTGTGAGGTTGTAAGGGGTAATCTCATTACACATTCGTATTTCTTACTTAAGATGGTACCCTGACCAAAAAATCGGCATGCGATATGAGCATTCCTATTGGTCTAGCGACACTGGTGGCGCATGAATTACAGTAGTGAATACGCCCAAATCTTAGAATAAAATCTTTTTAAAATCGATTTTTGGTCTTTTGAAAAAAAATAACTACGAAAATGTTCGTTATTAAATTGTCTATCCATTAGGGTTAGTACAAAAAATAATTAATGAACACTTTACGAGGAGATGCATAATATCAATAATTATTTCTCATTTTTATGTTTTTTTTGGAAGGAGATTAGTGAAATATATACAACATTAAAAAAAAAAACTAAATCTACCATTTTAGAATCAATATTATGTAGAATTTTAATGTGTTTTATTAATTGATATTTCTTTTTTAAATAACGAGTAGATAGCTCCTAAAAACAGCACAAAAAACGGCTTGCGCGGCGTTTTGCTCGGGGTACCGCCTTAAATAAATAGTTTTACAAATTGGTAGGTAGGTAGGGTAGGGTAGGTAATGTAGGGTAGGGTAAGGTAGGATAGGTAGGGTAGGGTAGGAAGGATAGGATGGTTGGGTAGTGTAGGTAGGGTAGATTGATAGGGTAGGTAGGGTAGATAGGTAGGTAGCCAGTTGACGGGAAAGAAGCCGCGGGGGTCAGCTAGTACAGAATATATTTAGGACTTGCATCGAATAAAAATTTCTGTGTTGTCTAAAATAAAACCTAAGGTTTAGATTGTAAACGGCGTCTCTGATTAAATAAAATCTAAAAGGAACACAATGTTTTTTTTATGTGTAATGACCGGATGAACGGAATTGAATTTATGCCTAATGGATATATCATAGTTATTCGAACAGTATGCGTAATTTGCCGAGGAAGTTTAGTCGTATGCGTAATTACCAGGTTTAATGACTAATTTTGGATAGATTACAATATTAGGATATATGATACAGAGACCAAGGTCAATACTAAGTTCACATATTTCGACATTTGCCGAGAATCGAGAGGAATGGTGTGACAGTGAACTGCTGTAAGCTGCTATTCTGTTTGTAACACTACAAAAAATCCCGGTCGACCATTTTTCTACCTTATATGTTTTGTTTTATGGTTTAAAAGTGATTGATCATGAACTTCGACCTAAATACCTGTAAGCCCTGAATGCCCGCGAGGCGGATGTTGTCTCTGGTCAGCTTGTCGATGTGGTTGCTGTGGCACATCGCAGAGAACTTGGAGACGAAGAAGTCGTAGCGGCGGTGGTAAGACGGAGTGTCTTCTTCTATGTTGGCGAAGCGGACGAACTGGGGGGAGGAAGAAAGCATTGTTTACAAATGCTGGTTATACATCAACAGTTGGCCCAACAAAAATAAACCTAGCCTTAGCCCTTGCCCCTCACTAGGAATTTCTTCCTGTATCGTGGGTGCGTTTACAAACATTGAAACTCACATACACAAAAGACACCCAGATCCGGAACAACTATCTGTAGGCCATACCAAAATTTTGTTTCCTTGCGGGAATCGAACCCGCGACACACAGCGATCGCTCAGTCACTACCGTGTCGTCGATGCTCAGTAAGGTCCGTAAGGTCCGGAGATCTTCAGGCTAAGAACTAGGGAACATTTCCTGTAAACATGACTCATAAATATGTTTGTATTTTAGTTATATATTATATAGTATTTATTATGTTTATAAATTGTGTGCTGTATATGTATTTGTGTAGTGTATTGTAATTTAAATTTTCATTTGCTTTTCAGAGTTTTTCTGTTGTGCGCTTTTGTTAACTCTCCTATACTCCATTTGATATAACATTAGACATGTTTCCAAATCTTTTTACAGTCCGTTCAACCGATTTTGAGTTCTATCCCGTAAACATAAGGATGACATAAAAAGCATTAACCTGTTACCAAAACCAACTGTTTGCTACAGCTACCATTTGTCATATCACCAACGCAATAGAAGTCAAAATCGGTTAAACGGGCTGTAAAATGGACCAATTTAAACGTCCAATGTTATCGCAAATGGAGTTTCATTGTGTAAATCTCTCTATAATAACACTGAGGTTTGCTGTCAGGGAACCAGAGAACCCAATTATGGTATAAGCTCACCTTTGTGCATAAGTTGTCCTTCTGTATTTGTATTTATGTTTGTTTTGTGTACAATAAAGAATATTAATAAGGTTTATTTAAAGCCACCTACCCCCATCCCGCGGCTTTTACTTCATCACGAGTATTTACTTTGTTGAAATTAAAATATTAAATTTAAAATATTAAATATGTCAATATGAAGATTTTGTTGAGATGATTCGTCCGTTCATCCGTTGTCGGATCGATGGCAGTAAAGACAAAGCGCGGGATGAATTATTATTCACTTACGTACTGCTCTAGGTGCTAAGCAAGCGGTCTGACAGTGCGTTTTTGGCCTAAGTGTCACATGAAACTATATAAACGTGTAATACATAAAAACTTTGAAGATCGTCTTCAAGTCAAGTTTAGTTTTGTCTCAGAGTCCAGATGTAAAGTTGTTATTACATTGTCATATGCTTTTTTTTTTTTCTTTTTTTTAAGGGCTTTATCGCTGAGCGATAACGTCGCCCTGTAACATCAACATAATCACTTACTAACTACCAACAGTTAAAATTATCTATTTTAAAACAAAAAAAAGCCAGTTTGTACAGGATTCTGGCTTGATCCGATAAAGGACAAGCCAGAATGGAATTACACTCTCCAATATCGTAATTATATGTATATCCAAGTAAAGTAAATCTTAGAGCTCCATTCCGAACACATTCCATCAAAACGTGTTGCACATCTTCGACTACTCCGCATTCCTCACAGTTGGGTGACGTAACCTTTTTCATCAGAAAACTAAACTTCTTTGATGGAATATGACCGGAACGAAGTCTTAATGCCATAACTAAATCTCTTCGACATAGCACATTTTGGTCAATCCAATTATACACTGGGAGCTGTGGTTGGATCGTCTTATACCAAATACCCTTTTCTGTTGACCTCTGGTTAAAATATTCACTCCACACATCTAAACACTGCTGTTTGATTAGTTTGATGAAATCAGTAAAAAGAGGAGGGATATTTACGGGAATTCCATCTGTCACGGCCTGGTTAGCTAATAGGTCTACTCTTTCATTATCCTCTATCTGTACGTGCGATGGGATCCATTGTAAAATTACCGAGATTGAGTTCTGACCAAACCTGAATATAGACTCCAAAATCGTGTAGGCTATCGGTACTCCTCGTATAGACGAGGTGCACCGAGCCAGGTGTTGCAGCGAGCTCTTCGAGTCTGTTAAGATGACAAACTTATCATGGCTAACTGAGTTAGAATAAGAAAGAGCCTCTGCTATTGCAATTAACTCGATATACATAATGGAGATATCGGAGTCTATAGCAAGCTTGACAGACGTATTCAATTGTGGGTCCCAAACAGCAGCCCCATTACCAGCACCAGTTTTAGAACCGTCTGTGTAAATTTTATAGTAATCAGTATATTCCTCATCTATAAATTTCGTGCAGATTTGCCTCAAACGGTTACCATCATAATCTCGTTTAGGCTCAGTTATAGCTGGAATGTTGGGCTTAATAGCTTTGTGTACATTTATGTTGCTGACCCATGTCTCAAGAGAAAACATTTCGATCAACTTAACTGAGTGCATAGTAGACAATTTAAGCTCGTTGTAAACTGAGACCAATAGGGGCCGCTTCCTGCATCGCCAGTATTGGGAATTATTAGTGCTTAAGATTAATACTTCAATTAAATTGATCGCAATGTTCCCTCGTAAAGACATACATTTTAGGCAGAACTTGCCTGCTAGATATTTCCTACGAATATGTAATGGGGGTAAATTCAAATCACTCTCCATCACGTGGATGGGAGTGCTTCTTATGTAACCACCAATAACGCGAAGAGCTTTATTTTGCACTTTATCCAATTTAGATAAGTGACATTGGTAGCTGCAATCATATAAAAAACTACCATAGTCTAATCTGCTACGAATTAATGAAATATATAGCCTGCGTAGATGTTTAGGGTGAACGCCCCAACCAGAACCCGCTAGCACTTTTAAAATATTTATAAATTTTAAGACTTTTTGAACTGACTCATTAATGTGTTTCCCCCACCGAAGCGACTGATCCAACCACATCCCTAGGTATTTAATGTTATTTACTACACAGATATTACTACCATTAACTTCCAGATTAACTGGTAGTCTGCATATACCTCTCTTAAAAATACAAATCTTAGTCTTAGTAGTAGATATTTCTAACCCTAGATTACTAACTATAGAATTAAACGAATTTAAAGCATCCTGCAGTTCTGAGACAACTGTATTGACATTGGAACCTGATTTAATCAAAACAAAATCGTCAGCATACTGAGATATATCAACGTTCTACATATGCTAATGATCATAGATTTATGAGTCATATTAAATATTATGACAGTAAGTAAAACTTATGCATTTTACTGATATCGGCATAAAGTATTAATATGTATGATTCATAACTAGACTCAACATAACATTACAGAAGTGATGACATTTTTCTATAACGGCGTAAAGGTTTACTTTTAAATTACGATCACATAGAACTCTAAATTTTATGTTCGTTTTGCTCTAACTCTATGGGATCAATGCAATTTGCAATTAAACTACATTGCTTATTTTGCGGTACAGTATCTTAAAACAAGATTTAATCTGTATCTAGCTAGGGGTAATCTCATACATAAAAGACATCTAAATGTTTAAGTAAAATGCTAGGGATTCAAAGTATTGACTTGAATCCTTATATTATAGCTAAAATAACGGACAGTTTTATTTAAACCGTTTATAAATCTTAGGTTTTTTTTCTTTTGTTCTTAGGAACTTTTATCCCTTAAGGAAAAGAAAAAGAAAGTGCCATCGTTACCTAGCCTAACTGTACACTTAATAAGCCTAAACCATAAACAAGTTTTAATTTCATACAAAAAGTTGAGCTACAAACATTGCCGTGTGCCATATCTGATATTATAATAAATTCATTATCTTAGCAGCCTTTCTGGATCAGCCAGAATTCCATTTCTATATCAAGTTTATACACAAGTGTTCATCCTGAAGCCTACAAACCTAACCCAAATGATTCACCAACATAGAGAGGACCTGGCACTCCACATAACCCATCCGAGTCGGATTGCTTTGAATCGAGGTGTTAACCATCCTATACTCACGCTCTGCGTGGCCAGAATCTGCAGCTGCGGGTCGGTGGACTCCAGCAGCTTCTGCACCATCTTGAGGAAGCTCTCCACGAACAGGTTGAGCGTTTGTGAGTGGCACGCCACCAGCAGCTGGTCCATCGCCTCCATGGCTATTATCACGAACCTGAAAATAATAAACGATGCTGTAGTCTTGATGGGATGTGCGGTCAACCGATTTTGATCGGTAATGAAATAGCTATTTATCTAGCATATTTTATCTTGCGGAGGGGCCGAGAAATAACTCGGACACTTCGACCCATTGGGATCTATTGTGGTCCCCTAGATAACTTACTCCTGCCCCAATCTCGTTGACAACCCCTTTCATGAGTTTTACAACGAGACTAGGAGGAGCCTATAGTCTTCTGGTTTTGGATATCCAACCCCTAGGAGACTCATTCGCTTACCATCCAGTGCATCGCATGTGCACAGAAGGTGCTCCATGCGTTCCGTATGTTCCCCACACAACCTGCACATGGGTGTCGCGGTTAGACCCATCTTCATGAGCATGTCGTTGGTTCCAAAGTGCGGATTTGCCCCCTGCTCATATTCCAAACGCATTCCCGGGCTTACTTAAAAATACCGATATCAAATGTATATAGATGTTATGTTAGTTAGAGTTGTCGCTGACAACGCGCAATTCCTAATAAATTGTGTTTGTTCCAAAACATCAAATGCATCGCAGCGTGAACAAACCTTTACAAAAGTCATCTACCTCAAGTATTAATCAATACGTTCTCATTTATCTTCGACAACGATCTTTTACGAGTAGTTATTAACCTGGAATGACGTCATTTTCAGTTTTTAATATGATCATTCAAACTAATGCTGAGGAAGACGAGCTCCTGTAAGGTGATTTAAAATTGGTAAATATTAGCCTTATACCAGGTGGAGTAGTGGTCTTAGCTGGTTTGCTGTTAGCAGCTGGATGAGAGAAGACGAGGATCGAGTTGAATGGTGTGTGATTAAAGAGGCCTATGTATGAATGTATGAACTGCTAGTGAGGCTAGTGGATGATGACAGTTATTTATATAGTAACTGTAAACGAGCAATTCTTCTATACGTGTATTTTTTTTTCTTTGAGAAAATACTTTGCCCCTTACTAGGATTTTTTTCCTGTAACGTGGGTGCGTTTACAAACATATACAATCACATACACAACACCTAGTCAGATCACGATAAATCTCTGAAACGGCTCCAACGATTTTGATGAAATTTAGAATGCAGGGAGTTTCGGGGGCGATAAATCGATCTAGCTAGGTTTTATTTTTAGAAAATGTCGTTTTCTCTATTTTCACCCGAGCAGAGCTCGGTCGCCCAGGTACTTTTGTTAAATTGCACTACATAACCCCTCAGTTTTCTAATCTGAATTGTTATAAATGTATTTTTTAGGGTTTCGTACCCAAAGGGTAAAAACGGGACCCTATTACTAAGACTCCGCGGACCGCCTGTCTGTCTGTCTGTCACCAGGCTGTATCTCATGAACCGTGATAGCTAGGCAGTTGAAATTTTCACAGATGATGTATTTCTAAAAACAGAATAAAATCAATATTTAAGTGGGGCTCCCATACAACAAACGTGATTTTGTTGCCGTTTTTTGCGATAATTGTTTCCGTACAATTACCAATTACTCTTCGTGCGCGAGTCCGACTCGCACTTGGCCGGTTTTGTTTAAATATTTTTTTATCAAATCAAAATTCCCTCTATTTAACATAGTAGATATAGCTAAATAAAAATACATTAGCAGGTAGAACGATGGTGCCCTCATATTCTTTGTTACCATTACAACAGCTACGGAAGCCACTGACCTTGCAGTTCCTAAGAGGCAGTTAAGATCATAGACTGATAACATTGTATTGTGTCTGTCAAGTACCGAAGCTTCTACAATACGGAAACGATAATCTAGTTGATAATTTTACCGAAGATAAGTGTGAAGGTTAATCTCATGAAGAGAATACCTATAACTACTGGTCGATAGAGGATTTTTCTGCAAGTTTCAAGAAATAAGTTTGGCAATAGATAAGAGAGGATTTTACCCATAACTGGTATTCTAAGAACGTGGGACACTAACAAACTAGGATTGTCTTTGGTATAAATTTCGAAAAGTTTTTTTTTTGCACGGAGCTGTGGTGTTGGTGGTGTCGTAGGTCGTAAGTTCGAACCCAGACAGGCGCTTTACTTTGTGTAAATTATTTCATCACTACTGCTCTTAAAACGGTGAAGGAAAACATCGTGAGGAAACCGGCATGTCCGCATGTCTTACAAACAAAATTTCGAAGACACGTGACATCCACCAACCTGCCCTGGGACCGCGTGGTGGATTAAGGCCCACTACCTCTCTCACACAGAGGATGCCTGTGCCCCAGCAGTGCGAACATTATAAGGCTAATGATGGCTATTTGAGATTAAGAACGAGTTAAGTATTTGTCAAACAACACTTAAGCCAGAAAACCTGTCAAAAGGAGATTGCCCATACACAGCCCTCTTATGAGCGATCGTGTCTGCAATTTCAATATTATACAAAAATAGGATTTATATTTTGTGTTATTTTCCATCCGTGTCCTTTACTTTATATGTACAGACAACAACAGATCAGGTTCCTTCACTTGGACATTTGTACCACCTTATTGCATTGTAATAAGGGTTCATTTCAAGAACAGAAACATCGTTATATCTCGAGAACCCCGCAAAATAAATAAAAAATGTTTGCTAATTATGAATATAACATGTTTTTTCTACAATATGCAACCAAATTCATGAAAATACAACTATTTTTTCAAAGGGGCTCAAGTTCCCTTACGAAATAGGCATTCCCCTTTGGTACTGAAATAGGGCACGTTCTTCATCTCAAATAATTAAATCAGAAACCCACCACTAATCACCTATGATATTTCTTCCACCACTACAAAGGTTAATTGCTAGAGTAAGTCCGCCAGTGAACATTTGTGGCATATCAAGTTTTTATTAATATCCATACTAATATTATAAAGAAGAAAGATTTGTATGTAACGAATAAACTTAAAAACTACTGGACCGATTTCAAAAATTCTTCACCGTTGGGAAGCTACACTATCCCTGGGTGACATAGGCTACTTTTTATCCCTGTATACCCCTCGGAAACGGGAACTACGCGAGTGAAACCGCGAGGCGTCCGCTAGTTATAGATATTTCTATAAAGTACTGAGTTACTTTTGATTTTATTCTCGTAAGAAAGCTTGACAGAATAGTTGTATATCATTTGAATTTTGATCATCTCTTTTGTCAACATCAAGTTCATGGGAAAAAATGTTTCAAAGAACATTCTTACAATAAAATTGTTGTAAATATAAGAATTAAGTTTATTATCATCATCATCATAATCTTACTGTCCCTTGTCTCATACTTCTAGTAGTCGCGCAACACACTTTTTCCTTCCACTCTGCCCTGTTAATCGTCACGCTATTGAATGATTAATTGGCTTCCAGACGTCCAGTGCTGAACATGGGCCCTCTCAAATGGCGCCACATCGACTGTTCCTATGCGCCTCGCATCCAGCGGATTCCCGCAACCTTAACCATGTCATCGGAACATCTAATAGGAGGCCTCCCAACGCCGCACCACTCTAGAACTTTTGGGCCCCATCGACCAACCGGTATGCGAGAAATGTGCCCTGGCCACTGCTTCATAAGTTTGGCAATTTATTAGAATCAAGATCAAATAGCTTACCCATGCCGTCTCCTATAGATATCTCTGGAGGCCTTCTGGAACAGGTATTCTCCAATCCTGTCGAGTTTCTCGGGGCTGGATAGTGAGTAGAAGGTGAGCTTCTCCATGTTGGACTTGACGAGCCCATCTTGAGGTATCGCGGGGAATATGTTGTCGACCAGACGTTTGTAGCGCGGCCGGAGTGCCGAGCAACAGCCGCAGCAACCTGGAAACAAGAAAGGAGGATTTAGTAGAGGCACAGATAATATAATACTAGCATACATAGTAGAGGAATAAGAATATATTGCCCCTTAAACGAATATCAGCTTTAAACAAATGTTATTTAAGTTTGATTTTGGAATGACTTGTCTTTTGGGTTACAAAAGTTCAAGAGAAAGAACCAAAAAAAATAGGCTGTAGCGGCACCGACGCCGCCACTTACGAACCAATGACATGACGTCACACATTTCCTGCATCGCGCAAGCAAAGTTTTCGGCGCGATTAGTGTAATATATTGTGATGTGGGTACACGAATAATAAACCAGTCTCGCATGAACTGTCTTTGAATTTACATCGATATCTTACATTGGCGACGAGTAATTATAACAAGCAGTAAAATATCAAGATGCCGATCGGGAAAATACACGTATTTGATCTGGATGGAGGTGAAAACTGGCCAGCATATGTGCGTTTAGTGGAACAATTTATTTTGTTAAACGATATCAAAGATAACCTACGCGTAGCCACGCTGGTGACGCATGTCGGAGCGCCGACCTACCGATTGATGTGTGATCTGTGTGCTCCAGACAACCCGGAGGAAAAAACCTTTACCACGTTAGTGGAGCTCGTGAAAAATCATCTGGAACCCAAAAGATCTGAAATAGCAGAGCGCCACGTGTTTCGTCAGCGGCGGCAAGGTGAAGGCGAAAATATCAACGTGTTTTTACAAAATTTGAAACACTTGGCTACCTATTGCAATTTTGAGAACCAGTTGGAAGTAAACATTCGAGATCAATTCGTGTCAGGTCTTCGTAGCGAAGAGATACGGTCTCGCTTGTTTGCGGAGACCACTCTCGATTACAAGAAGGCAGTGGGGCTAGCACTAGCGCTGGAGGCGGCCGAGCAACACGCGGCTAAGGCCGTGGAACGCTCACCGGCCGTGCCGTGGGCAGCAGCCGGGCCGGCGGGACTCCAGGCAGACGCGGGCGAGCGGGTGCACCGGGTGAGCGTGGGCAAGCAGTCCAGCGCCGCCGGTCGTGACGTCGTGGCTCCGCGACGCAAAGGGTGCTGGCGCTGTGGCCGGGAAGGCCATGCGCCGCACAGGTGTCGATACAAGTCGTATGTGTGCGACAAGTGCAAAGTGAAGGGCCACTTGGGGTCCGTATGTGATAAAAATGATGTAAGTGCGGGCAGGTCTGGTTCTAAATATCAAAACTTCATGGAAACAGATTCATCCGAGTCGGGTGGTGAGGAGTTCGAAGGACTGTATACTATTAAAGGTCAGTTAGTTCATAATATAAAAGACGGTCCATATTATTGTGAACTTATTGTTGAGAATCAAACTGTGTTATTTGAAATCGACACGGGCAGCAAGATATCGGCGGTATCTAAATCATTCTACGATCAACATCTTTCTACTTTACCGATTGAAAAAGATAACATGAAATTACAATCATATACAGGTGACGCAATAATACCGATAGGACGGGTCTCTGTGCAGGTCAGTTATGCAGGCGCAGAGGTCGCCATATTGCCATTGTTTATTATTGAGCACGGCGGACCTCCGCTTATTGGACGCACCTGGATGCGCGAACTTAAATTAAAGTCATTAAATTTATTTCATATAAAAGAAGATGTTGATCCAGTTGTTTTAAAATTGAAACAAGAATTCCCAGAAGTATTTACAGAAAAAATTGGTACTTATAAACATAAGTTATCACTGCACCTAACTGATAACACGCCGGTATTTTGCAAGTCTCGTCCCCTACCACTTGCGCTGCGCGTGCCAGTGGAAAATGAACTTAAACGCTTACAAAACGAAGGTATAATTTACAAGGTAGATAGATCCGATTATGGAACTCCAATAGTGCCAATAATTAAGCCGGACGGTTCTATTCGTTTATGCGGAGATTATAAAGTGACCGTGAATAAATTATTAAAAGATTATCATTTTCCATTGCCAAAAATCGAAGAGTTGTTTGCAACGCTAAGTGGTGGGGAGCAATATAGTAAATTAGATTTTAAAAATGCATTTATGCAACTTGAGTTGTCTGACAGTTCACAACCGCTTACAGCGATTACTACGCATGTAGGGACATTTGTATATCGCAGGGCTCCTTTCGGACTTAAGTGCCTACCCGAAAAATTCCAAAAAATTGTTTACGATACGTTAAATGGCCTGGAATTTGTGGTAGCTTTTATTGATGACATCTGTGTGAGTGGCAGGAATAAATCTCATCATTTGGAAAATTTAAGGGCGGTACTCACTAGATTAAGAGAAGCCGGATTAACAATCAAGTTTTCTAAATGTGAATTTTTAAAAGATGAGGTTTGTTACTTGGGTTATAGAATTAGCAAACACGGCCTTTATACAGATACTTCAAAAGTAAATGCCATAACAAAAATGCCTATCCCCGAAAACGTGACACAGCTAAGAGCTTTATTGGGTTTCATTAATTATTATGCACGATTTATACCCAATCTCAGTATGATTTTACATCCACTTCACGCCCTTTTAAAAAAGGGAGTTAAATGGGCGTGGTCGGAGAACTGTAATGCCGCTTTTGAGGAGATCAAGGTGAGATTGACGAGTGACCCGGTGCTGGCTCACTACTCGCCGGCGCTGCCGCTGGTGCTGGCCGTGGACAGCAGCGCGTACGGCCTGGGCGCCGTGCTGGCGCAACGCCACCCCGACGGCGGTGAGCGCCTCGTGTGCTGCGCCTCGCGCACGCTTAACGACGCCGAGCGTCGCTACAGCCAGGTAGACAAGGAGGCGCTGGCCATTGTATACGGAGTCACGAGGCATCACCAATATCTCTTTGGTAGGCATTTCACATTACGGAGCGATCATAAAGCTTTAAGCTATATATTCGGGCCTAAAAAGGGTATACCGCAAACGGCAGCCAGCCGCCTACAGAGATACGCTGTGCGCCTGGCGGCCTATGATTTTAACATCGTGTTTGTAAAATCTCAAATGAATAGCAATGCAGATGGGTTATCACGATTACCTATAGCGAAAACTAAGGTGGAGGACCAAGACGACGCCGCATATCTACATTTTGTTGAGGACAGTTTCCCTCTTAGTCACAAAGATGTAGCACAGGCGACTACAAAAGATAAAATTTTATGTAAAGTGTACGGCTACATAATGAGTGGATGGCCTCTCATAGGCGATTCGGAAGAAGAGAAAGCATATTTTCATCGCCGTGAAAATTTACATATAGATCACGGATGTATAGTTTGGGGATACAGGATAGTGGTGCCGGAGCAGCTGCGGGCACAGATCTTGGAGGAAGTGCACGCGGGGCACGTAGGAGTCGTGCGCATGAAAAGCATCGCGCGCAGCTACGTTTGGTGGCCACGCCTGGACGCCGACATCGAGGCGCGCGGCGCCTCCTGCGCCGCCTGTCGTGCGCAGCTGGACGCACCGCCGCGACACACTCCCGTACCGTACGTATGGCCTACGGAACCTTGGACGAGACTTCATGTAGATTTTCTACAGTATCAAGGTAAATATTACTTTTTGATACTTGACTCGCACTCTAAGTGGATCGAAGTTTTTCTGATGGCGAGCGGTACATCGGCTAATTTAGTATCAAACAGACTAAGAGAATGCTTCAGCCGATTTGGGCTGCCAAAGTGCTTGGTGAGTGATGGGGGTCCGCCGTTTCGATCCGAGGAATTTGAGTTGTTTTTAACCCGCAACGGAATTAAACACATTCTAATAGCCCCTTACCATCCATCGAGCAATGGCGCCGCCGAGAACGCCGTCAAAACTGTCAAGAAAGTAATAAAAAAGGCGGCTTCTGAAGGTGAGAATATTGAGCGAGCGATAAACAATTTTCTATTAGTGTATAGAAACAGTACACACACAAGCACACAGCGCGAGCCAGCTGTGGCGCTGCTGGGACGAAGGCTGCGCATGCGCTTGGACTTGCTACGCAGCAACACTGCGGATGCGGTCGAGGTGGCGCAGACCAAGCAGGTTGAACATGCTCAAGGTAAAAACAGAGAAGTCCAACTTGGAGACCGAGTGCTGTTTCGAGATTACTCGAGAAACAACCCCAAGTGGATAGAAGGAGAGGTCTCAGAACGCACCGGAGCAGTGACATACAAGGTAAAATCGGACCACGGGGAACACCGAAAACATATAGATCAAATTATGCCACTACGAAGGCACACACGGTACTCTAATCCTATTATCACAGATACTGAGAATCAAACAGTTAACACTGAAAAAGAAACATGGGAGTCAGCACCTAATTCACCGGTGACGTCATCACTTCAGACTTCACATGATTCGCCCGTCATGCATGAGAATGAGACTCAAAGCGATTACGGGGCTGAACCGTCTATTTCCGGGGATTGGGTTAATAATAGACAAAGAAACAAAAACATTATAAATATTGAGTAATCAGTGTTTTAAGCAGTCCAATAGTAGGTATAAAAGTCGTGTTAGTAGTAATGTAGGTATAAGTTAAGTATCTATATGTACCTAAGTATAAGTGTTTGTTTATTAGTTAACCTCGTGATTAAGTCTAAATGATCGTAATAGAAGTAATATGTATATCTGTATTATTCTATAGGTCGGTGTTGCGTACAATGTACTTAGTAACTAGCAACAAATCAAACTTTAAAAAAGTAAGAGGTAGATTGGTATATGTTGAACCATGTTGAAGGAATACAAATCTTTTATTGTAACACTAACTTTATTTCATATTTTGGTTTTAGTTCGATTATGTAAAAATAAAAAAAAAAATGTAACTTAATTATGTGTTATTTTCTTGTGAGGGAGGAAATGTAATATATTGTGATGTGGGTACACGAATAATAAACCAGTCTCGCATGAACTGTCTTTGAATTTACATCGATATCCTACACATGCAACAGTCCGACAACAACCGTTGGGCAGTTGCCCGGACCAGACACAACAACCGTCTGGTCGGAGGATCCTCCCTTTTCTATGGAGGTTTGTGGGACTTTACACCCTGTTCCGATACCCCCAAAAGGCTATCAAGTATTTCAAAGGGTTGTTTACACCTTGGTATGATAAACCTTTTTATTTATTAGAGCTAATCATGTATTGTTCATAGACGTCAAGAACCCTAACTACTCATAAGTCAGAAGCGCGGTTAATAACCACTGTTTTCTCGTGCTATCAAACGTCGTAAGACTTTCCCACACAATATTTTTCCATTTAGCAACTAACACTTTATCTCAATGTCTTAGCGAGTTTGTCAAGTTCATACTGCTATTTTCAGTGGCTCACAAATACTCAGTAATCTATTTGAAACCGGTTGATTGCTAATATCTTTTTTGTAAAATATATAAAAAATAGTTATATGTTTTAAAACTGGAGATTAAAGACTTAAATTTTTGGCTTTTTCAGTTTTATATAAATCAATTTTGTTTTAAATTTTTTAACCGTTTTTTTAGGGTGCCGTACAAAAAGGGTTAAAACGGGACCCTATTTGAATGACTCCACTGTCCGTCTGTCTGTCTGTCACCAGGCTGTATCTCATGAACTGTGATAGCTAGACAGTTGAAATTTTCACAGTTGATGCGTTTCTGTAGTCGCTATAACAAACAAATACTACTAACAGAATAAAAAAAAAATAAGTTGGGCTCCCATACGACAAACGCCGTTTTTTGCGATAATGGTACGGAACCCTTCGTGCGCGAGACCGCGTCGCACATGGCCAGGTTTGTTTTAAATAATCTAAAAAAGTTTCTACAGGAATGTATGTAGTAAAGGCAGGTATATGTAGAAATATCGGTAAAACATGGTGCCAGTGCAGTAGGGCTTAAACAAAACATTTTTTTGTATGCTGCAGTTTCGAGAAATAAATGTATTCAATCTGTCAGAATACGAAGATATCTAGAAGCTCTAGAAGCTGCATAATCTGTACCCAAGTAGGTCGCCTACAGATTATGCAGCTTAATCAACATGCGACGAGATTGCCGGCTCAGAAAAGAAGCCATTTCCATATTATTAAAAAAAAATACAATATTCTAGAAATGCAGGCGTCACACAGGGGAATTTCGCAAATCATTTTATAATTTCTTACCAAATCAGATAAGTCGAACAATCTTGACACAGTTATCAATGTTCAGACAATAAGTGGTCCTTATTGAGTCCTTATCATATCGGTTACTTACATGTCATGTACACCGTTCGACTGACTATGAAGCACGCTCGGTGAGCGATCTTTCTCATTGGCATCATTTTAGCATTAATTAAATGGCACTATTTTTTTCACAACACTAATATCACATATCACTGTTTTTGGAGATGCCCAGTCCACTTATGACTTAAATTACACATTTCTTAGTTGAATCCTTATACTCTTATGACATCCTGGTACCCCACGTGTAGGTTTTCTGTGGGATTTTGCATTGTTTTTGTAGAATTTATGAACAGCTTCTAATGAGAAGCAAGCCATAACCTACTAGAGTCGAGTTCTACATTGGTTCTGCGATCATGTGGTAAATAACTGTTATCAAGACAAATTTATGTTTTAAAAGTAATAAGATTTTCTTTTAATCTATCTAATACCTTTAAACGAACAATTCTTATTTATATGTACATATATAATCTGAATCTCGGCATAGCTCCAACGATTTTCATGAAATTTAGTATGCAGGGGACTCGGGGGCGATAAATCGGTCTTGCTAGGTTTAATTTTGAGAACACATCGTTTGTCGCCCAGGTACTTTATATTATTTACCACACCAACAGTGCAATTGCTTGCAAAAAAACCAAAAAAGAATACAAAGCTCGGGTTACATAGCAATTACATATATTAAAGGTATGCATGACATTATGAAAGTAGGGAACCCGTTTATTCCTGTTATTAAATCGTAGGTTCATATAATCATATAGTAACTAAATAAATATTGCTTTTCATTTATTTAAATCCTACTAAAGGTTTTGTAATTGTGATTTTGTTTTGCAAGTGTTTTGTTTTTTAAACGGTTTTGTTTGGCTAACGAATAACTATTATAATCTAACTGTAAACATATACTATGTTACTTTTGTTGTCCTGTAAGTACTCTCAATATAACTTAAATTGTTTAGATATGTCAGTTTCTCATGTAAGTGAATTCCATTGTAATTCTTTTGAGATTTCAAAGATTCTTTAACCGTAAACAGATTTGAGCACTAGTGGCGCAGTGGTTGCCCTTCCGACTTACTGGCTGTTGGTCGTGGGTTTGAACCCGAGCAGGCGCATTACTTTGTGTAATTTATTTCATCACCACGGTGAAGGAAAACATCGTGAGGAAACCAGATGTCCTATAACCAAAAATTCGAAGACATATTATGTGATATCTATCAATCCCCACTGGGCCCGCGTGGTGGATGGCCCACTCCCTCTATGAGAGGAAGTCTGAGTCCCAGCAGTGGGAACATTAAAAAAAAAGACTGTTGATGTTGAAACAGACTTTTAAAACAGATTTCTACTTATAGAATCTCAAGAATTTTTTAAATAATCACTTCTTACTTTTCAGCGTTCAGGTAAATACAGTGCCTTACAGTTTATGTGTTAAATAATACTGCAGAAGGTAAGCTGTTTTTCAAAGGATAGGTTTTCAAATAATACGTTTAAATAATCGTGGTTAAAGTGTTTTTATGTATTTTTAGCCTGCTATCGATATTAACGAGGAAAACCAGTATATTTATTGGTATTAATATCATTGATAATTACTTTTAGATGCACTAAATACGCAATTCACATTTTTATTCATATTTTCAGGATTTACTTTATTTGTTTTTCTATTTCTCACAAGAATATTACCCACTAAATTTGACATGTTTTCATGCGGATAATAAATACAACAAACTTGGATGGAACTATAGCAGTTTGATTCACTACAAATAAAAATCTTTCATCAAAATTACACTTTTTTTAAACACAACACTTTTTTACACACACTCTTTTATTTTTTATATAAGTATTTTTTACTACGAGTGTTATCTTGAATATTTATTTGTTTGTCGGACAGCACAACTGTGTCACACCATTCGGCATCGCACACTGGGATCATGCTCTAGTGATAAGACCGCCGTGATAACAGCACTAAGGCCGAATCCACACTGATATAAAAGATTCACGATATCAGAATAATAATAAGATTCAATCAATAATGGTCACAACTTTTAATTTCATTGTTTATTCTTTTGCTACAAGGGCGGTGGTATTTATAAATGACCTTTTACATGCTATTGAAATATTTGGTTCAGAGCGGAGATGGCAAGACGAACTAGACTGCATAACTGATTGTATGAGAGATTGGGCCACCTCCACCAGAAAACAGTCGCTGGAGACATTTTTTAATTTGACAGCTCTTTTATGACATGTATTTCAATTCATCTGACAATATTTTTTTTTATTTCACTTTTGACATTTGTAGTGTTTTGAATTTATTTCATTTTCTTTTGTTTTTTGAGTGTAATTATTTTGTAATGTTATTTTAATAATTATTTAAATAGATTTTCAATAATAAAAATATTTGCACACCTTATTAGGTAATGATACAGTGTACTTTATATATATTTGTAACACCTGTTTAAACATACCTGTATTAAGAAAATAAACAATTTGATTTGGTTTGGAGATGGTTATAGAGAAGGAAGAGAAGATTAAAGAAGAAAAAAATATTAATATTTGAGCAGTGGTGTCCCAGTGGTCACAGCCCCGACAAACGAGTTGTAGGTTGTACGTCGTTGGTTCGGACCGAGGCCTTTTAATACTTTATCATCATTTCAGCCGAAAAAAGGCCACTGCTGGACATAGGCCTCCCACAAGCATCGCCACATTGACCGGTACCGTGTGTCTCGCATCCAACCGATCCCCGCAACCTTCACCAGGTCATCGGTCCACGAGACGAGAGGTCTTCCAAAGCAACGTCTTCCGGCTCGCGGTCGCCACTCCAGAACTTATCAGCCCCATCGGCCATCCTTTCTACGAGCAATATGCCCTGCCCACTGCCACTATAGTTTGGCAATTCTTTCAGTTCATAGTTCAATTTATTTCATAACCACTGCTCTCAAAACGGTGAAGGAAAACATTGTGTTATAACCCCAAAGTAGCATGCCCTTGCGCAGTTTGAATCAGAAAGCTACAGTACCTAACGGGATGTTCACAAGTGCAAAGTACAATATAGTACTGCTGGGTGACAGATAAGTGTATCAGTTAGTGATATCTAAACCTCAGTCCACTGTAGACGATCTTAGTGGGATAAGTTCGACATTTGAAGAACCAGGTTGGCAGAAAGTCCAGGATGGGAATGATAATATAGCAAGAAAGGAGGAGGTCACTATTGTGATGACGGCAAAAAGAGACTTATGGAAGAAGACATGCGGAGTGAGGTTTGTGACGTCACTATGTCATTGTAAAGTGTACTAACGGCGTGACGTCACAAGATATTTCAACGTATTATTTCGTCGTCACTTTCCCTCTTACTAATAAACACGGTATAAAGTTATACCAGGAATAACAAAGGAATAACCATACATTTTCATAGGTTTATACCTGGTATAACTTTATTCTGCGTTTATTAGTAAAAGGGTTTATGTTTTCGTGTCAAAAGAAAAATGCATGCCCAATATTATTTATTTAAGTATGTACCTGACGGACAAAAAACTAATTTTCAGTTAACCTCCACATTGGAATAAGGCCAAGATACTATTCAAAGGTAAGTTTGTAGGTAGTTTCCATACTGTTTGTATATTTTTACTGCGCTCACGTGTTCGTGTTTGTCTATCACACAGGTTTTACAGCCAAACGGTTGGAGCTACAGTCTACAAATTTTCACAGTATAAGCATCTTGTTGACCCAAAATCATACAAATTTCAAATCACGAACGACTCAAAATCTAAATGTTTTCATGGAGAACAAAGGCGGAAGAGAAAATGAGGACTAAAAGACCAAGGCCCTTATATCGGAAAAACATAGTTAAGTATTGTTATTTACTAAAAAGTTCTTTCAGATTTAATCGCAAAATAACAACCAAGATACGGTCTAATTCGGTCAATAGTACCAAATGAGTTTTCACAGGTGAAAATAACAATGAATCATGTAAGAACTATGTACTATTCTAGATACATAAGTTTGTTTTGTCTAGACTTTGGATTAAGTACTAGGTCATTTATCCAGATAAGTTACGGAGAAAATCTAGATATTACTAGCTTTACGCATATTGAGGGAATGTCATATTAGCACAAGCGTCAAGTCATTATATCTGAAACTCATTAAAATAATTCGAAAATAGCTCAACAAGTAAGTAATCTCGGAGCGTTCCCATTATAGGTGCACTTCCGGACACCGACAATTTTGTATTTCTAACTCAGAAGACAGAGAGGTTGATACCTAACTGAAGTTAACTATTGGTTTTGCTATTTATAATATTCGATTAATAGGAGACAAATATAATAAAAAAATAGGAAAATATGTCTCATGCGAACAACGCCTTAGTTTAAACCGAATATTTAACGACGAAATCAATCATTTTTCTCGGTAGGCGCAGAGTTTATTATCTACACCAAGATACGGTAAATATTGACTGAACCCTTTAACTTTTACAACACGACATTTTTGCTAAACTACTAAAACGACATAGACAAAAACTTGAAATGCGTTATCAAAAAGATCAGTTCCAGTACTGGAAAGTCTGGTCCTTCCATCCTAAAATATGGTCCCGACTAGAACTCCGAAAAACACTACATACAAACGACAAATTATTTATTTTTCTGTTATAATTAATTAACACTGTATACGCCGCAACATTCGAAAACCACTACACCATCTGCTTACATCATTAAAAAACAAGGAAACCGTAATAAATGAAGGTAATTTGAACTTTTTCTGTACACCAAATCTGATCACAAATACCAGGGCCACAGAACCAAAAAGATGTTCTTTAACGAACCTATTGATTTTAAACCTATTATTACAAATATGATCGACGCCGCTATTAGTAGGTACACAGCGCTCGGGTCGCGGGCTCAGTAAAGACTAGCTAAATATAAATCATTGCCCACTCACCGAAAATAGATTGCCCGCTGGAAAGGGATGACTTACCTAAAGGGTGACATGTGACATATTTGCAGTTTGTTGATCTTTTATCTATACATAGAACATTATTAGCACGTGTCACTTCCCTTCTCATTCCGATAGGCACTTAATAACCAAATACTTGCATTTTATTTGCGAATGAAAGGACTGATAAATAACCCAAGCCCTGAAAAACCAATTAATTTTTTTGTAGACCAGAATATTTTGTATCAAGCTTACAATGATAGGAATTACGATTTGGTATTTCTAAGTAGTCAGAAGTCTAGATTTGTACTCGGTTGATGGCAATATTGGCAATAGGCAAGGCCCCTATTTACCCGACGGCCGAAGGAGGGTATCATGTTTATCAGTCTATGCACATACATAGACTTGTTTGTTCCTTTGTGGCGTTCTAGAGACCAAACGCGTTGCCCGATTTTGATGATTCTTACGTCAATCGATTCGTCTTAACCTTGCGAGTGTCACTGGCTACATTAAAATTGGCAAATATAAAAATGGCGGTTTTTGGCGCCATATTGTGGGGGCCCATTTTTTTACATGGGTCTGAAAACTTACTGGCGAATGTGGTGTAAAATTGGTACGTAACACCTCTGCGTTATCCTTCGGGTAATGCAGTCGTGATGTTATAGGTACATGAAATCTATTTCCCGTGCACTCAAGAATGATGCACATCATAATCTTGCATATTGAATTTTACGACTGATATAACGATTCATTCATGGCGGCTGAATTTTGCACACAAGTAGGTTTGTACATCACCCTCCAATAATTTATTGGGATCGAAGCCCCAGATGACTTAGCTACCAGCTATGTATATTACGTGGGTAGTATGAAAATGATGCTGAATAATAATAGGCTCACCCCTAATACATGGGACTTGGCAAAATCAGCCGATATGTGGGTATACGAATACACTTCTCACCTTGCATATCTTGTCAGGATACACAGACGTCGTGTCATCTTATTGCGAAAAAATAATGAAAGAATTGACATAAGAATCACCTGAGATATGTAAGGCCATAGTTCTAAAGCCCTACTATGACATCTCAAAACCATCATGATTTCGCAGGCTTATTACGTATCTTTTGCAAGAGTAAAACGATAGCGATCAAACGCTTTATGTTATAAAAGTTGGAATTATCTGCAGTGTAGGTATGGTAGGTCCTACACAATCATTTGCTAATCGCTCGCTGTTTGTCAAATGCAATTATTTAAAAATAAAACCGCCAGCAACTCTAAAACTGTTTTATTGAAGAGCGATTGTTGCGCAAAAATCGCTATCGTTTTGCTACTGCATAAGATACGTAATAAGTCTGCCGGTGTGAAAGAGGGACGCAGCTATGCAAGACGTATGGCACCATCCCTTTTTGTAGACAACGGAATGATTTTGGCATTGTGACGTCAAAGTACTACACGGCCGAATTATCTGTGCACATCGTACGTCAAGCGACCCCACACCCGCTTACTCTCGGCGCCCCGCGTTCGCTTCGTGCGCCAATAGCGAGAGTCGAATGTCATAGTGAAATTGACAGCTCCAAGTGCACAGTTATTTTGACCGTGTAGTACTTTTTCCGTTGTAAACAAAAAGGGATGGTGCCATACGTCCTGCATAGCTCCGTCCCTCTTGCTCCGCTTCGCCCAGACATGCTGATGCATTGATGGACAGATAATGATCCTTCTACTATGGAGGGTAGAGGCGAGGAGAACGATCTCTGTGTATGAAAGTGTCCGTGAAAATGTACTAAATAAGGGTGGCGCTTCAGTAGACACCGAGTAAAAAAAAAACGGTCAATTGCGAGTCGGACTCGCGCACCGAGGGTTCCGTACAAACAGCTACATTCACCAACATACTAGGTAACTAGGTCAACGGGAATGACCATATAAATTTTCGACCCAAAACCTATAGGGTAGGTATTTCCGGTTGAGCTATACGTAGAATTGTCAATTTTGGTTAAAAGCAAGCAAACTTAAGGGAAATTCCGAAAATAAAAAAAGTTGAAAATTAAGGTAAATTGTAGTAGGTACTTAGTTTTCGCGAAAATCTAAATTGGCCCATATATTTTTATCGTGTTGACTCAGGACCATTATTTTACACCTAATAGGGACTAAGACCTCAGTATCTGGTATAAATTTCAACCTGCTAGGTCCACCCGTTCCTGAGAAAATCGGTGGTGACACAAGGACAGACTGACAAGAGAGTGATCTTATAAGGGTTCAATTTTTACCTTCTTTTGAGGTACGGAACCCTAAAAAGCGATAAAAGTTATTAGAAAAGGATAGACAGATAAGCAAGGACGGAAGAACCGCCGCTCCGTTAAAAAATTCTGTCACCATACTAGTCACTAAAGATATTAATTTTTCTAAGTCGGCATGCTTCAATCTGTTAACAACTACTACATTCATACCACACTAGCACCATTTTGGAGGGTTTTTGAACTATTATTTAGTTTATAAAGCTGGACTGGACTCTTTCAACTTTCGCCCCATATGTGATCGTTCTCCTTACCTCTATCCTCCATACCCTACACATAAAATACCTCAAATCATCTTATCTAATTAAGGTTGCCCTAGTCGGCGGCACGAACTATTTTGTGTGCGGGGTTAAAATGCATGCTATCTCATCCGACAACACGTGCGAAAGAGATAGATGCTGTGATGACCAGTAAGAAGCTAGTTCTCGTACGAATAAGCACTTTTGCAAGTTTTTAACAAAATGGATGATGATTTAGGACGAAAACATGCGAGCGAAATTTTGGGTGCTGTGGGAGTGATAAAACGACTAGTTGTATATTTTCCAAATAAAATTATTTGCATTGTTGAACTAATAAATCTATCCCTGTATGGTGGCCGTTTTGGAATTTTCCTTATTCTTATGGTATTTATTAACGCCCAAAGATGCGTTAAAATTAGTGTTGAAATATAGAACTTCCGACACTCATAATTACATATTTTTTTTACTTTTTTTTACATACAGGGCTAGATAATGATGAGACACATTGATATCATTTTTTACCTTATAACAGAGGAGTAATCGCCACACTTCGTTTGTATGGAAGAATGATCGACTAGTGTAACCTTAAATGCCAAACCTCAATTTAATGGAGCGTTTAATTCTTCTCTGGAACCCTAATTGAATAGTAATTATTAAGTGAGATAATGATCTAAATTTCCCATTATAATTAGTTAAGTGGTATTACTGAAAGGATTATTACTGTAAGTAATATACTAATGATGTAATTGTTTATCTAGGTTTTATTTTAAATTAACATTTCGCGCAAATCAGTGAGTCATCAAAATAGTGTTATGATTAAATTCGCAGAAATGAAAAATGTATACAGATATATATATATTCGCCGTACCTACTTACTCACCTATCAACTTTTACCTACCTATATTACGAGAAAATTGTTTAAATTATTGTCTAAATGCTGTCAAAAAGTACCAGGTCTGCATATATTTAAGATGGTATTTATATGTATCCTAACAGTTCTAGATATGCATGAACTGCCTATTTTAAAATAATACTAATGATTTAAATACCATCTTGAATGTACGGAAGCCTAGTGTAGTAGTAATGTTAGTGTTGTGCAGCTGTCCGCAACGAGTTGCAAACATCTATCATATCGCACGGTCTAAAACTCGCACTAATGCGAGATTACTCCGTTTTGGGTATTGTTTATGTTATCAAATTATAAAAGTCTCCGGCTAAATCTTAGAGATGAAGAAATTTCTGAGGTCGAGAACAGCAGCATGCTTTTGTTATTGTTAATTGCCTTAACACTCTTGGATTGCATTGTCTCTAGAAAATTACGGTCTCATTTGCTAAACACTTTAGTTACCTATCGCATTACCGTAGTTACCGTATACCATATATAAATAGTATAATAATAATAATACCAGCCTGTAACTGTTTCACTGGAGGGCAAAGGCCTCTTCTCATACAAAGAAGGCACGAGCATTGATCACCACGTTTGCTCAGTGCGGGTTGGCTATAACGCCTAACGATAAAATAATGCTCGGTCCCTTGAGTTTCGTTATTAAGGTGTCACTGTATTTAATATTGAAATGGAAATAAATTTTAATGCGATTTTCATTTTCTAGCTAGAGATTATTGACTTAGACTCCTTTTTAAACAAAATCCATAGAAGCTGGCGCCGCCTACTATCGTTAGAGACGCATTCGATAGCCCTTATCTCCAATTGTCAACAAAGGTATTCTTAAATCAGTTTTCTGTGCAACCGCGGGGCACCTATTGTTCTACCACTCAAAGGTGTTCTGGGAAAAACTCAACTTTGAGATAAGCTTGTCTCTTGTTGTTTACATGATCTACTTAATCACTGTTTATTCATTTATGTTTGGTGTTCAGTAAAGAATGAAAGAAATAACTAGTAATACTATTACAAGTAACATACAAGACCCCATTCTTGAACAATAAAACCTAAAACAATTTGTAACTTTTTTCAAAAAGCAGGCGGCAGTGGCTTTGATAACAGAGACAGGATTATTAAAATATTCTGAGAAACGCAGATATCCATAGCAGATGTATGCATATCACGGATACGTGGTTTCAGTCATCCCTTGTGGCCTAGCTCTGTAGAACCACGGCTATCTTCTATTTTTATGATTTATACAAAACGTACTTAACGATACTCGAAGTAGGGGGCATCATTACTCAAATCATCTGATCGATGCTCAAAATGTATTTATGGAATACTTAATTTTTCTCTGAAACTCTAATTGTTAAATGTGATAATGATCTTATTCGCCCATCTACATAATGATTTAAGCGATTTTAATAATAATAATAGGAGGTAGGAAGGTAGGTAGGTAGCTCGGACCCTGTTTCCGATACCGGTGGGACTCTATTTTTTATATTTTTAAATGTATTTTTTTTGTATGTTTTATAAAAATATTTAAAAATGTATAAAATAAGAAATGCAATTAAATAAAGGGAATAATAATAAATATCTTTATTTCCCAAAAAATACAGATTATTGTAGTTACTTTAAGTTTACAATTTTTTCATATAATTATGGTAGAAGACATTTACCTACATTAAAATTTGGATGCTGCAATTCTTGAATCGACAAATTAATATTATGATTTTCATTTCTAGTAATGGTTTTGCCTAATACAGTTTATCCATTACTTAAATGCTGGTATGAAATTGATCATTAATGTAAGTGTTAGTTTGTGTGTGCGTTCGTGTGTGTTTGTTTATCGTTGTAAATATATTTTTATAAAGATAATCATTTTTCTCAAAATTAAATAGCTTTACAACTGAATTAATGTAACCAAGGATAAAATAAATGAAACACGGAAATATTATTAAAAAAAAGTATTTATTCCAAACTTACAAGTTAGTTTACAATCTTATGTTTTCTCTTACATTACGTAGCAATATTATAATCAGTAATATTAGTAGTATACTTAATTCTAGCATCTCCTGCTGGACTTAAATCGTTCATAATAGTCGTCGTTCTTCTGAGACATCCCATGGTCTCTCTTGTCATACCATCTTCTTCGTTCACGGGAACGGTCCATCTCCCTGTCCCTTGAACGAGATGTGGCCCGTTCATAGTCTTCGTAATTTCGAGACATCACACGGCCCCGCTTGTCATCCATCCTTCTTCGTTCACGGGAACGGTCCATCTCCCTGTCCCTTGAACGAGATGTGGACCGTTCATAGTCTTCGTAGTCTCGAGACATCACATGGCCTCTCTTGTCACCCATCCTTCTTCGATCACGGGAACGGTCCATCTCCCTGACCCTGGAACGAGACTTAGATCGTTCATAGCCCTCGTACTTTCGAGACATCTCACGGCCTCGCTTGTCATTCCTCATACTTCGTTCACGAGAACGGTCCACCTCCCTGTCCCTTGAACGAGACTTGTGGCTTCTGCTGTAGTTACTACTAAAATAACTCTCACGTTCATATGGCCAACGTGACCTGTGTTCCTTCCTAGATTTATGGCTGCCGCGGTACTTCGAAGGCAAGGGAGGAGTTTTCGGTGACTCGTCGTTTTTGGAATCCCTTTGGTTACCATCCTTAGATGAAATAGACGAAGAAGATGACTCAACTTTCTTCTCTTCTGCCGTAGATGTTGACGAAGAAGGTGACTCAACTTTCTTCTCTTCTGCCTTGTTGTTCGCTCGTTCTTTTTGAGCTTGAATATGCTTGTTAGCCTGGTAAGCTTTACGTAACATGTCAATTTTGACCTCCAATTCCTCTGAGTTTACTTTAGGTCTGTTGTACAACTGTAGAATGCGAACACATACTTGTCTGATATCTTTCTCTGGAACGTTGAGGAGAAGGAACCAGTGTGGCTTGTTTGGTAGCGGCAGCCCAATCTGGCGTGCTGTGAGATATATGCAAGCACAAGCAATGGTCTCCGGTGAGAACCTCATGTAGACATCAGTCCGCAGGGCATCGTTAATGTAGTTTAATGCCATTTGCATTAGTTGACGGTTCTTCTCGCACTGCAACAGCTGAAGATACACCACAATAAGCTTGTGTGGATGTTTGACATGAACACTGAATCCTAACTCCTTTAGAATTCTTCTCTCGGCCATGATAACTTGATTTTCCAGTTCAGTGTAGTTTTTATCTACAATGAGTGGAGTAATATACTTCTGAGCCTTCACCTGTTTGATGTGATGGAAAACATTCATCACATCTCTTATTCTACAGGGCTTTTCTTCAACCTTAGATGCTAGGTAAATACTGCCCATAGCCAAAGTTTCCATGGGATATCTTACAAATGACTTCGAGTAGTAGAACCGCTGCAGGTAGATTTGAGCGGTCGCCATAGCAACTTGGGGTAGTTTCAGCAGGATGCCAGCGGTTTGGATCATCTCACATCCCAGAATACGTAGATCTGTCTCCATTTCGATGTCAACGCCGTCAGTCTGTGAGGGCGTTTCCTTGAGCATATTTTCGGGTAAAAGGCATGTGTACAAAGTCAACACAATCTTCCCGTACGTCCTCTGTGCCGCTGCAGGTGTCGTTGTTGCCGTTTGAGCCAGATTTTGCTCAGTAGTAGCCATCATTTTGAATTATTCACTTGTTGAACAGTTTTAGAACGAAACTTCTTGGGGTGGTAAAACAAATCACATTTCTGGATAAATTCACTATTTCACTTAGGAAATCACGCAAATGTTGATGACGGGTAAGGGAGCGAGCTGGCGCCACCCAAAGTCACTTCACTTATACAAATAGAGCGCGCGGGAGCACAATAATGCGACAGTCTGTTAAAAGAGTGGTGAATTACTGAACAACATTAATCGCGTTGGTGCTCACGGACCCGCGCGGCGTCCTCTTGCGTAAGAGTGGGGATGGGGCGGGGCGTCCCGCGTCCGCGCGGTGGTGGCTTAAGTCCAGTTTAGTAAACAAAATTTTCAAAGAAAAATACCGTAAATAAAGCAAATTATTGAAACAGGACATACCAGCTATTGTTTCCTTTTACCATAGGTTTGTCCTGTGCTTAAAATGTATATAATACATAAATATATGATAAAACTAAAAAAAACTTAAAAAATACTATCTAGCTAAAATCTAGCACACAAGACACAGGCAAAATGTGCCATTACTAATTAATCCTCTGCCTTTATATTTTGGAAATACAGCCGTGATGTTGTGGCGAAAAATGATTGCCTTCATAAGGATTTTAAATCACATTAGAGATTTATAAGTACATAGTTTAGAGAAGCTGTTGAAAGATACACAATCAATCACAAAATACGTATTTTTTATGTATTTTAAAAACAAAACTTTGTATATTAAAAGCATTGTCACGAGAAACAAACGCGTGTGCAAAATGTCAGCCCAATCGAACACCGGGATTGGTGAAACTAAATACAAGCTTCTAACAATAATACTGATAATTAATATTTACTGACTTTTAAATATGATTAAATAATTGTAATAGAAAATGGCTGTTGCGCGGTCTTGCGTCTCGCTAAGAAAAATAGTAAACTCATTTTAGTGCGAGACCGAATACAGATGTTCACAACACGTTGTGGACAACTGCATAACACTAACATTACTACACTAGGCTTCCGTACATTCAAGATGGTATTTAAATAATTAGTGTTATTTTAAAGAAAAAAGTGTAAACCCCATTGAAATATGTGCGTAGTACATTATTACCTCAATGGTAAATCCTGAACTGTTGGGATATAAAAAAACCATCTGGCACTAGGTTTGCATTGTCATAGACATGGCCTTATTACTTCGTGTAATATATTTATTTATTAAAACTTTTTAGTCAACCGTAGTGGTCCAGAGATAAAACATGGGAGGTGCAACTAAATAAAATACCAAGCATGATTTAAACATTATAAAAACACATAATATGACAAGATATCTTGCGAAAATACCCTGATTCAAACAGTAGAACGCCCGTAACTTTTAAACTGCTGAAACGATTTTCATCAGACATAGCTAAGAACACTCTCAAGTTACTTTACAAACAAAAAAAAACGAAATCAATCGAATCGGTTCATCCGTTTAGGAGCTATGATGCCACCGACCGATTTTCCGTCGGGGGATAAAATAATATATATTAATTTACTACATACATACATAAACTCACGCCCTGTTCCTATGGGGGTAGGCAGAAACTACAAAAAACCACCTGCTACTATCCTTACATACTTATTTTGCTTCACTCACGTTCATACATCTAGCTATACTCAAACACCGGTTATGAGTACTGCGCAACTGGCCTTTTTGAAGAACATCCAATAAGCTCTATGTACTATGTCGTTCTAGGGCGTTCCCCCCCGGTGATTCCATTCACGTCTGCCTTGTAAATACCTTTTGTTAGTCGCCTTTCACCCATGCTACACGGCCAAACCATCTTAGCATACTCTTTAAATTTTTTGTCTCTTAAACTTTTTGTTATTATATACATATATATATATATTTATATAGCAAAATATAGACATTGACTTAACACGTCATTAAATATGTGTAGATTGTGGGATTTGCGGGGCAAGTTAAATGCTGAACAGTTTAACAGTTTGGTTTATTATTCAACACAATATAAATCTTCATAAAATAATTTAATACAGGATGTATTCGTCTTCGCTCTCAACCTCCAACCATCACTCCATTGACATATCACCTTCTACCTCTTTCTCGCACTAACATTCCTTCTCTCTCACCACGTTGCATTCCATTCCTCATAGATTTACACTAATGAACACTCATCCTACATTCGGCCATCCTGCTCCCATATCTGTCCCCAGATATGCATACTCTCCACACATCATTCACATAACAGCTATACACTTTCACTGCAACTGTCATAACTTTCCAAATCCACCATACCTTAACTTAAATAATACACTTACTACCAAACCTTATGCTCTCAACTTTACACAGAGTAACTAAATTAGAACATTGTATCATATTTTATATCTAAATAAGAACACACAACAAAAGGAAATTACTAAGTATGAAAACCTTGTTAAATCTTTAAAACTTAACTGCAATTAACACAATTAACATAAAATAACAATACTATTGTGTTCGCTTACAAATCACAACAAAAGAAAAACAATAACAGTTGAGTCAAACACTAAATCTATTTTTAATTTACAAAATAGCCTTATACTATCCAAACTCTATGTATCACATATCAATATATAATACATACTTAGTATTCGTGAGGAGTGCTATTTAATACAGCAAAACACACATGACAACACCTTTTAAACATTAAATAAAATAAACAACAAACAAACCACACTTGTCATTCATCTTTACCTGGCCATTTTTTCATGTTATCTGCTGAACTAGATGTTTTCTTTGGCCCTTCCGTGGTATCATACAATTTCTCAACATCGTATCTGTCATTTCGCTTGACCTTAGTAATAAGTTTGTAGGGCATGGACCCTTTAGGTACTATATGAAATATTACATCAGCATAACTCTTGTTATCTATTTGTAAACATAACAAAATCATTCCGCACGATCTGACTTTCGAAAGTCCAAGTCCGGATAACATCGTATTATCATTACTACACGGCACATTTAACTCGTTCCACAGGTCGTAACGAATTAGATTAACGTCACTGCCCGTATCTAGCACTTATTATTTTGTCACATATTTTTATGGATTTCATCGCCTTATTATGCCGGTCACTCGGTTTGTTTTCAATCTGCATGACATCTACGTCATCTGCCATCTTGCAACATTTTTCATGGCCGCCCGATCCGTCTTCGAGTGCCGTCGTCATCCCGAACAAAGCCGAACATGTAGCCGAATGTTTCTTCGTACCGGAGGCAGCAGCATCGAACTGCTTTACCAATGGGCGCACCTGCGGTGTCTGCTTATTGGTCGATCCAGCCGCTCTTGGCTGTTTAACCGACGTTGCTGTACCGACCGAACTTCCGCCATTTCCTACTGCGCTCGGATTAGTGCATTTAGGACTAATATGGCCAAATTGGTTACACTTGAAACATTTTAACCCGTTTTGGCATGCACTTGCTTTATGATTTTTCTCCCCACAGTTGTAACACGACTGGCCAGTTCCTGGTGCAGAAGCTTGTTTTGCAGGTCGTTCCACGTTCTGTCTAGCAAGTTTTTTCTTTATACTTTCGTACAACGACAACTTCTCTTTAAAAGCTGGGTAGGTGTTAGCGCCATAAAGAATAGCTTTATAGTTTTCCTGGTCCTGAATGCCGTCAATCACGTACTGTATGGCGACATAATCGGGGAATTTGGCCCGCTTTCCCATTTCTTTCATAATCAGCATATATTGATAAAATGATTCATCTTTACGCTTCTTACGTGCAGCCATCATCTCGTGCATTTCTTTGGAGTTCGCAGCATCCGGGAATTCCTTCAGCACGGCTGCCTTCAGTTCTTCGTAGGTTTTGTGAACTTTTTCCGTCTTAAGCCACAGCCCTACTGTTCCCGTCAAAGACCTACGAGCAATGATGAGCCGTTGCTTCGCGGACCATTCAAATATCGCCGCGTTATCGTCGAGATCTTGAGCCCATTTCATGGATGGAAAAGTATGGTCTTCACCACTGAATTGAGTAACTTCAAATATGTTGGAAAATACGTCTTTATTCTCCGCCATCGTCTTTCGTGTTTGTACTACGTCTTTTCGTCTTTATAATGCGTCTTTCTCTCGTCTTTGTCGATTTTTTTTTCACCGTTTTTCTTACGTGTCACGATCGTCGTTTTTTTTCCTTCTTCAAACCAAATGCCCGCAATCCCGGACGAGCCCCCAAAATGTAGATTGTGGGATTTGCGGGGCAAGTTAAATGCTGAACAGTTTAACAGTTTGGTTTATTATTCAACACAATATAAATCTTCATAAAATAATTTAATACAGGATGTATTCGTCTTCGCTCTCAACCTCCAACCATCACTCCATTGACATATCACCTTCTACCTCTTTCTCGCACTAACATTCCTTCTCTCTCACCACGTTGCATTCCATTCCTCATAGATTTACACTAATGAACACTCATCCTACATATGTATTATTACTATCAGTTGACAAAAGGCGCCGACTAAAACTCTGCGTAACTGCGGGTGGCCTATTATTGTTCAACTAACGATCATGCAAAGGTTTTCCGAAGAAAGGTCAACTTTCAGATAAGCTCGTCTTTGCATAAACTAGCAAATCACTGTTTACTAAGTTATGTTTGGTGAACAATAAAGAATGACAGAATGAACAATAGGCTTTGGCTGGAGCGACAGAAATAATATATAGTTTTTTAAGAGAAAGAAAGCGGCTTTGATAACAAAGGCGGGATTATTGATAACAAGTTTGTTGCTAAGGAAATAAAAATTTAAGCAAAATTCGACGTGATTGTATTAGAATGTCTAGAATTAGCTTATGGTGGGTTAGGTTTCAATCTTTTTGAAAGTAAACCCAGAACTGGTAGAATAAATACCACTTTGAACACATGATAGCCTAATATTTTTATTGTTTTTTTATTTAAAACAAAGCGTTTTTTACCGTATTGTCGTTTGGTCACTACCACTACCAGGTGGGAAGATAATAAAATTACATATCTGTTTAAATTAAAATCCCTTTAGGCGTATTTAAATGTTATTATGACAGTACTCTGAGCAGTATCGGGGTGAAAAAAAAACGATGATGCAAACAAAATAAGAAAAACAGGCCAAGTGCGTGTCGGACTTCGCACATTTAGGTTTCCGTACCAAACCGCAAAATTAAGTTAGTTGTAATCGGAAAAATGAGGGAATTTAAAGAAAATCTGTCAATATATTGGTATTTGTTAGTAAAATATACGTGTATGTCGTTCTGTGACAAATAAACACTTTTCTTTCTTTCTTGTTGACTACGGAACCCTAAAAATGTCAACATGTCGTTACCATAATCGAGGTAGAGGGATCATCACTGAAATAATCTGCTCAAAGCCCAAAATTTATTTATGCTATGTTTATTGTTTAATTTATGTTTCATCCAAGCTAGTAAGGTAATTATAATACTATCCAATCATGGAGTGTGATTTTCTTATTTATCTCATAGATTATCTTGTAAGTCAATCTAGGTACTACATAATTATTTAAATGATATAGTAGAGATTATTAATAGAAATTTTAAATAAAATAAGTGATTATCTACAAGTTTAAAATTGACATTGCCGACAAATTAATATAATGAATACTTTGGTTTGTTTGTCGTTATAAAAAAAAACACAATTTGTATCATTATTCAAGTTCTAGATTAAAAATAAAAACATTTTTACAAAAAAAATACAACCGACTTCCATAAAAAGTATAAAAACACAATAAAGTGAAATATATCTTCAAATTTCGGAAACCCGTGTTCCTGTTTTTGCTTTTTCGTTTTTGAAGGTGCACGGCGGCGTGGAGTTTCACTCTGGTATTGAAGTCTCCACGTACAAGCTTGCTCGTCGTTCTCGTTACACGCTTGCGTACATTCAAGATGGTATTTATATACTAACAGTTCAGGGTTTGCACCACCTACTTTTAAAATAATAATAATAATTTAAATACCATCTTGAATGTACGGAAGCCTAGTATAGTAATGTTATGAAGTTGTCCACAACGTGTTGCTAACAGGATGCAGTCTAAAACTCGCACTAATGCTAGTTTACTCCACTTTGTTCATATTTACAAGCAAGGATAAATGAATATCAGTAGGTATTATTTTTATTAATCTTATCAGTTAGCAAAACACCCGACAAAAAAAAAAATCTTTGAGGTGCCGAATTTGTGTGGACGTAAACAGCCGCCATGCTCCGTTATTTATTGTTAATTGCCCATAACAAGTGTGTCCTTTCTCATTAGTCATGTATTGCATTGTATTTAGGAAGTTAAATTGACGGGCTCATTTACTAAATACACTGTTTATCGTATTACCATAGTTATTTGAAACTGTTAAGCTCGGTGATTTGATTGTTTTTCTTTCTTCATTCCGTATAACGATTTAAATATAAAAATGCTCGGAACCGTGAGTTTCGTTATTAAGGGTTCATACATTGTATTTAATATTAAACTGGAAATAAATAATAACACGATACTGATTTATCAGCCAGATTTTAACAAATTTTACAATTTACTCCTTTTTAAACAAAAAGTGTCAAAAGGCTACGCCTACTGTCTTTAGTGATTTATTCGATAGCCCTTATCTCTGCCAATTGCCGACAAAGGTATTCTACTATAATCAGACGAGGCGCCTATTGTTCTACCACTCAAAGGTTTTCTAGGAAAAAACTCAACTTTGAGATAAGCTTGTCTCTTGTTGTATGTATGATCTACCTAATCACTAACTTATGTTTGGTGTTCAGTGAAGAATGAAAAATAACTTTACTACAGGGTCTTGAACGACAAAGTCTGAAACAATTTATGGGTGTTTTTTTCGAGAAGGGAGGCGGCAGCGGCTTTAATAACAAAGCCTTCTGCGTTTCTCCTATTAAAATATTACGAGAAACGTAGATGTCCCTGCATATCACGGATACGAGGTTTCATCTCATCGTCTCTTATGGCCTCTCTAGCTCTGTACAACCACGGCTATCTTCTAATATTTGCATGGCTCACTTAACGATACTCGATGTAATCATTACTCAAATCATTTGATTGATGCTCAAAATGAATTTATAAAATATTTCATTCATCTCTGCCCGGCGAGCATGGCCTACTGTGACATCGCTTAAGTCACACTTTTAATCACAGTTTGGGCGATAAACTCATTTTGTCTTAAATGCTAGCACGGCGGCGTGAGATATTTTCTTGACTTGTGGCATAACTTCTTGACGTTTATTTTTCTTTTTCGTAAATTTTCCAATTTTATTGCAGTTTCGGTTTAACCTTGGCCATAAAAACCATTTATGTTCTGAGAAGCATAGCCCTACGACGCACTGTTGCCGAATTATGGGCCTCCGTATCTTATTTTATTTTGCATATTTCCAAAATGATATCTCGAAAACGGTATGTCCTAGGCCAAAAATAACCAAAATTTAGCCCCCCCCCTTTGCTACCCCCATGTTAGCAGCATCCCAACATGAATTATAAGTTTTTTTTTTTTTTACATTGCTTGGTTTTCGACTCGGTCATGACAAGTTATGATAAAATATGTCATGTCTTACAATTTGTCTTAAATGCTAGCACGGGACAACCATGTGACATAATTTACAGGCGCAACTTGCTTTTCTTGTTGTTGACTTCATAGTGCGACATAATTTGAATAGACGACCAAATAAAATAATACGTAAAAAAGTATGCCGTTCATACAGCTAAACAACTTTTTAATTTTGTTGGGAATAAATTAATATTTGACCCACGACCATAGACTTATGCACACTTTATTTTTCTTTGTTTGTTTGATAACATATTAAGTGTTTGTTAGAAAGATATAATTATTGTAAAAATTTTAATAATTACTAAAAAATATAATAGCTTGGACCAATACCGATGGGCCCCTATTTTTTATATTTTAAATGTTTCTTGGGGATTTTATTTAAGAAACATTTAAAAATGTAGAAAGTAAGAAAATATGGTATAAAAGGAAATAATTATAAAAAAAAATTATAATAAAAATAAAAATAAGAACAACAATAAAAAAAATACAATTATGAGAAAGTAATAATATAAAATTAATTAATAATTCTGTAACATTTCAATTAATTAATAGGCATTGATCACCATACACACAAAATGAATTTATTGCCATTTGGTGCAGTAATTAGAAGGCAAATATATTTTTTTCAACTATAAAATTTTATCACCACCTCTGAACGAAAGTGATACATTTTTCTAATTCATTTGTCAAAATGTGACATTTGTGACAAAATGGGTGCGCCCGTATTAGCAATTAAGACCCGATGAGTCCCAAACAAACGTCAGGAAATTTTCTCACGCCGCCGGTGCTATTATTTAGGACAAAAAGCGTTATCGCCCAAAATGCGATGAAATGTGTGACTCAAGCCATGTCACAGTAGGCCGTGCTCGCCGGGCAGCAACAAGAAAGGCATGTTGCGCCTTTAAAATATGTCACATGTTTGACCCTTGCTAGCATTTAAGACAAATTGTAAGACATGACATAATTTATCATGTCATGTCACAAACGTCTTAGGTACGCCCATGCTCGCTAGGCTGAAATCCTAATTGTATAATGTGATAATTAGCTTATTCACCCATCTACATAATTATTTAAGCGATATTGAAGAGATAATCACATCATCAGCCTATAGCAGTCCACTGCTGGACATAGGCCTCTCCAATTGCACGCCATTTGGTTCGATTTACGGCAACTGTCATCCAGCTGCTACCAGCCACCCTGCGAAGATCGTCGCTCGACCTAGCCTGAGGGCGTCCTACCTTACGTTTACCAGTTCGCGGTCTCCACTCAAGAACACGTTTACCCCAACGGTCATCGGCTCTACAACTTATAATGATAATAATGATTGACGAAGAGATAATGATTGTTATTAATTTATTGATGATGTAAGTGTTTACCTACAAGTTTAAAATGAACATTAATACCACCTAATTCATGAATCAACCAATTAATATTAAGATTTTCATTTCAAGTAATGTTTTTGCCCAATACTGTTTATCCATTAATTAAATGCTGGTATGGAGTTGATAATTACTGTAAGTTTGTGTGTGTGTTTGTTTAACTTTGTAGTTTTTTTTATTAAGACAATACTTTGTATCAAAATGAAGTTGCTTTACAACTTAATGAGGCCCTGCGCAGACGACAGACTATCCGTGACGCACTTTTTAGTCTGTGAAAATAGAACCTATGCAATTATATGCAGTAACGCACACGACGCGCAAAAAGTCCGGCGCACAAAAAATCCGTGTAATTCGGGCAGACCGCACCGCGCCGCGGCGCGCCGCTCCGCACAAAAAGTGTGTGAAAAAAATTGAACGTTTGCTTCAACGCGCGCTAACGCAGACGGCGCACACTTTAGTCGGCAATCTGCATTTGTTAGGGGTGGACGTAACGCACGCGATCTATTATCATGGCGCCAGAGGTCGATGTAACTATGTTAATTCAAGAAATACAAAACAGACCAGCAATTTATGATACTTCTAAGGCAGAATTTCTTCTTCTTTTTCTGTACTTCATGTACAAAATAATACTTCGCGATCTCTGCACGATTTCCATAGCGTCTACGTCCCTACAGCTCTGCCGACAAAATGATCGAAGATGTGCGTCGTGTGCGTTGAGTCTGTGAAAAATCCGCGACCGACTTTTTGCGCGCCATGGAGATTTTTTGTGCGCCGCAGACTCGATCGCACAAAAAGTGTGCCGTCTGCGCAGGGCCTATGTTACCAAGGATCAAAGAACAGAAAAACAGAATTATTACAAGAAAAAGTATTTATTCCAAACTTACAATTTAATTTACAGTCTTATGTTTTCTCTTACATAACGTAGCATTAGTATTACAGTGGAATTAGTAGAATACTTAATTCAAGCATCTCCTGCTGGACTTATATCGTTCGTAACATTCGTCGTTCTTCTGAGCAATCCCATGGTCTCTCTTGTCCATGTCTCTCCTTTTACGTTCACAGGAACGGTGCATCTCCCTGTCCCTTGAACGAGATGTGGCCCGTTCATATTCATCGTAGTTTCGAGACATCACACGGCCTCTCTCGTCATACATCCTTCTTCGTTCACGGGTACGGTCGGATGTCGGAATGTCGGACCCTCAAAGATTTGTCGGAGCCTTTTGTAAACTTATAACATAAATAATAATACTGATAATTAATATTTACTGAAGTCTTACTAAATATGATTAATTTATTTAATGAAAAAAAAGTTGGCACCGTCATACGCCTCACTAGCAAACCAAAAGCGGAGTAAGCTCAGCATCAGTGCGAGTTTTAGACCGTGCGAGATGACATCTACAAGACGTTCGCAACACGTTGTGGACAACTTCATAACAATAAAATTACTAGGCTTCTGTACATTCATGATAGTATATGCAATTGCTAACCTAGGCCCAAGTTGAAAGTAATATTTTTGTGGGTGATGATAACTGATAAACCTTAGTATAAGGAATCTATTTGTACCAGAAGAAGGGTTCACTTCGAGCTAGTACTGATTTCGGTAAAACATTTTGGGGTTCTCAATTAAAAAAGAATATTTTAATGTATGTCCACGCAAAACTTTTTATAGAGTGGTCCGATATCAAAAATAATATCCACCCCTAAAGGTAGAAAAAAAGGCTTTATTGATTATTTGCCCACTGAATTTTAAATTGCGAACCGATTCTGTTGAAATTAAGTAAGGTAAACTAAAAAACCTTTTCGCAAAAAAGGAACCGACTTCAAAAGCAAACACCGCCTTCCGAAAAGAAAGTTATTTTGCACTTTTTACCCGACTGCCGAAGGAGGGTAATGTATGTGTTTAACAGTATATGTATGTGTATGTTTGTTCCTATGTGGCGTTCCAGAGACCAAACGCGTTGTCCGATTTTGATGATTCGTACGTCAATCGATTTGTTCTAACCCTGCGAGTGTCACTGGCTACATTAAAATTGAAAAATAGAAAAATGGCGTCTTTTGGGCGCCATATTGTGCGAGCCCAATTTTTTTTCTTCCAAACCCGTCGTGTGGGGTATCAAAATAAAGGGTTTTACGAGGCGATTTCAAAAATATAAAACTCTTATATGTTTAAATGTACCTAAATCGAAAAATATGTTAACTAAAAAGAGTTAAATAAAAAAAAATATACAAAAAATCAAAAAACCCGACTGCTTCAAAAGCGAACTAAAAAGACGTAAACAAGAAAAAAAAACAAGACAAGACTGCACATCATAATGGATCACTCAGTATCGGATTGAAATATCGGTAAATTCGTGCCAAGATTCCGATAATTTAATATGAGATTCATGCCCTAGTTGTCATGTACACTTACTTGAAATATCTTATTCTCCAAGTATGATTACTGAAGGGAGTATAAATTGTGAGGAAACTTGACTCTTCATTTTGTGGGGGGATGTGGTACTCTAAGAAACGAAAACTGTCAAACTTGGCAACGACGGACTTATTGCCTCATACTGAAACGGCGAAATATGTCAGCATGCTTTTAAGAGGAACAGACATGAAGATGAACAAAAACCGGCCAAGTGCGTGTTGGACTTCCCACATTTAGGGTTCCGTACCAAACCGCAAAATTATGTTGGTTGTAATAGGAAAAAACCGGCCAAGTGCGAGTCGGACTCGCGCACGAAGGGTTCCGTACTATTTTCGTAAAAAACGGCAAAAATATCACGTTTGTTGTATGGGAGCCCCCCTTAAATATTTATTTTATTTTTATTATTTGTTGTTGTAGCGGCAACAGTTATACATCACCTGTGAAATTTCAACTGTCTAGCTGTCACGGTTCATGAGATACAGCCTGACAGACAGACGGACCGCGGAGTCTCAGTAATAGGGTCCCGTTTTTACCCTTTGGGTACGGAACCCTAAAAAGAGAGAATTCCAAAGAAAAATCTAATTTATCAATATATTGGTATTGGTTTGTAAAATTTAAGTAGGTAATATATATGTCGTCGTGATATGATGAAAACAGGGAATTGATCAAATCTCTAAGCGATTTCATCAAATCACGGAGGATGTTAAAATTACAACACGTTTTTATCATTTCCCTAAGCAAATCTGGTGATTTGACAAATCTCACAAAAAAAATCTAGTGATTTGAACAAACCCCTAAATTGATTCAGTGAAAAGATAATAAAACATGTAACAAAGTCGACGTAGCCCCGCTGCGCGGGGCTCCTATTTCTGTCTGCAGGGTCAAAAGTAACCTAACACGAACGAGATGACGGGAGCTGCGTTCGCTCGCTTTGCTCGCTCACTTCAGCTCCCGTCATCTCGTTCGAACCTAACCTGTCCGTGTCGGGGTGCCCTAAGTTCCCGAGCTCGCTTCGCTCGCTCTTGGACTGATTCTTTGACCATATAACATAACGCAGCCGATTACCTCGGAAAGCAAAGTACAAAATAAACCTTTAAATTACTACAGAAAAGTTATTTTTGTCATTTCACTGAACCAATTTTGAGATTTGTTCAAATCACTAGATTTCTTTATTGGGATTTGTCAAATCACCAGATTTGTTTAGGGAAATGATAAAAACGTGTTATTATTTTAACATCCTCCGTGATTTGATCAAATCGCTTAGAGATTTGATCAATTCCCTGTTTTCATCATATCCCTGCGACATATACATTATCACCAAAATTGAAATTCATAGGTCTATGGGAAGTTAGAAAATTCTTCAGAACAAAATGTAAAAAATGCTGACTTTGGTGGCTTCTCATTCCTTTGCTTTCCTATATTTTTTTAAACTAAAATTATTTATTTTTGATTTGCACATTATTTAACTAATCAACGAGCTACAACGATACCCCACTCGATAGGGCTGGCCATTTTTTTTCTTTGCCCCTTTTACTTGTATGGGAGTCTTCCTTAATAACATTTAAAAATATTTTTTGGATTTATAGGTCAACAAGATACTTATAATGTATTTTAAGACTGTAGCTCCAACTGTTTGGCTGTAAAAACCGTGTGACAGACGACGGACACGCGAGTGATAGCAATAAGGTTCCGTTTGGACCCTTCAGGTACGAAACCCTAAAAAGAAGTGCTAGACAGTAGACACACTACTCAGAAAGCTTAATTGGCTCGTAGGACGGCATTCATATGTCTCTGGAGAACAAACTCTTATCAACAAATCAGTATTAGTATCCATCTGGGACATATGATATTTAACTGTTGGGCTCAACTAACAATTTATAGCTATGTGGAAATATGGGGAAGATTTCAAAACAAATTCCTTAAAAACATATCAGACCCTCTCTTTGGGTCCTTAATACCAGTGATCTGCACAAGCATCTACAATAACTGAAGGAGGTTTAGCTCTAAGCAAGATACTCCAACAGCTCTGCTTTAAATGTCACTGCCACTGGACAAAGACGTCTTAATCATTTGTGTGCCCTAATAACCTAAACAAGTAAAAAGCCATTGTGTCTCATGTGGAACCATGTTTTATGCGCTCAAGGGGTTGTGTCAATATTGGGATAAGTAATTAATTCAAATTCACAAACTTTATTTCGAGCGAAAACTCATATAGGGTTGGTTAGTAACAATGTGCATTAAAACTAAAGTGTTAGTAAACAACATGATACGGTGACACATGTAACTGACTGCAGTGAACTATATATGGACAGTCCACTCTGTCAGCAATCAATTTCAGAACCCTGTTAGGGCTGTCCATAACTCTAATTATTAATGAAGATGTGGTTTCTTCAGCTGAGAGAATGAACCTTACTCAAAAAACACAATTTTTTTTTAAATTATGAAATTTAAAACAGCTGCTTTCTACAAGTCTTAGTAAATAAATTAGTAGTTGGGTGGGAGGCTTATTGTAACAAAAATGTTAAAAAGAGGAAACAGTGTGAGTATGCCTTTGCTCATTGTTATAAAAATATTTTTTAGAAAACAATAATTTGTTTTAAAATCAAGTTGAACACCTCTTTTACAAGAGAATTAATGTAATTAAGGGTACACTAGTCGAAAATTCTTCCATACAAACGTAGTCTAGAGATTAATCCACTGTTTGACGTTGTTTGTTCAAAATAAAAAATGATATTAATTTGTTTCATTAATATCTAGTCCTGTATGGAAACAAAGATGAAAAAAAATAATATATTTCAAAGTTATGAGCGTCGAAAGTTCCATATTTCAACACTAATTTTAACGCATTTTCGGGCGAAAATAAATACCATAAGAAGAAGGAAAATTGCAAAACGGCCTCCATACAGGGATGAATTAGTAATTCAACAATACAAATAATGTTATTTTATAAAAATACATGTAGTTGTTTTTTCATGATATCTAGACTCCCAAAGGTCTGTTTATAAAATTTCGCGTGCTCGTTTTCGTCCTAAATCATCATCCATTTCGATACAAATTTGCAAAAGTGCTAATTCGTACGCGAACTAGCTTCTTACTGCTCATCACAGCATCTATTTCTTTCGCACGAGTTGTCGGATAAGATAGCATGAATTTTAACCCCGCGCACAAAATAGTTTGTGCGGTTGACTAGTTCAACCTTAAGGATTAAAACAATAAAAAACAGAAATATTATAATAAAAGTATTTATTCCAAACTTAAAAGTAAGTTTACAGTCTAATGTTTTCTCTTATCATCTCTAGCATCCCTGCTAGACTTAGATCTTTCATAATCATCATACTTTCGAGACATTCCACGGCCTCGTTTGTCATCCATCCTACTCCGTTCACGAGAACGGTCTGTTTCCCTGTCCCTTGAACGAGACTTGTGCCTTTTGCTGCTACTACTAGAATAACTCTTGCGTTCATATGGTGAACGTGATCTGCGTTCCTTCTTAGATTTATGGCTGCTATGGTACTTGGAGGACAGGGGAGGAGTTTTTGGAGACTTATCTTTCTTAGAATCCCTTCTATTACTTTCCTTAGATGTTGACGCAGAAGGTGACTCAACCTTCTTCTCTTCTGCCTTGTTGTTCTCCCGTTCTTTTTGAGCTTGAATATGCTTGTTAGCCTGGTACACTTTACGTAACATGTCAACCTTGACCTCCAATTCCTCTGGATTGACTTTAGTTCTTTTGTACAGTTGTAGAATACGGACACAGACTTCTCTGATATCTTCCTCTGGAACTTTGAATAGTGAGAACCAGTGTGGATTGTTTGGAAGCGGCAGACCAATCTTACGTGCTGTGAGATATATGCAAGCACAAGCAATGGTCTCCGGAGGAAACCTCATGAATACATCAGTCCGCAGGGAATCATTCATGTAGTTCCATGCCATTTGCATCAGTTGACGATTCTTTTCATAGTGCAACAGCTGCAGATACACCACAATTAACTTGTGTGGGTGCTTGACATGCACACAGAATCCTAACTCTTTCAGAATTCTTCGCTCAGCCTTGATAACTTGATTTTTCAATTCAATGTAGTTTTGATCCACAATAAGGGGAGCAATATTCTTCTGAGCCCTCACTTGTTTGATGTGATGGAAAACATTGATCACGTCTCTTATTCGACACGGTTTCTCTTCAACCTTAGATGCTAAGTAAATGCTACCCATTGCCATAGTTTCCATGGGATATCTTACAAATGACTTTGAGTAGTAGAACCGCTGCAGGTAGATTTGTCCGGTCGCCATAGCGACTTGGGGCAGCTTGAGCAGGATTCCAGCCGTTTGGATCATCTCACATCCCAGAATACGGAGATCTGTTTCAGTTTCGATGTCAAGGTCGTCAGTCTGCGAGGGCGTTTCCTTAAACACATTTTCAGGCAAAAGGCAGTTGTACAACGTTAAAACAATCTTCCCATAAGTCTTTTGGGGCTTTGCAGGCGTCGTCGTCGCCGTTTTAACCAAATTTTGCACAGTCGCAGCCGTCATTTTGGGTTATTCGTAACCTTTCACTTGTTGAACTATTTTGCTATGACACTTCTTGAAATGGTGAACCAAATCACATTGTATGTACGTTTTATCACATTTAGACACTGTTTATTTGATGATTTTTGAGAAATTCTCTGTTTAACATCGGAAAAACGCCATGAAAACACGCTATTATTGATGGATGACAAGTAATTTAGCAAGATGGCGCCACCCAAAGGAACATATGTCAAAGTCCAGTTTAGTAAACAAAATTCTCAAAGATAAGCTGATACAAAGCTAATAATTAAAACAGGACATACCAGCCATTTTCCTTTTGCGTTATAAACTACTGATAATACTGCAATAATACTTTCTTCTAGCTAAAATCTAGAATATAATACAGTCTCTGATTCAATCGGTCGATATTTTTAGGGCGCGTTCCAAACTTCCAGACGTTTTACCTAACCAGAGACAAATTGACAAACAAAAGTTTGTTTACAATACTTTTAAAAGAAAATAATCTTTATTAAAATCAACTTGATTGTACAGATTTTGAAATTTCTATTAAGTATATCAGAATTATATGAATTAAATTACATTTTTAAGACTTTTTTTATTATTCATAAATCTCGTTACTCTTTGGAATTTTGCGAGGGAACCCGGAAAGAGTCAATCATCTGTGCCGGAAATGCTGAACAGCGTGAAGTTAGTGCAACTTTGCGGCCTTGGCGGCAAATACAAGTAGGTAATCAATAATGCAGATGGTGTAGATAGGAATAACAAGAGGCCATTCTTGAACGTGAGCCAATAACGCTTAATTAAATTACATAAGATTTTAACTAGGTGTAGTATAAATTTTAAATTAATACTTACATCCGGGATCTGTACATTTTTGAACAAACGAATCCAGAAAATCGTGTCCCTCCCCAGCTTCAAAACAACATTTTACGAACGACATTTTTAAAACGATATAAATTCAACCGTGTATACAACTATTTTAACAGAGAAATATAGAAGAAATAGTGTAAAATGTATAACTACAATATAATGAATAGTATTAGGTTAACACGGCAAGGTATATTTTTATAACACTTCTAAGAGAATTCTAACAGATTTCAAGAGAAAAATATTTAGGCTCTTCACTAACACAATATTATTACAAAAATAAATACTTTCTTAGAATTATTACTCAAAAATATAATATTGCTCTATATTTTAACGTTAAAATTGACTAGAATTAACAAAAAATGGGTCAACTATGTCACATTTCGGAAGCTATAGGTGATTTTTTTCATCTAAACTGAATGTCAATGCGATCATAATAACATGATATCCGACGAATTTACAATGTTCTGAATTCTTGTCAAATCTGTTGTAACGGGAGCCTTGATAAATTTGTAGGATAATGCGCGGGAACATAACATTAAAGTTAGTTAAAATATAACACTAGAGGCGCTAGTTGTTGGTGAATTACTACGTCTATTTGGCACTAGATGTCAGTAATTTAAGTATCACTAGTTGACAACAGATGTCACTACTTTACATTGGCTTGCAGAAAACTTGATACCTACTAAGTACCGCGCCGACGAGCGCGAAAATCGCGGCGATATTATCCATAGACTATACACGTAATACAGATATTTTATTGTCCGTGCCACGTAATTCTATACAATCTCTTAGGGGCCGACTCCACGAGCGACAGAATCGCGGCGATATTTTAAGTGGAAATCGTTACATCGCCGCGATTCTCTCGTTCGTAGAGGCGACGCCTTACATGGATTTAGCGGTAAAATTTTGTTGCAAGCTTTCCTCAGGTTTTGTTAAAAATATGATCACCATAATATTTGTTAAACAATATATTCTCATAGTCCGTGCCGATACGAGAGTAGATCCAAAAATAGAAATTTTGTTATAAATAAACCACATCCACACGCCTGTACCTAGTTAACTGTCTTAAGCCCTAACCCGTAGTTATCTTAGATCTAAAATGATACAAAGCGTCTAGATGCTGTAATATTTTATGTTCTAATCAGGTATTAGTGGACACGGGGTGGGTGGAGCAGTGACAATGCGACACCGGGTGCGTGCTGCCTTATCTAGGAGGTACAGTCACAGAGTGTAGTGCTACTGGGCTAAGGACAGACAGACTCGGTATTGGTATTCCGATCAACTTTTTGGTCGGCAAATCCACTGTCATAACTTTGTCATGTTTGCGGGTTGTATGTTGTTTTTAACCGACTTACCAAAAAGGAGGAGGTTCTATGTTCGACTTCTTGTATGCTTTTTTTTAAATGTATTTTCACTAATATCTCCGACAATTGTGGACCGATTTTAAAGCGTGCTCAAACATTACCACCATTAAAAAAAGTGGTGAATGAGCATTTCCTTTCACTGTAATTATTCTTCTCCTTTCTCTGTTACAATATATTAGACTAGCTGACCCCCGGGGCTTCGCTCCCGTCAACTGGCTACACTGCTTACCCTGCCTACCCTACCTACCCTGCCAACCCTGCCTACTCTACCCTACCTACAAACCTAATATTTTTTATGTATCATCAATAGTTTTCACAGCGCACGTCAAAGAATGAATTTTGGGTTACATTATTGCAATTTTCATAAGTATCTCTATTTTTTTAAATATATTATAGCCTATGACATTCAGGAATAATGTAGCTTTCTACTGATGAAAGAATTTAAAAAATCGGTTCAGTAGATCCAGAGATTACCCCCTACAACGTCACAAACTCACAAAGTTTACCTCTTTATAATATTATTAGTATAGTTATTAGTTTATTATTTTGTTTGTATGTTTATTTGTTTATATATATGTATTTTAAGTTATCATGTTTAAGTTATATCTATTCTATCTATTATTTAGGATATGTTGTTCACTGACTGCCCTATGTCTATTTCTTCTCGTTCAGTCCATCCTAAGGTTATCTATAAGCGATTGCCCTGTGCGATAGGACCGCCCATTGTACACACTGGCAGGCTCATTTGGTGTGTTGTGAACCGTTGTTCAGGTATTTCGGCTGGAATGCTGAAGCAATACAGAGATTTAATAGAGCAGTGGAACGTTTATTAAAACAAAAGATATAGTTGTGGATCAGTGGTAACGGACCCTTCTTACATGTCTTAGGTCGTGGGTCCGAACCCAGGCAGGCGCTTTACTTTGTGTAAATGATTTCATCTCCACGGCCTTAAGAGGGTGAAGGAAAACATCGTGAGGAAACCGGCATGTCCTAGAATCAAAAACTCTAAACCATGTGGCATCAACCAACCCGCACGGGGCCCGCTTGGTAAATTAAGACCTATGCCCTCTCACAGAGAGGAGAGCATGTGTCTTAGCAGTGGGAACGTTAGAAGGCTATTGATTCTTATTTACTTATAAATATAATTGTATTAAGAGGTTTCCCATCGAGCAATGGATCCCAACATTCTGGGAGTATTAACGGACTGCGTTAGGAACACTGTGCTGCGCTCCAAAACACAAATTGCCGATGTCAACCAAAAGCAGCAAAGTTAAAATGGGACTGGACCGGACACATCCCCCCAGGTCGAACGGTTTATGGGTTAAATCAAACACAATGTGGATTCCGTAAAATATCCGGCGAGTTTGCAACAGACCCAGGCGAATAAAGCTCGACGAGCTTCGCCTATCCACAGGAAAATTGGAAGGAAGAAAAGTAGGCACTTTCCGAGTCGGACAGAACATGCTGCAAATAAAGAAATATGAAGTCGGTTAAAAATAGCTCGTAAGTGTGAGTATTATCGGTATGCATGTAATAACAAAATATAGCTCGTGCATGCGACTGTACACTAAGTGTAATAGGAAAGCCGTGTTATTCTCATTATGAGCTTCATGTATCGCCTGTACCTATACGACACGCCTTTAGAAAGTACCACCTAGAACAAACACTGTGAATATTACAATCTTATTATCTATAGGACTAGAAATTACCACTCGGTGCAACAGTTGCAAAGGTGTCGTCATAGACTTATTTGGCGAAGTAAACACTTTACGCATTTAGGACCAATTTCACCAATGAAACTAATCGCGATTAGTTCAATTAAACTCAGTTTATGCAAATACAGCATTCTGATTGGTTGATACCGCTGAGAAACTACCAATCAGAATGCTGTATTTGCATAAACTGAGTTTAGTTGCACTAATCGCGATTAGTTTCTTTGGTGAAATTGGCTCTTAGACTGCCTCGTTGGTTTGGTCGTAAGCGCTATTGCAGTGATGAGGACCTTGTCGGACGGCCATAGTTTCATTGGGTTTTTCCCCGTTTACGGCGAAACCAAAAGGAAGTTTTTAAGTTTTAGCAGTGTATGTTTATATTTGTATTTACGTATGTTCCTCCGTAGCGCCTAAACTATTCATCCAATTTTGATGAACATGGTGTCTATCGATTCGTTATGATGGCCGGGGCTAAAAAAAAACCATAGTTGGGTTACAGTTTTGAATTAAACTTTATGTTTGCTTTCCTTACTAGCTACTAACTACTGGCTGTATTATCCCAATGCTAAGCAATGGGCCTGGCTTATGGCTTCCACCTTTTTCCTTGGCTTGTTCCATATTACATTTTTCATGTCAATAGCCTCGCCCTCTCGGGTATAGTCGCGGTACCTGGCGAGATGTGGGATGAATATAATTATTATTTTGTTAACCTTCATGTACAAAGATACAAAGGTGGACTGAACTCAATGTCTTAAACATTTTCAACGAAGACCCAAAGGTGGTAAAGAAATAGCTAACACGGCAGGTGAATTGTTTTAAGCGTTGGTAAGTATACGCCTGCCTGACTCTTGCGGAAATACTGGTGTGAAGTTATATTACACATACATAAGCTGCTTGTTTTCTTAATTTTGTAATACATTACCTGGGTGGCTTTGAACTCTTTAGTTTCCTGTCAGGGGGGGAAAGTACTTATAGACAACTTTTATTTTCAAGTCTGAAATTTTGAAACCTGCGCTACGTCTGTAGTTTGTAAGCTGGTGGTAAGTTATTGCACGTTGTGTCCAATAGGTTGTTTTTCTTTTTTGGATTTTTTGACAAATAGTAAAAGTTGTAATTTCAAAGTCGGCTGGTACACGTACATACCTAGACTTCTCCCTACTATATTGAGGTCGGCTTCAAGTGTAACCCGATGCAGCTGACTACCAGTAATTTACATGGAGCGACTGCCTATCTGACGTCATCATCATATCAGCTGAAAGACGTTCAATTCTGGACATAAAGCCTCCCCCAAGCGTCGCCACATTGACCGATCCCGTGCGTCTCGCATCCAGCGGATGCCCGCAACCTTCACCAGGTCATCGGTCCACCTGGTGGAAGGCCTTCCAACGCAACGTCTACCGGTTCGGTCCGTTGATGATTCTTACGTCAATCGATTCGTCTTAACTTTGCGTTTGTCACTGCCTACATTAAAATTGGAAAATCGCGGGTTTTGGGCGCCATATCGTTGGCCATTTTTTTTTTCTTCGTAACCCAGCGTGTGCAGTCGAAAGATATTATATATTCGCGAGCTGGCTGACCAAAACCAGATGTATCCATGACAGCCCAGCATGATTTTCTTCTTATTTACGTCTTTTTAGTTCTCTTCTTAAGCAGTCGGGTTTTTGATGTTTTGATGATTAACCTTTTTTCAATAGTTTTCTGTGCCAGATATTGTCTGCACATAAGTTCCTAACTTAAGTGACCAATTTATTGATTTTGATTTGCTAACTCAACAATAGAAGGTGATATGTATCTTTTTGTTGTAAATCATTACCTTTGCCTGTAATTTCTACAAAAATCAAGTAACATAGCGCCAGGGAAGGAAGATATTGATGAAAGGAGAGCTCATGTCCAGCTCTGCAACTGCTACTGGTTAATATTCACGGTCACTAACCTTACTTAACAACATTAGCAACATTATCAAAATAAGTTGATCAAAGGACACGTCACATTTTGTGGCGTGGTACTTTCTGTTTATCCATAAAAGGAAAGAATGGCACAAAGCACAGCTATGTTACAAACTTCATCTATATTTGAACGGAACAGTCATTGTTCGCCGAATTTTCTTATTTATACCAATGATGCTGTCGATAAACACTGATACATCGGTAGATAGTCTACCGAATCATAACCGCAAAAAGTGTAGGTTGTAGGTGTTAATTTTTGCTTCTACTAGGTAATTTATAAGTCAAGAAAAAGATTGAAGCACCGACGTTGATATACAAATGCTGCAGGATTCCTGAGATTTCTTGAATCAGGAATATAGGTTCCGACTGAGATTTGCTGTCAGAGAACCCAATTATGGGTTAAGCTAGCCTTTGTACATAAGTTGTCCTTTTGTATTTGTTTGTTTTTTGTACAATAAAGATTATGAATATGAGAGGAGCTCGTGGCTAAATAATAACAGCTGCACCGGTCGATCATCAAGGTTAAGCAACGCTTAACGAGATCAGTCCGTGGATGGGTGACCATTTCAACATACCGAGTTTCCTCCGTGCCTCGGCAAGCACGTTAAGCCGACCCCAATGAAGTTGGGGTCGGCTTAATCTTTATCAATCTGCCTATCTTTTATAGGCAGATTGATAAAGATTATGAATATGAATATAGATCTTATGATCCTAAACCACCTGCCACCAACTTTCAATGCGATTAAGTGTTACAGAAAGAATTCGGAGAGATTGACGAAAAAGTGGACCCATAGATTATTTCTCCTACTTCTGAAGAAGAGATAACTTATTATAACAGAATGGTGAGAATTGTTTACCATTTATATAGTTTATTAGCAACATTATCAAACAACGTATGTAATTTCATAACAATAATTTATAATGGCTCAATCTGATTGGCGTGAAGGTATTATGGTCATATGAATGCGAGATTTTTACGCTCATAAGCTCATAAAAGACTTTCGGAGAACTGACCACAGGGCGCCAACACACAAAAAACTAAAACCTGTCGACTAATGACTGCTAACGTCCACACATGACATCATTTCATGTCTCTAATCTCAACATTAACCAATTTGGCAGTATGACAAACACCTTCGTTCGCCCAAAAGTAACTCCAAGCCGTTTTCCTTGCAAACAGCCTCATGCATATGCGGCAAAGCCTTTTATACGTAATAGGTGCTCTCTCACTCGCCAATTTGATTTAACTCATTCAGTCGACCTCGAGGAACAGCCGAGAGCGGCCGTACGCCATCTTTTCTTTTGAACTGTCAAATTTCGCGCCGATTTTGTGACTGTGTTACCATTAATTGCCAGTAAAAAAATTAAAGGATAATAGTGTAGTGAAATTAATTACATTATTGAAAAGAAAGTGCGGGTTTTTTTTGGAATTTATTCGTGTTGTTTATCTCGGAGCTATTGGCTGAGATCTCGGTCTGTGATAGTGCTGTGTTTTTATGTTTATTTCTTCTGTTTGATACCGTTTGAACTGTCACTGCTTGTGCCCGGAAAGGACATTTTTCGGTGAGTTTTTATTTAAATTTAATTAGGTTGATTTATATTGTCGTTTTTAAACGAGCGATCTAAAAAGTTGATACAGTTTCGCATCCTGTTTTAAAGAATAACTTACACAAAAAGTTTTTATCTCGATTAGATTGTTTTCGAACCCAACTAATTGCGCCGGAGACTTAATGATCGAGATAAATAATTCTAACATATCGATTAATGTTTGTAATCGACGTAACAGGACTTTGCAAGGACACTTGCGACTGGCCACTCTAATAAACACGAGAAATATTCCACATTTGGTCTGCTGCGGGACCATAAGTGAGCGTTTAGATTTTTGTACTGTTCTCGTTGTTCGTACATTGTTGTTATTTGTATCGTGTTATTGCAAAACGAATCAAACGGACCTTTGGAGCAGACTTGAGACATTCTACAACCTTTGTCGGTCATGAAGATTTATCTGCGGCAATGTTAAACTTATTATCACGTTCGTTTGTGAAGTTATCGTCATTTAGCGTCAAGTTGCTTCTGGTTCCGGATTCGACTGTTTGTTTTACGAAATGAAGACAACTTTGTCGAAGTTTTAATGTATGATATTGCTTTGAATGTATCTATACCTTAATCCATTTCAAATAGCCTTGCTCTTCAGCAAAGATTTGAATACAAAATACGAGATAAGTGTACGCCAAAGAAGCGGATCCTCTTCGGAGACTTCTTTTAAGTAGTAGCTACTTTTTTTTTGAATTACCTTATTTTATGATGGTGCATGCTTTTGTAGAAAATCATATTTATAAGAGACATAAATGTAAGTCACTTCGTTTCGTGCTAGCAGCAGTGTTTAGACCTACACTCTTTGCGCTGTAGCATGGTGCGGGTGACAGTTTCAATAAAAAAAAATACGCATATACGTATATGCTTAACATAGGGCTGCCATAAATTCGGAGACGCCGACCGGGACATTTAGAACAGAAATAGGGATGGATGGATCCATGGTTTTAAAAAAAAAACAGTAGTAATAAGAAAATTTAATAAAAAAATAACGAAGTCTTCTTACACTACACTTTTATTTGCCCACTCATATTTTTCAGTAGATTTGACCTTTGTCAATAACTCCTTTTCCCCTTTAACATAATTATAAAATTCTCCGCACTTCATTTTATAATTATAAATGCATTGAATGATGCTTTCCACTGTGCTTACTTTGAGTGAATTTCGTTCTTTCGTCCACTGCGCTGAAATTAACAAAAACACTCGTTCCACGTGAGTATTGTGGTCAGGGATTGCAAAAATATATTGACACATTTTAAGAAGATTCGCTTTTCTTTCCAGTTCTTCGGTTTTTCAGTGACGCGGACTCTTACCCGATCACAGACGTAGTACTTACCTACACAGGGGTAGCTTGTGAATTGTGTGCATACCGGGACAAATAACTTGATGACCGGGACACCGGGACACCACGCTTCAAACCGGGACATGTCCCGGTGTACCGGGACGTATGGCAGCCCTAGCTTAACATCATACAGGCAACTATGACATATGGTAGAACTATGGTATGACGTTAAACTACAAAAAATGCGTATACGTATATGCGTAAAAAATGTTATTGAAACTGTCACCCACACCATGCTGCAGCGCAAGGTTGTAAGTGGTCTAAGTCCACTCAGACTCTACTAAATACTAGCTTGCGAGCACCAAAACTGGCGCCGACGCCGATAGACTAACTATTCAAACACGAATCCATCGCAACTGTGTTATGGCTGCAAATAAATGTATCAGCAAATAAGCAAATCCTTTAAAATGAAACTGGTATAGAAGTGAATTGAATAATAAATAATGCATTCAGAATATTTTATTTCGTTTTCAAATTAAAGTGGGCTCGATCTGAATTGGTATGAGAGGTTGATACCCTTGGATTTTAAATTAGTTTGGCGAGATACTTAATATTTAAGAGATTTTAAAGGACATGATTTACTACACGATCTCGTGAAATAAGATTCAGAACGTTTTCATACAAGCTTTTGACTCTTTGAAAATGTTTATAGGTAGGTTCGCTTGTCACGGAGTTAATCTCTTGCTGAAACATGAAAGCCTGTTACCATCACCATTTTAACTATAAGTCAACTGCTGGATATAGGTTATCCCCAAGCGTCACCACAACGACTGGCTCTGTGCTTCTCGCATCCAGCAGAATCCCGCAGCTTTCAGCCGTCTTCCAGTACGCGGTCGTATAATATTCTAAAATATGCATATTTCGAATGTCATCTCTTATTTAAGCATGATAGCCTGGTACCAATAGCTACACAATTCAATGAAAAACCGCTGATACAAATTTCTATATTTTTTTCATTGTTATTATATATCTTTTCAGAACCTCGTTAGTAGTTCGCTACTATCAAAGCTTAGCATCATTTTTTTTGTGCCAGCAACACCTCCCGAGGCAGGTAATCAAATAAGATCCTCCCTAATTCCCTACGGAACCCTTTGAACGTAAATTAAGACGCATTAAAGAATTTTTTGCCTCCAATTTAGAGTTGCGTCATAACTTTTTTAAGGTTCGCGTGCTTCGAAGACATTTTTCTTGTGAACAAATAAATAAGTTGCGAAAGTGCAGGATATTTTTGGAATATGACTACATAGCAAGGTTGATGTTATTATTTAATTATAGTGTTATCTTTTTGGAGGAAAAGTACGCTGGTCATCTGAAATTAAACTAGAAAAGCCTAAAAACAGAATTTATTTCTAAATAATATTTCAGGAACTTAATTTGGAAAAAAAGTCCCTCAAAATAACTCGTAACTGTTAACATTTATATCAAATAACTTGATCTAAAATCATCATCATCAGCCTTTTTAATGTTCCCATTGCTGGGACTGGTCTCCTCAAAAGCCTCAGGATCTAAAGTTATAAAATTATACTTTTATTAAGCGTACAGCTAAGGAGTGGAATTCCCTGCCGGAGTCTGTGTTTCCCGATAGCTACGATCTAGGAGTATTTGAGTCAAGAGTGAATAGGTTTTTATTTCTAGGCAAGCGTGCTTCACCTTCGACCACATCATCGCTTATCATTTGGTGAGATAGTGGTCAAGCACGAGCCCACACAATAAAAAAAAAAGATTTAATTTTTTTACTTCTTTGCAATATTAAATAAATAAATTTATTGTTTATTAGAATTAAAACATTTGTACAATCAAACAGTTACGAACAAACATTATGCAAAAATAACAAATTCATATTAGCGAGTAACAATGTATGTCAGTAGTACCTATTTGTATTGAATGCCGGCACCCAAAGAAATATTTAACTTGTGTTATGAGTACCAGGATCCTTACACTTATCAAACGTTACATCAGAGGGTCACAAGTTGGAGAGAAAAAATAAACGATAGCCCTTTCATATGTGTATTCTAGAAGTACTGTTCCGATTTCGAAATTGCATGGTTTCGATGGGAGCCACAGGAGCGAAGTTACTGGGAAAAGCTAGTTTACTAATAAGTTCAGAAAACATAGATATTCTATAAAAAAAATAAGTTAATTCAAAAAATCAAATACCCGACTGCTTAAAAAGTGAACTAAAAAGACGTAAACGTAAAGTAAGAAAGTCATGCTGTGCAGCATGCATCAGCAGCGAGCTGGCTGACCAAAACCAGTGATGCAATTTTTTTGTTAACATTATTTTTTCGTATTAGGTACATTTAAACATATAAGTGTTACATATTTCAGAAATCATCTCTTAAAACCCTTTATTTTTATATCCCACAGGATGGGTTTCGAAGAAAAAAAAATTGGGACCCCACAATAAGGCGCCCAAAATCCGCCATTTTTCTATTTTCCAATTTTAATGTAGCCAGTGACACTCGCAAGCTTAAGACGAATCGATTGACGTGATGGCAAAATCGGCCAACGCATTTGGTCTCTGGAAAGCCACATAGGAACAAACATATATACATACATACATAGCTGATAAACACATTACCCTCCTTCGGCAGTCGGGTAAAAAGTGTATTTTCGTCTACAGCTCATCTTTCGCAGTCTCGTCAATAGTCATAACATTAGCAATGGTGGCAAAAAGCGAATCATCTCGGTGCCAGTGGTCGGCCACTGTTAATTAGTAATAGCCAGTTTTTGTTAGCGCCGGCTGTGGTCATGCTGTCAGCGACTCTGTCAGCTTTACTTGTCGCCCACAGCTAATGTTTTACACAGTCTCGTCAACAGTCATAATGTTAGCAATGGTGGCAAAAAGCAAATCATCTCGGTGTCTGTGGTCGGCCTCTGTTAATTAGTAATAGCCAGTTTTTGTTAGCGCCGGCTGTGGTCATGCTGTCAGCGACTCTGTCAGCTTTACTTGTCGCCCACAGCTAATGTTTTACACAGTCTCGTCAACAGTCATAACGTTAGCAATGGTGGCAAAAAGCGAATCATCTCGGTGCCGGTGGTCGGGCAATGTTAATTATTAATAGCCAGTTTTTGTTAGCGCCGGCTGTAGTAATACTGTCAGCGACTCTTTTACTTGTAGCCCACAGCTGATCTTTTACTCAGTCTCGTCAATAGTCATAACATTAGCAATGTTCGCAAAAAGAGAATCATCTCGGTGCCGGTGGTCGGCCACTGTTAATTAGTAATAGCCAGTTTTTATTGGTATGAGCTGTGGTCATACTGTCAGCGACAGCTTTGCTTGTCGCTCACAACTCATCTTTAAAGGAGAGTTGAGAATTGAGTAACGTGGAAACTAATTTTGGAAATAGGAAGTTATACGTATTGGGTGCTTATCATATTCCTAACACTTAATCTGGGATCCTTATGTCCATATACCAGTGAAATCAACAAAGTAATAATTGCTCTTTGCTATGTTTAAATTATAACATACAAAGCGAAAAAATATCTTGTGATTATTTGCAACTTACCAACTATACCATTGCATAATCAAAATTATCATGTAAATTTTAGGTTTAATTAACAATAAATAACTACTGACCCAATAACAATAAATAAAGGTGTTTGCATCACACCAAAATAATAAAAAACGTGATCGAATGGAATCGATATCAATTTATTAATTTCTAAGAATAATCCTTGAAAATAAATAGCATCTTATAATATGCTAATAAGTAGCAAGAAAAATATTATAATTGAAGCCACAATCATGCTATTATAAATCAAATAAAATGTCAAGTTTTTAAAATAATTAGTATTGAATTTTATACATTTATAAAAATGCCGAAGTCAGCTCTGTTTCGCAGTCTGTAGTTAGAAACTACCCAACATTTTTTTTTTCATTTTTAGCCTATGTTGTCCCACTGCAGGGCAAAAAAAAACGAATACTTTTATTATGCGTACAGCTAAGGAGTAGAATTCTCTGCCGGGGTCTGTGTTTCCCGATAACTACAACCTCAGGGTCTTTGAGTCAGGAGTGAATAGGTTACTTCTAGTGTGCCTCTAGGCAAGCGTGCTTGGGTCGCGGATAAATTAAAAAAAAGGGTTACCGCGGCCCTGGCTCAAGCAACTGAAAGAACTCGGGTGGGTTTTAGTCGGTTAAAGTCTGACAGGCCCCCCCGCCTCACCCAGAGCGAGAGAAGTCATTGGATGATTTCCTAACCCAAAAAAAAAAAAAAGGGCAAGCGTGCTTCACCGTCGACCACATCATAGCTTACCATTAGGTGAGATAGTGGTCAAGAGCTAGCATATCTATAAAAAAATGCTACCTTTTACTTCCCACTCCTCCCAACAATGGGCATGTGCTGACCAATCTTGTATGTATGTACGTATCAAGCACGCCCCGCCGTTTTCAAAGTTTGCCGGGATTGAAGTGACTTTAGCCGTGGTGGCCTAGTGGCTAAGAACTCGCCTCTCGTGCTTGAGGTCGTGGGTTAAAATCAGGGCAAGTGCATCTTTTCCAAATTCATAATTATGTACTTTCTAAGATTATCTTGGATATTGCTGACAATGGAGAAGGAAATCATCGTGATGAAACCTTGACTTAGTTGGTATAAGTATGTGCTCCATTAATATAATTTCTGAAAGGGGTTTCAGTGCGAGGATAATAAATAAATCACCTGAACGAATCAATTGAAAAAGTTAAGTAAAGAAATATGCAATTTTATGAAATCATCTGGCCCCAGGAGTCAAACAAACAAATTTCCAACGCTTTTAAACTCCGCTTTCCGTTCCCACCGCAACCTCGCCTCACTCCAACAAAAACCATGGCTGTGCGCAGGCGTAACGTGGGCTGGAAGCTGCGGCCGAGCGTGTCCTGCTGACGTCACCACTGAGAATCTCAGTGAGACGGAAACAAACATGATCAACAAGATCAGTTGGTCTTGTTAATTGTATGGCGTGCAGTGCCACGAACGAAAGACATCAACGCGGACTCAGATTCTGAGGGACTAAACTATTGTGTCATTTGATGGCGATGGGAGAAATGCCAAAATGTAAGGGTTTCGCCACGTGAAATTTCGAAAGCGCTTCATAATCCCATACATTTTTTCAATTTCTTTAATCGCTATCGCTATATTCGTTGATAAAATCTCATTTTTCTAGAGCCTCTGAACAAAATAATTTTTTTATATCAATACTGTTTTTCAAACATCAAAACGTCTGAGCAAAACTACTTGACATTTCATACACATGCGCATTCTATGCAACTTTGACTTTAAGGGCCGATTTTTTAATAGTCTGATATTTTTTAACTTAGGAATAAAAATGCCCGTTTAACAGCTTTTGTATAAAAATTTTTTATTCCTCAGTGAAAAGTTATCAGACTATTGAAAAATCAGCCCTTAGAAAATTATTATTGCTGATAGAATGTGGCTTTGTCTTGACCTTCTTCAACATTTGGATTGAAAAAGTGGCGCCATGCAAAGGAAAAATGTGTTTCTATTAAAATGGTTTCTGTTTCTAATTCTTTAATGTGCAAAAAGTTTAAATTAACAAAAACTGTGACGTCTGCTAGGTTGTTCTTTTGGTGCTTTATTTTGTTTATGCTTCTTTAAGGTGTTCTTCGTGGCGTTGTCATAGTTTTTGGTAAAGAAGGAAAGTATGAAATCTCTACCTTAGTTGGCTAGCTAAGATAAAATAAATAAAGTTACAGAAGCCTTACGAAGAGTGTGTGGTAATAATCTTGAGATAGATACATAAACAATTGAGTTGTGGGTATATTGAGTATTCATGGTAATCAAATATCAAATCAAATATGAAATAAATGAGTGAATGAGTATGGATTGGAACAAGAAACATTTTACAAAAGTTTTAGTTCGTTAACAGCCGCATTAGTATGGAGTACTATGTCGCGGTCATTATCATCTTGCATGGAATACTGTTCTCATCTCTGGGACGGATATGCCAGGTACCAGCTTGATGCACTAGAGTCGATCGAAAAACGGGCCAAGAGGCTCATTGGCAATGTGGCACTGGTTGAGTCAAAGCCCCAGAGCCTTGAACATCGTCGCCGAGTTGCCAGCTTGTCGGTATTTTATCGGTTGCATTTCGGGGAGTGTGCGATGGAATTGCATGATCTAATTCCGCCTAGCCCGTTTCATCATTGGACTACAAGACGTACGGCAATGCGCCATCGGTACATGGTGGACATCCCAACCATACGCACTAAACGTTTTGAAAATACTTTCATTATGCGTACAGCTAAGGAGTGGAATTCCCTGCCGGAGTCTGTGTTTCCCGATAGCTACAACCGGGGTTTTTAAGTCAAGAGTGAATAGGTTTCTTCTAGGCAAGCGTGTTACACCGTCGACCACATCATCGCTTACCATCAGGTGAGATAGTGGTCAAGCGCGAGCCAATCAATAATAAAAAAAAATTAGCGCCCACCTCCAAGAAGGAAGACGACAGTGTTTCAGGCATACATATTAATAACAAAAAAAAAACAACAAAATATATAAATGTATGTAAGATTTTGTGGAATAACAATATAAAAATATACAAACTACTTCGAACAAAATAAAATAATCTGAAGCATTATTTATGAAACTTTTGCATGTCAGTGTGTGTATATTAGAATGAATTTTAGTGTAGTGTGTATGTGTATGAGTGTGAGTAATGTGTGTGAGTATGTGTTGGTATATGTATGCTTGTCTGTTTATGTGATTTGGAAGGCAGTGGGAATTAAAGGTTTTTTGTTTTTATTTTTTATATTTTTACAAGATATCAAGCTCTTCATAAGTCAGGGAACTGAGCCATTTATGTGCAATTGATTTAAAACCAGTAAGTGGGTCACATCATCATCAGCCTATTAATGTTCCCATTGCTGGGACACAGGCCTCCTCTCTGTGAGTGGGTATGGGCCATAATCCACCACGCGGGCCCAGTGCGGGTTGGTGGATGTCACATGTCTTCGAATTTTCGGTTCTAGGACATGCCGGTTTCCTCACGATGTTTTCCTTCACCGTTTTGAGAGCAGTGGTGATGAATTAATTTACACAAAGTAAAGCGTCTGCTTGGGTTCGAACCCACGACCTACAACTTGTAAGTCGCGGCCGATACCACTGGGCCACCACTGCTAGTAAGTGGGTAAATGTCCAAAATCCCATTTATTAATAACATCGCCTTGGAGATATCTGTAAAGGTATTGTGGTGTTTTAATGAGTAAATACATAATAATACACTATCGGTACTCATTAGTTAAAATACATGTGGAATATTAATAAGCTTGAGACGAGTCTAAGTCGTCAGAGATCAGCTAAATGTTTGAATATCCTATTGTAATGTTCTCACGGTGATTATATTCGGAATAGAGATATTTATTTAGTTGCTTTCCAGTGTAAATAGATGTATCTAAATAACAACAAAATTTACATTAATGTATTGCTATGCCATATGATTGGCTGAGGCTGCCAAAGGGTCCACACATATTTTTGTTTCTTTTAGTTCATGAACTGAACTTGTTCTTCTGCTTCTACAAATGCTTCTTTAGCTCTTTGCCCACTGGATAACCTTTGATTCAATATTCCTAATCAACAAATAAAACTTAGCTTAAGCACAGATAATATAATACTAGCATACAGATGCCTCATCCCATTCAAAGAAACCGTGCCAACGTAACTAGCGTTTTTCATCTGATTATACCGATTATTTTTTGTAAATCGATCGCGTTCGGTTCCGTTCCACGCCGATAGATAGATCACCATCTAATAATGAATTGATATCGCTAGATAAATCAAATAAACAGTATAATCAGTACAGTACGTCGGGACAGTTTCTTTGTATGGGATGAGACACCACGGCTTAAGGTAGGTTCACTGCTGGACAATTGGGGACGTAAACTTCTCCCAAACTCGCAGCCTAATTGCGTAAGTGAATTCGGCAAGGCAGAAGGGTTTTGATTCCATCAATCGACCAATCACATGCGAGATGAAAGACGCGATGTGGACTTCCGTCTATGTCCGGTCCGATCCTCCGCCTTCCGCATCCAGTCTGTTCCAATCACTCTTTTTAAGGTCACACTAGCTGGCACAATAGGTTAATTGTATCAAGACACCCAATTGTTATTACCAATATTTATGAAGAATTAACCTTCCTATAATTCACATTTGTTTTTTGATCACCCATCCCAAAAACCGTCTTCAAAAATTACCTAACCTCAATCGATCACCGCAGCAGCCACTTAGCCCAGATGTACCTATGTACGTACTCGTAAGGACTGATACATACTGAGAGTGAAAGTGAATGGCCTTGATAACTCCGGCCGGTGTGTAGCGGACTTTACACAATATAAAAAAAAAGTGCAAGGCAGCTTCGCTGTGGGTATTCCGTATTGCAAATATGTTTGGCATCTGTTATATAAAGATGATGTGTCAATTTTTTTTTTATAATCGATGACCTATAAGCATTAAAAAAATCGGTTTTCAAAAATAGAACAATAAAAAAATTCCATAGACTATGACATTTGTTAAACTTGATTCAAAAGCAAAAAACTGTTTTTAATTAAAAACAATATAACAGTAATAGCAGATGTGTGAAACAGATTTAAGAGTGCTCAGTTCGTCTAATTAGATTTAGTTGCTTTTTTTTGCTTTTGCTGCCGAAACTATTGTTATTTTTATAGTTTTTGTAATTTTGCGGATAATAAATCCTGCTTGGTTTTACCACATCAGAATGTTAAGATCCGGTCAACTAATCTGGCAATAATTCCATTCTATTTAATAATTTTCTGGTGACTCAGAAACTAAAAAACAAACCTATGATAGGGCCAATAAAAGTAATGCTGATGGATCATACTGGCTACAATAACAGTTACTCTCACCAACGCAAATCTGCAAATATCTACAATTAAAATTCACATTTTGATAATAAGATATCAATTACAAACAAACAAAAGACCGTTGTCAGTAAACGAATCACATTATCATAAAAGTAATTTAATTTCAAATTAACATAACACATTACAATTACGCGTGAGAGTTTTGTTAATAATAATAACAACGTTTACTGTGAGAATACCAGGGAAGCATGAATCCACAGAGTTATGACGATGCTAGAAATGACAATATTTTGTCTTTGTACGTCAAAACACGTGACAAATTATACATTGTGTAATGTTGATTTTTAATGAGTCATATTATAGTCTATTACAGATGTGATAAATATCTTGTGTTCTGGTCAGGACCTGCTGACATAAAATCGGACTCATCCCAATCACCTGGAGTTTACCTACTCCTTACGACTGATGAGGCTTTGGTTGAGAGCCTATCTGGCAGGTTCATTTGAAAAATTAATAATTTAATAGGTGAGCGTGAAGCTCAGGTGAAAAAGTGGTCTAACGCGAGATTATAAATAATAAAAAGTCAAGTCTAGGTGACATTCTTGTTGGAATTTCCTTTCTCAATTTTTAAGAACTTGTCTTACCAGATTTAGCGTATTTATTTATCAGCTAAAATCCAAGATCCCTTTTAAGGCCCCTGATTAGCATGAGAAATAAAATTATATTCCAGATAACATTAATTAAACATTTGAATATAATTATTTACACACACTACACAAGAGTTCAGAGACCTCGCGAGTACCACCTGTAAGGTCAAAAGTGCGGCGATGAGATCATAGTATGGTAAAATAGCTCATCTGGTAATTTTATGAGTTTTTTTTCCGTACTTATTTTATTATTTTGGGTAAGATGGTGGAGTGTGATTAGATTTTAATTTTTTATTATTTTCGAGACAGTAATTTATTGTGCCAGTTAAGTTTAAATTTGACTTCTATCCAATTCTAAGATAAATGCGAAGACGACATTCAAATTTATCTTGTTACATTTACATACTTATATAAACTCACGCCTTTTTCTCATTTCGGGGGTAGGCAGAAACTATAGAACGCCACCGGCTACGATTCTTACATACTTCTTTTGCTTCACTCACGTTCCTACATCTAGTCAAACACGCCGGTTCTGAGTACTGCGCACCTGGCCTTTCTGAAGAACATCACCAATAAACATCACCAATCTTGTTGTCTGTACAAAAAACTTTACCTAAACATTCATCAGTTTTTAGTGATTAATGTCCAAAGCCCGTAATAAGTTCGAGTCTTGTAAGGTCTCAATGGCAGTGCAGTCTGCATATAAACTCACAATCAACCAGTTTTTTCACAGTAATCTTGAAAAATAATCGACATAAATCGCTTTTAATTCCAAGGAGCCTTCCCATAAAATTTTGCTCTTGTTACACATTTTATTTTCCCATGCCCTCTCTATACATTCTCTGGCATATAAAAACACGTCCATCAGATGTAGATATCAAAACGTGTAATAATAGGCCCGCACGAGCGCTGCACTCCGCGTCAATCATTTTACACATTACACTCAGTATGTGGGTGTGCTCTTTACTTTTTATCTGCAGGCCTTGATCGGTTGCGCTCCTTGCATTCATATGGTCCTGGTATTTCTTTTACTTTCGTATTAAGATGTTAGTTATGAGGTCAAATTGCAATACTAGGATTTATCTTCAAATTCAAAATTTCCTAAAAGGCTTAAAATTATAAAGAAAACTAATAATTGTTATTTAATTTTCCGTGATTTACAAAAAAATGGTGCCTTTAATTAATGATCTGCAAAAGGATCCATCATTTTGCTCACTGCACCTCGTGTATTATGTGGGTGTTCTCCTGTGCTCTTTGTTTTTATCTGCAGACCTTGATCGGTTGCACTTCTTGCATTACTGCAGTCCTGGTACGAGTATGTCTTGACCTATGATGGTAATGATGCATTGTACTCGACTCTATGAGTGAGTAGGCTATTTAAATATCTGCACTCGGGTTTCACCCGAACAAACCTATTCAAAAATGTTATTTTTTTATTAATTTTGGAGTATTGTTTTCCATGACGCAAGTCCTACTGGAGACTAGTTCGATTTCCGACTCGGGCAAGGTATTATTGTGTTTTTACTTCTCAGTAGCAGCACAGACTCAGAATTTGTACTTTATGTAAGACAATAAGGGGCTTGGCCTCTGGTAAATGTGACTTAAACATAACTGGATGTGTAATGTGCTTAGACTAATTATATTACAGGTTAAATTCTGCGGGGAATGCATGCGTGATGCAACTCAAAACAGTGTTAATACAAATAATAATACACGCAGTGCAAACTGACATCGATTCAATGACAAACAAGACACTCGACCACACCTAATATATTCTAAAGAGATTCAAATCAGCGTATTAAAACAACAGAAATTGGCCAACAGCGCTGTATGTGGAGCGGCTGCAGACATGTCGACACGCGACCTTCGAGGCAAAGAGCTGCAGGTGGACGCTTATCTGTTAGAGTTTAGATCTATTAGTAGTTGAGATAGATTTATGAGACGTTATTACGTTTTGAGATCGAAGATTTGATAGGTGATATTGTAGGCTCATTTTCAACTGGACAGCAATGCCTGATGCAATGCATCACCTATTCCTTTGGTGTATAAGGTATTTATGGCTTCTGGACTGACGAACTGTTTGCTGAAGTATCAAATAAAACATATCGATAAAGAAATGGCAACCCCATCATAAGCACTGTAAATTTTATGATATTGAAGAGAGGCGGTGTTTTTTAAAAGTCATAATTATTTTACACGCTATACATCTGGTTTTGGATAGCCAGCTCGCGAATTTGTATCTTCCGACTGCACAGCATGATTTTCTTATTGTTTACGTCTTTTTAGTTCGCTTCTTAAGTAGTCACGATTTTGTTTTTTATTTTTTTATTTATAACTTTTTATTTAGTTTTTTTTTTTCGAATTGCATTTAAACATTAAAGCAAGCAAGCAAGCATTTAAGAATTGTATTATATATTTTTGAAATCACCTCTTAATATCCTTTATTTTGCTACCCCAAACGATAGTCTGGGCGAAAAAAAATGGCCCCAACAATATCGCTCCGAAAATCCGCAATTTTTCGTTTTTTATAATTTTGCTTTAGCCAGTGACACTCGCATGCATAAAGTCAGCCAACGCGTTTGGTCTCTAGAACCGCATACACGCATACATACATTACATATACTGATAAACACATTACCCTCCTTCGGCAGTAGGTTAAAATAAATGATCGGTTCAACTATTTCTCTCCGAAGATAAAGCACGACCTTTATCCTAATTTTCCCATGTCACCAAAACACCAGGAGGCCATACCTCAAAAGGAGTTCATTTGTAACAGACCTCCAGTGACCTTTGGCGTGTCATTTGGAAGACGTGCACAAACCTTGCCCATACGACACATAATTCATTTATGAGAGAGTTGTAAAGAACATGACTTTAAAGTTCGTGACGATACGGCCTTTAGGTTGCTTATGGTTGCCCTCTCTCTGCAACTATAATATAATTAGACAAGAACTAAATTAATCTTACGATGAGTGAGTAGATAATGGCGAATGTCAAACATTGAGCAAAATTTCATATCAGAAGATGAAGACCTTAGCAGTTCTTGGTTATTTTCAAAGTTATATGGGCTTTCATGTTTGGGTTTCCATCAGCGACTTAAGAAGCAATCATTATTCTAAGGGCTAAAAGCTCGCCCTACTCACCATTGAATTTTCAATATTCCAACTCAAAACAAAAAAATAAATCTGATTGAAAAAAACAAGCCTGCCTTTCCTAAATGCATCTAAACATCTTACAACATCCTAGTTAAAAGACCTGTGAAGCAACCCTATCAATAAACGGTCACATAGAGTGCGCTAGCGCAATCGCTTAGTAACGATTTAGTCCAGTTTTTGTTTGCTCTGTCTCTAATGTGTGCACGTCGTGCAAACGTCATGTCGTCAGGTGTCAAATAAATGTTACCTACTTGTGTTTATGCAGTGCTGGTAGAATGGTATTATATGTAGGTGCCAGCCAACTAGCAAAACAACTTGTTGAAATAACCTGTTTTTCGCAGTTTGCTCTAAGTATTACTAGTTTTTGTTTATTTTTACTTAAAATAAATATGTTGGTGCATGGAGCGGATTGATAATTTATAAGTCTTCCTGTCTGGTAATAACGCAAAAGTCCACTTAGAAATCCAATAAGCAAACGTGGCAATGCTGCCAGCGTTTTTTTTTGGGCACGTTTCTCGTTGACAACGATGTTAAAGAATTTTTTGAGCCAATCAGCCTGCCCCTTTTTATACAAGATTGTAATATGTACATAAATTTGTTATGTTTGATAATTTTATTTCTGTTCCAACCTGTTGAAAATCAAAACATTTATTAAAGTCTTCAATTAACAAATAGTAGTGTCGTGATTATGTCTCTGTTAGTACCACTGGGTTATGATATGATGGAAAGACAGTCGTTCCATGTAAAATGATGATATTCAGCTGCTTCCATTAGACTTGAAGCAGATCCCAAACTAGTTAGGAGGCAGGCAGGCAGGCAGAAGATAATAACTCTCTGGTTATTAAAACACAAATGATTTAATGTGAATAGTAACTACGATGACCAGCAGCCTAAGTGAATTCGGCAAGGCAAAGGATTTGACCTCATGCAAGAGTATGACAAACACTCTTTAAATAATTAGGTATAATCAAAAAATATTGGACTCTTCCGAAAAGAGTATCTTCACCAATGAAAGCGTCCAATATTTTTGTCAATACCTAGGCTGCAGGAACGCATAACTCATACGAGGAAGGATGCACAATAGTCTTCTTTGTTCAATACAAGGTTATCAATGATCGCAATCACGCTAGTAACGTTACCTAATTAAGCCGTTTTTAATCATCGATTTTAGATAACGGTTTAGCCAAATAACTAGTTATTAATATCCGCTAATGTTCGGTAAATTTATCACGTCTCGTTAGCCTGCACCTTACCTTACCTTAGGCTGTAATTATGTTTGTTCATAGTTAATTTGCTCTACCATCTCAGTGATTGAGTTGTAAAGATTATTAGTATATTATGATGATTATGAATTTTAATTATACTGTATCATAAATATAATACGTATGAATATGCGTGCGTTTGGAGATGAATAGATACGATATTGATTAAGTAATAGACTGAAGTTTTAGTTGAATTAAAACATTACCTTTGTTTATGCTCGTATTATTTATTATAGTATGTGCCTATGAGATATTATATAGCTTGGTTTTGTTTTCTGGTATAAAGAATACAAAAGCTAATAGGTACAAAAGGTATGCTATCCAAAGATAGGCTTGTTATGATGAATGATAAAGAATCTTCTTAATTTTTTTTTATATTTCCGATAGGCTCGCGTTTGGCTGTTTCACCTGATGGTAAGCGATGATGTGGTGACGCTAAAGCACGCTTGCCTAGAAGCACTCCTGACTTAAGGCATATATATGCCCCTATGTTAACCTAGTACTCCGTGCGGTCGCTCGGAGACATAATATCAATATTGAACCCCCTGTTGGACAATTTTGTTTGCAAAATATTCTTTGATTTACATATACATATACAAAAAATTATAGCTCGAATTTCTTCATAACTGAAATAGAATTATTTCAGTTATGAAGAAATTCTAGCTATAATTTTTTCAGTGTAAAAATATTTTTAAACATCCAAGTCGTTTTGGAGTATCCAAAAGTAGCGAAATAATATCGTGTTGGTATTTTTTTTAAATCAAAACTATTATTTACACGAAAAAAACATGTTTCACAAGTAATGTACATGAATCAATATTAATTATATATTATCTCAAACCTTTTAACCTAACCGTTACTAAGGAGTATGCTTTAGAAAGTAACCGTTTTACGGCACTAAAGCGATAGAAGGCCCTTAAGACGGTACCTTGACCAAAAAATCGGCATGAGATATGAGCATTCATATTGGTCTAGCGGCACTGTTGGCGCATGAATTACAGTATACGCCCAGATTTTAGAATAAAATCTTTATAAAATCGAATTTTGGTCTTTTGAAAAAAAAAAATCCACCAAAATGTTCGTTATTAAATTGTCAATCCACTAGTGTTAGTACAAAAAATAATTAATGAACACTTTACGAGGAGATGCATAATATCAATAATTATTTCTCATTTTTATGTTTTTTTGAAAGGAGATTAGTGAAATATATACAACATTTAAAAAAAACTAAATCTACCATTTTAGAATCAATATTATGTAGAAATTTAATGTATTTTTATTAATTGATAATTCTTTTTAAATTACGAGTAGATAGCTCCTTAAAACAGCAAAAAAAACCGCTCGCGCGACGTTTTGCTCGGGGTACCGCCTTAAATACCCCTAGGTTGCTGCTATCACGAAACGCACACTCCGGCAGGGAGAAATTTACTGATTTTATTTTTCTATTTCAAAAAGTTGTTATTTAATTTATATTTGTATTTAACTAAAGAATAGCTATTGTTTAACAAAGGTAAAACTAAACGTTACGTCGTTTTTAAACTCATATTTTTCTCACTGTGGGTATTATTCAATCTTTATAATTATGGCAGGCATGGTAAGGGGAAATTAAACATCAGTCATTATTTTTTAATAATCATGTCTACACATTTTTCCTTTATGGGCATCCTATAAGAATAATTGCGGATGTAAATGGGCTTTTAATCGGTGTTTAATAGCGAATATGGTGTTTTATGCTTCCCGTATACATACCTACTAGGATGTGGTAACGGAGATGGTTATAACATATATGATATTACAATAATTATGGTATGGATTCCTACAGTTTTCTTTCCTGCAATCTGTTTTAATTTACAACCAAAGCACAAAGAAAATTCACTGCTATTGCTATGCAGATTTATTTACGAGTAAACCCAAAATAAAAAAAAAGGCCAAGTGCGAGTCGGACTCGCGCACGAAGGGTTCCGTACCATTATCGCAAACTAGTACTCTAAATTGTATGAGCGCACATACAACTCAGAGGACTATCTTAATTGGCGTCAACTATGTATGTATGGGGACACCCATTAATTTCAAAACATTTATATTTTTTGGTATTTTTCCTTTATTTGTGCTGACCTTCCTTTTTCTCGAAAAGCTAAATTTACCCATATTTTTTTATGATGTTGACTCAGGACCTTGATTTTTATACACCTAATAGGGACTATAGACCTCAGTATCTGGTATAAATTTCAACTTGCTAGCTCCACCCGTTCCTGAGAAAATAGGTGGTGACACACGGACAGACAGACAGACAAGAGAGTGATCTTATAAGGGTTCCTTTTTTACCTTTTAAGGTACGGAACCCAAAAAAGATGGTAGAAAATATAATACCTGGAGTGACGAATGATATAATTCCGAAAGCAAATGAAAAGCGATCTCGCTCATTTTAATCCCAATTTCCACAAGCGTATGTATGTTTGTTCAACGTAAGTTAGCATCATAACACCGTTGACATACCAGCCATGCACCGCCTCGACAGCTTTAATAAATGACTGCATTTACAGGCAACCTTGTAATAATCACGATTGCTAATCGCGTAACAATAGTTGATGCCAATCAGTCTGCTAAGGATTATTACCCAGGGGACTTGCAACAACAGCGCTATTTTGAAGTCTATATACATAATATATCACACTTGTTTTCCCCGAAGGCTTAGGTAGAAGCGTACCCTTTAATACATCAAAATATATGTTAGATCCCCATCTAATGGAAAGCTTTGACGACAATTTACCGGGCCGCTACTGAACAATTTCTGATAAAAAACCAAATAACACTGCCAGACCAGGGCATTCAACCTAGGACTTTATGTTTAGCAGTAGCACTTGCGACCGATAGGTCAACCAGGTAAATTAATATACGAGCCTCGTTTGTTGAAGCTTACTAACATTAAAAGTACATAAAGATGTAAGTACATAATGTAATACCTTAACAGAATTTGTAACACTTGAAATATGTTCGTACTTGTAATTCCCATCACGTTCGCCACACATATGTTTTGGCAGTGTTTGTTATAATGTCCAAAATTCCGACTCCGGAATAATAAGTAGGATTGTTATCATACTGTGTATGCTGAGTACGTTACATACCATATTATTATGTTAGAATTTATTCAAATATTTGTGTTATAATAAAGATGTCCGGTTTCCTTATTTATCAATTGAAATTAGCATTACTGAAAGATCCATTTTCAGATCGAGAGACTGAAGAAATTTAGTTACAGGAATAGAAGTGACCAGTACAATTTTGAAACCTTGAGTCCAGAGAAATTGTTTTCATCTTGGTAGACTTAATTTTCAAAAAATATATCCAGGACTCGAGGAGAGTTTAACACTTCTACTATTAGGTCGACAAACGGCATCCTTGCCGACGCGAGTAGGATCTTGGATGAGGTTGGCACAGGAGCGTAGGTGCGTGGGTATTAGCTCAAGAAAAGAGAGGCCTACGTGTACCTACCAAGTAGTTGGCGAAGCCGGGTAGTGGCTGATGACGCCACGCATCTTGCATGTGTCAGCACTGCTACTTCTACTGCGTTAGCATTGGCAGCACAGATATCGATCAGTTTGCAAGCTAGGGGCACACAAGGGCCCTTTTCTTTTTAGTTAAGAACTTCACTCATCCAAAGGAAGCCACGATCAGTGCCTACTTTTTTGCAATATAATACAATCTATTCTCAGCCACTGGTCTACGTGTCAACCTACCCAATGAAACAAGCACTAACCCAATTCCATTAAAGGCTTTACAACTACTTCATTCACCATAAATGCGAATCGTTCGAATTTCAATCTAGTGGGCGCCCGATGAGTGACGTCAGAACAATAAGCGTCTCTGATTGGTCCGTCGCCTGTCACCTTGGCTCGTGCGTGCCCACGCGCAGAATATAGTTATTTAACTCAGTTTTTACTGTGTTCTTGTATATTTATTGACTGGATAGCTTGTAGGAAGTGAGTGAGTACGCGGAATTTCTCTTTGTCTTTAGTTTTTCCTTTAAATGGTAGTGAATGATTTGCGGAACACTGATCACCTGCTGGGTGACGCAGGTTGATGTGATTAACTGTATTTCATGCCTTTTCTGGATGAATTGCTTCTGTATGATTCTGCCTTATTCGAGTTAGTCTAGTAGTTCATCATTCGTGTCCAGGATTCCGCCAAGTTTATTATCGTTTTTACATTCTACTACTACCTACTTTTGAACATGAAGTCTTAGGTTTTTGTTCTTTTATTATAGATCCTTATTTTGGTTGTTTTATTTTTGGTCCAGCAAATAAATGTCCATCTTGAAACGCATTAAGTAGGTGTACTTTTAATGTCACTGGACGACATCGTACGTTGAACTACATTAATATATGACCTACCAGAAGATGGAGTAAGTACCATGAACTTTAAGAGGTAGTCACTTTTGCAATTTTTAATTTATTTTGCGACGATTATGTTCATGCTAATTAGTTGTGAGGTTGACGACACAGAAGCAGATGAATGGCAAATGGTCGAAAAGATTCTTAAGAAATATGATGATAATACGATAAAGGTAAGCAATGTGGCAGTAATATATACATAAGGTATAGTTATTGTAATATATAAAGTTAACCAAGGATATCGATATCGGATATCACAGAGTAAGGGCTAGTCAGATTTAGATAAGTCTACTACACACATAAGAATCTGAAGATTTAGAGGAAGAAATGGCAAGGAAAGCAGTAAGCACTGATAAGACGACTAGTGGAGATTATAGGAAAACGATGCCAAAGAGGTTCTATTGGTTCTTTTACCAATATGCTTTCCTGGTGGGCTACCACTAATACCTGGACTTGTTAGATGGACATACGAAACTCAGGTTTGATTATCTACCGAGAATGTAGTTTTAGAGGAAGACCAAAAAAACGATAGGTTTATGGACTGTGCGAAAGATGACTTAAATTAGAGATTATTTCCTGTCAATCCACAATCTAAAATTTCACGTGCCCAACCTACAAACTGTACTTTAACTCCATTTTTACCCCCTTAGGGGTGGAAATACCAAAAATCAATAAATCCATTAATTATTTTTATCAACGTAGAGTGTAAATCTAAAGTTTTAATTGTCCAACTTACAAACGGTAATTATTTCATATAAACTTTCAACTTCTTTTTTAGCCCCTTAGGGGTAGAATTTCCAAAACCTAATAAATACATGAATTCTTTTTATCAACCAAGAGCTTCAATCTAAAATTTCACTTTTCTTACTTACGAACTGTAGAAATTTCATACAAACTTTCAACCCCCTTTTTACCCCCTTAGGGGTCGAATTTCTAAAAACCAAATTATTTTTTTTTTAATTAACCTAATACGTAGATCTAAAATTTCACGTGTCCAACTTACAAACTGAAGAAATTACATACAAACTTTCAACCCTCTTTAGGGAAGAATTGCAAAAATCTTTTCTTTAAGAAATCTTTCTGCCAAATGTCATGCTTCTAAGCCTAGCGGTTTTGGCTATGCGTTGATCGATCAGTCAGTCAGTCAATCAGTTTCTTCTTTTATATTTATAGATAGATAAAGCAGAAAGCAGTTCTTCTAAACACGGCTCGTATTGTTCGGAGGTTCCTCTCTCTGGAGCCCTGACCGACGATAACTTGCACTTGTTCCCGATCCGGTGGGCCTCTAATTTTTTTATTGTTTTTTTTTTAAATATTTATTTTATAAAATATTTTAGAATGTAGATAATAGTAAAACTAATGAATAAAGGATATATAATATTATAGAGGGGAAAGATTTGTTGGTAAGTTTGTTTGTAAAGGATAATCTCAAAAACTACTCAACTGATTTTGAAAATTCTTTCACCAGTAGAAAGCTACATTATTCCGGAGTGTCATAGGCTATTTTTTTATCCCGGTATGAGGTACGCCACGGGAGCGAAGCTGGGAGGAAAAGCTAGTGTATTTATTAATTTTATATCTACGCAACTGAGGTTTGCTGTAAGAGAACCCAATTATAGGTTAAGCTCGCCTTTGTAAATGTATAAATTGTCCTATAAAGATAATATGGCTAGAAACATACATAAACTCACCCTCATACTGCGCACATGGTCTTTATGAAGAACATCACCAATAGGTCTATGTATGTCTTTCTAGGGCGCCCCCTCCCGGCGTTTGCATTCACTGATACCTTGTAGGTAAATACCTTTCGTTAGTCGCCTTTCATTCATTCTCTCAACATGGCCAACCCATATATAAATAATCTTAATCTTAATCTTTATCTAATAAAACTGTCCAAAAGGAGGTCCAATATCATGAGATACAGGTTAACTACCTAGTTCAGGAGACAGAGCTTTTATGTAACTGTGACACTTGTTTGCAAATAAATGAATTTATTATTTATTATTATGAATTTATTAATATTGACATTCTGGCACCCAGCGGGCGTACGGCGGCAATATTTGCGCCTTAAGAGACTATTGTTTAATTCTAAATAAAATTATATTTTTTACTTTATAACATAGAGTAGCCTCAAATAGTCTGTTGTGGGCGAGAAGCTATTAATGAATTGTTCGAAGTTGTAAATAACCTATAATTGTTTCCAAAGTGTTGGTCAATCTATTACTTAAATACTTAAGTTGCGATCTGTTAAAACTGAAGATGCCTCATAGATCGTCTTCCTACACCTACTTTACTATCCGCAAATCAATTACACACACACTCCAACACTCTTATCCCCTTAAAATAAGGCCCAAAATCGAATGTCGCAGTTGTAATACAAAATATGGTTCGGCAATAAATTATGATTGTGCTGTATTAACATGCTTTATGTCGTCGAGATAAGGTTGGATGTGGTTTGTTTCGAGTGTATTTGTAAAATGGTGTTGTTATAAATAATTATTGCAGTGGAGCGTGGGCGCGGCAAGGTGACACGGTGACGTCACTGCAACCTGCGCGCGCGACTGTACTTTACTTCCAAGCTGATCATACTTAAACTTATTGAAGTTATTGTTCTATTCATTTACTGTATTGTTTCTTGTGTAGTCATATTTGAATTCATGGAGGTTTGCTTGTCAGTTTCGGTGAACTAAGCCAAAAATTACCTTCTCCTATTTCTCTTAGTTTAGGTATTGTTTCCCTTGTAAAGGCCTTTTTGGAATCAGGAATCAGTGATTTAGATGCGTTTGGAATCCCGAAACGGCGATTGAATTCTTAACGTGCGTCGGGGCCAGTCGATGCAGCATCCAACCCGTCATTGAAACGAGCGATTTTGTTATTGAGACCGATAACAAAAGAGTAGAGAAACGCATTTCAGAATTTACTGAAGTTTCTTGCATCTTTCCTTATCGGAAGTAACCTTCTAGTTTCCGATACAACTATAGACGTCGAGAATGGACTGTGAGTGTACAATATCCTCTCAAAAATTACAACTCTGTACAAATAGTCGTACAAATTAGGCGCAGGCCACATAGAAAAGGCGTCGGGCGCAGACATGGCACGGGCGGCTTCCTATTCCATTCAAAAGTCATACAAAATGCATGGAAATAAAGCGCAATTTGATCAGGCGCGTTCGCCGAAATAGCGCACCATAACCACGTCCGAGTCCGCTTTATTACCATGCATTTTGTATGAAACTACAACTACTGGTCGCATAATCATTTTATCTCTGTCACACTTTTCTGCGCCTGTTTACTTGATACTTGAGGCTCTAGCCTGAGATCGCGATTGTCAACATGCCAAAATTTAAGGGATTGATCACATGACAAATCGTTGGCAAATCTATACATTTTTTATATTTTACCAATCACTAACGCGATGCTTTCGTTGATAGAATGTCACTTGTCTATACCCTCTGGATAGAAAAAGCTCTGTATATTCTCTTTGTCTATGGATGCCACCGGATCCCACATACAGTAGACCTCTACACCCTCTTAAATACACATTCAGTATCCTATTACTTGAAGTAACAGCATTGTGAAGAACCCACACGTACGTAATTATATTCCGTACGTGTAGCAACGTGGCGCAAAGATCAGGCGCCACCTGCCGCATTAGACGTGAACTATGGTGGAACGTGGGATCACTGTGTGCCAAGTGATTCTGATGAGGGAGTTTAAATGATCATAAATTCTAATAATTTTGATGGAAAAAGGCTCAACCTATGAGGTTTCAAAACTGCGCTCTATTAGTTGATGGCTGAGTATTTTTTTCATTCAGTGGTCTTGAGTACCAGGGTAGCATAGGGCGAAAGGAGAGGAGGTCTACTCTAAGCAGTGGGTAACACAAGACTGTTAATGCTGAAAGAGATGTTTTGCTGACTAATGACAAATGTTCAAGTTCATGCAACGGACAGGACGGCTTAAGGAAAGATGAAAGGAATCTGTTAGGAATCACATGAATGAAAAAGAGATTTTGAGTTTTTCTAATACTTTTATCAAATCCAATGTATATCCAACCCTATATCCTGGAATCCGAAAACATGAACCACGACAATTACCCAGAACCGGATAAAGCTGGTCCCACACTTATGCGAACAAAGATTAACAAGTCCTTACATTATGTATGACGTTGTATGAATATGTATGACAGGCGGTTCACACAAGTTAATGAAGGATTCCGAAACGGGCGGAGCTGGCATTGTGATGTCGACGTATGTTGGCGCCTTATGTATGGATGCTATTAGTTCCTGGAGCAGCTAGATGTAAGTAACGGCCAAATACTAGGCAAGTAGAAGGTGCTAGGACCTGCAAAGATGATATTTTTTAATATTCTTTTGAATAAATTTCACTCATCTACTGACAGGCTACGGACATCCTAAACTGCTGGGTAGAACTAACGAAGCATTTTTGTAATTTCGTTTCTTTAAGGGGAAATGAAAGTTTGTAAGGAAGGTCGTCCTTTTTAACGATGAGAAACCCTATCGTACATAACTTGTTTCACTATAATTTGCGTTTTTGCCTGTGTCAATTAAGTATTAAGTTTTATAGCTGTATTTGGTAAGAAGTTACCTTCCTGCCCGTGAAAGAATCCCAGGAAATTATTTTCACCTAATGGTATCTGCCGTAAAACAGCAAAAGCCCTGTTCTGATTAAAAATCATGACGGTACCATTCGTCACTATTGATATCCTGCCCAACCATAGAGTTTTTGTAGAAGGAGTACGTACCCATTTGAACTGCTGCTACCTGTTTTTAATCAGAATCAGGTCCTGTAAAAAGAGCTCAGAACTATAATGTATTAATTGCAAAACATGTTTAACCCCTACGAGGGGTGTTATAAGTTTGACGTGTGTATTTGTGTATCAGTCTGTGGCATCATAGCTCCTAAACGGATGACCCGATATTGATTTCGTTTCTTTTTGTTTGAAAGGTGACTTACCGAGAGTGTTCTTAGCTACGTTTAATGAAAATCGGTTCAGCCCTTCTAAAGTTATGGGCGTTTCACTGATTGAATCGGTAGTTTTCGCAAGATATCGTGTCATATTTACGGGTTCAATAGATTGTCGAACAGTGTCTACTACTGATTATTTAGCATAAAATAAAAATGTGCCGGAAGTTTTTTTAGGGTTCCGTAGCCGAATGGCAAAAAACGGAACCCTTATAGATTCGTCATGTCTGTCTGTCTGTCTGTCTGTCTGTCTGTCTGTCTGTCTGTCCGTCCGTATGTCACAGCCACTTTTTTCCGAAACTATAAGAACTATGCTGGTGAAACTTGGTGAGTAGATGTATTCTGTGAACCGCATTAAGATTTTTACACAAAAATAAAAATAAGACAATCAATTTTGGGGGTTCCCATACTTGAAACTAAACTTAAAAATATTTTTTTTCTTCAAACCCATACGTGTGGGGTATCTATGGATAGGTCTTCAAAAATGATATGTAGGTTTCTAATATCATTTTTTTCTAAACTGAATAGTTTGCGCGAGAGACTCTTCCAAAGTGGTAAAATGTGTGTCCCCCCCCCTGTAACTTCTAAATTAAGAGAATGATAAAACTAAAAAAAATATATGATGTACATTACTATGTAAACTGCCAGCGAAAATTGGTTTGAACGAGATCTAGTCAGTAGTTTTTTTTTAATACGTCATAAATCGTAAACCGCAATTTACCAAGTACGGAACCCTTCGTGCGCGAGTCCGACTCGCACTTGGCCGGTTTTTTTTTTAATTTTACTTTTTAGTATGTAGAAGAAGTAAAGAGAAGTACATTTTCTCATTTACCAGGAAATCATCAGCTACAACAATCTGCCAGGGTATCATACTCGTAAGTAATGACAGGTATCAATTGTCACAATCACAAGTCACAACGCACTCGGCTCAATGGCCTCCGATGCACGCACGCATTTAAATGCGACACGATCGCTGCAGAATCGCAATTAGATCCGACGGTGATAAATACGTAATAAGGACCATTCAGAGGTATTTAAATATGATGTATTGCTCAATCGATAGATTCCTTAAGTAAATAAACGATTAATCTATTGACTTTAGAGAATTTCAATTTGCACGAGGCAGTGTATTGGTTTAGAGAATCATAACTAAGCGATTAGAGATCACTTAATGATGCTAATAATTATACAGTCCGGAGTCTGGATTTGTGCACGGTTGAAAGCAATATGCTGGCTTATTGGAACTTAAACATATCTGGGCAAATGTACATAGGTGTACTGTAGGTACCTACACCTATGCCAAACCCATCGGCACAATTGGATTTGGATCCAAGACAGTTAAATTCATTCTCCGAGACTTCTTCGAGCTCCTCCTCGGCGCTTTTCTGTTGTTCGCCACTGTTGATTCTGGCTTTCAGGATTAGCAGTGGTTTGGAAATAGTGCGGTGGGATTGTCCCAAATCCATCGGCAATACAGGTGTAACCATACGCTCTTAGAACAAGGTTATTTCGAGTGTGCGAAAGGGACATATGTATATGACTTGTACACATCTGTCCCTTTTTCCCAGTCACACCATGGTATTTTTGACACGTCATGGTATGGAGGCAGGTGGTTAATTTTTTTAAGAATATAGCCACTCTGGTAGATAGCAGACTCATTAACTTTTCTCTCTCCCTCTTCTATTCCTATCCAACCAATATTAACTGAATGTATCCTCCATTTCAAGTCACATTACCAGGACTCCAGGGTGCGCAGGAGCATTGCCAATTCAATAAATCTCATATTATGCAACGTTAAAAGCCAATACCGTGAAAACCTCTCAAAATCTGACTGAACGAAGTGACCTTTGTCGATCGCTCTTGTGATCTAATTAACATTCAATATTAGTGGTCATTAGTTCTCCTTGCTTCCTGATCTCGACTCAATCGTTGATCTATTTAGATTAATTAATTATAATAATTTATTCATTCATCAAGCCATATCAAAAATTGTTTACAAATAAGAAATACACGATAAGACAAAATACAAATGATGGAACCCTGACTTCCAAACAAGGCAGATGCCTGTATCTTAGAAGTCTGTGATGAATTACACCTGCAAAGGCTTTTTCAAGCTATTTCAATGTTTTTTTTTATTATGCCGAATATTGCAATTCATATCTATAGTATGTAAATACTTAACAGCTATTTTATTAATAATATTCTGATGTGAAATGTTCGCCTCGTGCGCCAATAGCGTGAATCGAATGTCAGACTGACATTGACAGCTCCAAGTGCACAGTTGTTTTTACCGTGAAGTAGCTGCAGTGTAGCTTCGTATCAGTGCCAAAAGTTTTGCAATAACCACCTAAAAAGTAAACAACAATTTTGAAACGTGCTTGACGCTTTTCAAAAGGATTCGCCCACAATGGTCCAAAACCGGCCGCAATGAAAGGAAGAAGCCTTTGCCCTGCAGTAGAACAGAAAAGGCTAAATATAAATAACATATTTGGTAAGTGGACTCTGTCAATAAGGTGCAGAATAAGTTCCTGTACATCCAATAACGAAGATAATCCAAACTTAGTATTTTTTGCCACTTATTCAACGCTTGAACGATTGCTCTATTGTCGCTTAATCAGAGGAAAAAAAACTCCCAAGATCATAATGACATTTCAGTGTTACTTCCACCCACCCGCCATCTTGTTTCCTATTGACTCACAATTATATCGCGTAGGATTAAGTATATTATCTGTGGCGTAGGTAAAGAGGTTACAGCAATGATATTCAAATAAACAGATACGTTATACACTCACAAAACAATTGAAAAAGTGTTCCGCGCAGCAGCGGCAGCACACATACACACTTTTCATTCATCTGACATTTCACTACAATGTCGAAAGGGATGGCTTGATAAAACAAACAAGAAAAAAAGAGACAGCTAGTGTTTGTCACTTGCGTGTGAATGTAAACAAACATTATTCTGACAACCAATGTTTTTTCTTTTTGTAACCTCCAAATATCAGAAAATTAGGAAAAAAAATTAAAATAAATTAGTAAATTGAGGTGTATTGCGTATTTACATATGGTATGAGATCCCTTCTGTTTTATGTAATTTGGTATTATAATTGGTACACTTTCTAAATACACACGATGGCATTTATTTAATTTTGTTTTTTTTTCAACAAAGCGTATCGCTCTTCGCCATGCGTGACATAAACTAAAGACTAAATCATACAATTGTCTACTATTCGAGTCTTCACAATGCGCGCGCTTATAACATATCTGTTTATTTGAATATCATTGGGTTACAGTGATACATTAAGTATTATTCAATTCTCAAGTAATTTCATCACGCCAACATTCTTTACACAACCTTATTAATTCGTTGACATCAATAATTTATTTAAGAATTCTGCGGTGCGTCTCTAACTGACCATCGAATGTCATTAATTTGTAGGTCAAAATATAACCAAAGAAATACTACTTAATAGGCATTGCAAACCCATCAAAACTGATAGCACCAATAAGGAAGAATAACTAAATAATCAAAATAAACAATTTTATGCAGTCGATGTGACCTTGACACTAGTCCACTAGCTATATGACAGACACGTCACGATTTAATAATTAAAAATAATAATCCTGATACCACCTGACAAGGTCAGTGCGTTTGGTCTTCAAATGCAACTTTTAAGCTAATCCAATACCAACTTTAAGCCAAAGAGATAGTGTTGATATTGCTTGTCGATTATCATAAGAATGACACATGTGACAATTGACAGCGTTGGATGTGGCCTTGCAGTGGCGTGCTTGCGCCTGCGGTCATTTTGTCGTTATAGGCAAGTTACGTCATTACGTCAGAGGTCAGATTATATAATAATTTTAAGTTCATATTATTTAGCGTTTGGTATCTAATTCTTGGAGAAACCTGCTGCTTTTGTAGTTAATCTGGTTAGACTGGTAGGAGGTGTCATGTACCGGGAGAGAAGCCAGTTTATAAAAAGTTAGACTAGGTACTTAATTTTTAATCATATCTACTTAAAACTTGTTGGTAGGTCATACTTAGCTAGACCGTGGGGATGGCAGATGTACTAAATTACAATAATTAATTCTCGCTCAGATAATATGTGAGAAGGAGTGTCGGTAGACCAACAGTCAGATAGATGGATGAAATTCAGAAGATCCTTGGTAATAAATTTAAATACCTCGGACATATATTAAATGATAATTTAAAAGATGACGATGATTTGGAAAGGCAAAGACGTAGCATTGCGTGTAAAAGTAACATGCTGAACAGACGTTTCTTTCACTGTTCGAAGCAAGTTAAAATAACTCTGTTCCAGGCTTACTGTCACTCGTTCTACACGAGCCAACTTTGGTACAAGTACACGAAGAGTGCTTACCACACTCTTCGTGTACAATATAATAACGCGTTTCGGGCCATGCTCAACTTGCCCTGGCGGTGTAGTGCGACTGATATGTTTGCTGTAAACAGAGTTACAGACTTTTTTGCGCTCATGAGGAAACTCAGGGCGTCGTTTTACGCGAGGGTAGTTAATTGTCAAAATGATCTTGTATCGGCGGTGTTTCAAAATGTACATATACTGAGGGAGACAAAGTAAAAGTACTTGATAATTTTATGGGGTGCGTTTATTTTGGCTCTCTCGGTCTAAAGCTGTGTAAATGTGTTGTGTGTGTTGTCAAATTATTTATTATTTTTATAATTTGATTATTTTTAATTATGTGTTATTGTGTTGTCTGATTATTTTAAATTCGATTATTTTTATTATTAATTTTAATTTTGTGTTATTGTGATGTCCGATTAATTTTAATTAATTAATTGTAAATTTTTAATATGCAACCACATGCCTGAGAATAAGCTTTTTTTTTTTTTAACCTAGAATAATACAGACCAGGGTAGCATGGCATATAAGGGAGGGTCTATACTCAGAAGTGTATGGAATAAGGATGCCAATGATAATTATGATGAATCGCAAAAACTAATAAGTTTACTTGTCTGACATTTTAACAAAATACTGTACTGCACTAGTTTTAATAGCACAACCACAGATAATAATTATAATACTAGCATAGTACAGCTTAATAACCTTCGGATCTAATAAAATAAAACTTTGAACTTGTGTATTTAACTAAACATTCTAATAATATTATTTTTAAATTCTAGTAACATGCAATAACATTTTATAAAATTTTATGTGTGCATGTTATGAACACATAACACTGAAATTAATGAATACGTAAAACTGCAGCTGATTAAATATTTGAATAACAGAACAGTAAAAACTGTAGGTTAAAGTTACACGTGTGAAGTCTCACGTATTTATATTTTATTTGTAAAAATATTAAATACCAGGTTTTTGCAGTGGGTTCGCCTATGTCGCAATAACGGTGCATTATTCTAAATGAAATGGCGATAGTGTGAGCTATCAGCGAAATAATGTTCGGTATTTAGATTAAGTAAGTCTTCCAGAAACAGAGATACTTAAATTATACGAAATAAAGAATTAAAGCCCTATAAAATATTAGTTTATTATTATTATTATGAGCCTGTTATGTCCCACCGCAGGGCAAAGGCGTCCGTCTTTCCATTGTTTCCTGTCTCTTGCTGCATCTATATAGCCAATCCTTTAGACAGGCGTCCAATTCGTCATCTCTTTCTAAGCTTACGTGTCACCCCGGTTCCTGTTATTCGGAATCCAGTCAGTGGGTACTTTTGCCCAATTCTATTGCGACATGCGGCAGATGTGGCCTGGCCAACTCCACTTTAGTTTGGCGTCTGTATTGTCTACTTGTTTGCGCTCCCGTAGGTGAGGTTGGGAAGGATGCACAGATCCATGAGTTTCTTTTTTAGGGCAAGCAGAAGTGATCCTTTCCTTAGGTGTTTCATCGACCAAATAGCTTCTCCAGGCGTTTTCGGTGCTTCGAGCAACTTCTTTATCTTGTCTCGCCTGAAAAGATACTATTTGGCCGACGCTAAATATTAGTTTAGCTATTTCATTATTCCAAGTCAAACTGCCGCAAGACATGAAATTATATAACTGAAAAAATTAAATACCTGTATTGTCGCACTAAAATTACTCATCCTCTCGGCGCAACACGTTTTCTCCGTTCCTTCTCTCCTGTTCACTGTCACGCTTTCATTTATTTAGTTAGTAATTAACTATTATGATGACACTTTCAGCTTTTCTTAAAACAAAACTATATGAAGACTAGAGAAATGATCATTGGGGTGAAAAATTTAACTGTATTCTAGGCTATTATTTGAAAAATCTGACAACTATTTTACTTTGAGTGACAAAGTCGACATTTCTAACAATACAACACCAGTCAATAGAAACGGATTAGTGATCTAATCGAAACTATTCAGTAATATTAATTTGAATTACTATATCGTGACGAGTCTGTCCTATAGCTTAGCTTCTAGTTAGCGACTGATGTCAAGGTTGGGTTTGACTGCATATTATTATATTAGTTATGAATGTTTAACGCCATTGTTTAGTTAACATAGTTTATTGGAAGTAACATTTTGATGTATGCATCTTCTAAGTCTTGTTGCAGTACCTGGTTTAATAACTACGGCATCTGGTTTTCTGCTCTGCGAGATCTATATCTCTCGTCTATAAAAATGTCCTAATACATATGTAGTTTACATGATATGCAAATATTTTGTTAGCACTCCGCCTGCCTGGATCGCATGAGTGCTTTATCCCCTTAGTGTTCCTTCCGCCTAGGGGTTGGTCTATCGTAAAAGGAAGTGTCACATCATAAACTTGTGTAATCTTAAGAGGCACTGAGTATTTCGATAAAAATAATTGCTGGAACTCGATATTTGATGTCTGTACCGCATTTGTGGTTTCAGCCTAACATGGCAGGTGGGTATACCAATATTCTAACGTGACTGATTTTATTACAAACTTCAGGACTATTTGAAGTAGGTACATCATCTGTAGACGTGTGTTATACTCATGTATGCCTGATACTGTCAAAGTACATTTGAAACTAGCTGCTAATGGTGATGGCGTGTTCTGGGAAAATATAGAAGGTCTTTTGATAGATTTAATAGGTAGCATTGTTAGTTTATTTATTTACATAGATATAAATTTACATAGGATAAAAATTTACATTAACTATCTAATTATACATTTAAATCTCATTGCTTTAAAGCTTATTGGCAGCATTGTAAATTTCTTTCCAGTTTTGAATAGTAATTTTCTGCAAAAACTGATGAGCCACACGGATTGATAAATGTGTGACAAAAGAACTTGGTGTCCATCTCTGCATCAAAAATGGCACGGCGCCAAAAGCAATTTATAAGGAAAAAACCACCGGTAAGTAAACCTCTTTAATGGCTATGGGTTCCTAGTACCGAGACCTCACGGCTCGAAGCAATAAATCCTATGCTTGCTTACTTTACAAAATCCCCACATATTTCACGTCCGTTTCCTGACCGATAGAGCAGTTTACTTAAAATATTGCATGTCGCAAGACCGATTTGGTGCATGCAAGCCTTGGCGAGTTGGCGACAGTGACATTCACTGTTATCGTTTAAATTAAACAAAATATCTGGCCTCATTACTTGCTTATGCTTATTATTGTTGGCGGTTGAATTGTGGCTTTTCAACAGTGTTTGTGCGACGGGCACAATGCAATAACATTGCCAGGCACGTCTTAAGTTGTCGATATATTGCAGACGATTGCAAAGGTTAGTGCATGTCAAGACATCAGATGGGGCATCAGCCAGGTTAACATAATGCCTTGTTGAAAATAAAGGGACAGTGCGCTGAACACATTGATCTAGCTGATTCTGGGCCAACTTTGCAGTCTCATGCGAGATACGTATTAAGTTTCATATCTTCTCTCAACTTCTTGGTAAATGTACTTAGATAATACTTTTGCCAAGAAATGTGATGTGTGTGTTTTGTCATGGCATTTATAGTTTGAAAAGCACACCGCTCAAAAATTAAGAAGTCTATAAATTCTAGCTCTAAACACTACTTGAAGTATCTTGATGATCTTGTTTTTTGTTCTTTTGACACGAAGGCGCATTTGAAAAACATGGTCTACACTTATAGAATTTGTAAATCTACATTCCGCTCTTCAAACATTTTCAAGTATAAAATAAATCTTAGCAATGTCTTCTAGACGGCAATTGTCCGTCTCAAGGTCATTCGTAACAACTGTGATTATCATAACAAAGAGAAAAACACACAACGTGACCGCCGTGTCTCAATGAGAAATGTTAGCTGTAGCTGATAGGTGGGTAATGATATGTGGTGATATTTCACTGGACGGGGCTTGCGGTCTTTATGAGCCATTTATTGAAGTTTTTGTTAATCCTCTGAATAGTATCTAGAAAGTCTTTTTACCCACTTCTAAAAAAGAAGATTATCAATTTGATACGTATGTATGTGAATACTACTGGGATTGCACAATTTTCACATAAATGTTACTCTATGTGGACTTTTTTAAGTGTATGTTTGTCCACGCATATCTTTGAACCTAGTAATCGGATCGTGATCATTCTTTTTTATTGGTTTAGGTATCTCTCAATATAGGGAACAGTACAAGTTTCATCAAAATTAGTTCAGCAGTTTTCAAGATATGGAACATACAACTCCAAAGCTAAGCTCTGTGCGCGCAGCTAAGGGGTGGAATTCCCTGCCGCAGTCTGTTTCCTGAAAGCTAACACCTTGGGGTCTTTAAATCAAGAGTAAATAGGTTACTTCTAGTCAAGCGTGCTTCACCGTCGACCACGTTATCGCTTACCATCAGGTGAGATAGTGGTCAAGCGCGAGCATATAACTAAATAAAAATTAAATTTAAAAAAGGCCCTAATGACACACAGCACGAATGTGTAAATTAAGTTATTATGGGTCCATCCTTTAAATTATAAATGATTTTATTTCTGTAAGTTGGTTTGTACAAACACTTTTACATGACGATCATATTTTTTAAAACTAGATGAGGTCGGCGTTTCCTATCTGACTACTCTGAGAAGAAAGGCCGAAACAGACTCAGAAGTCACAACAAGTCGAGTCTCATTTAAAGTCCAGACAAAATCTTGGTTAGATCATGTGAAGACCATGTAGACTGATGTCTGAAATGGTCTTTTGAGGAAAGAACCAGCCAGATTATGTGGACCTGTCCAGTCAGTGCACGCATTTGTCAATAACCGAGCACCTCAACTCAGAATTTAAGGAGCTCAACGATTCGACGAACAATACCAAAGAAAGGACATTCATAAACTACTCAAACTGCCAGACCATGATTAAACACTAACTAAGATAAATTAAAAATAAAAACAAAATAAGAATGATCCAAATAGTCTTCACATTCACAATAATTAAAATAAAATAATATAATACTTTATAAAGTAAATCTTCTTGTCATCGCAAGAAAACAAATAAAAAACAAAATTAAAAACTAAAAAAAGGTGCATAATATAAAAAATCTAAATTAATTGGAGCAGCTCAATCCTAAGCCTTTTTGTCCTTAAAGTATTCTTTAATGGTATAAAACGAGGCATTCAATATTTAAGTTATAAGTTACCACCAGTCTACTTCTGATTGATAGACTGACATTTCCTCTTCATTGCATTTTGTGTACTGCCCTTTCAAAGTACTCCAAAAAAGCAAAACATATTTTTAAAACCAGTATTTTTTCCCGGATACGGGCAGTAGTAAGTTTTTCAACACATTAGAGATATTATTTAGAGCAGCCGCGCAAGGTCGGTCGGTCTGCGGCGCCTTCACTTTGCGAGACGCTTGAGTACGAGTATCTACTATGTATTATAGCAAGCACTGAGTGTTGTATTTACACGGCTATTTGTCTTTGAGAACAGTTATTGGAGTACTTTGATGATGTTGTGGTTGACATGTTGCTGCCACATCAACTGCATCATCATTCTCTACTAGTATCCCAATTTATTTTTGGTGTTCTTCTTCCACGCTTTGCTGTGTGTCTTCATCTCATCGACATCTCCTTTTTCTTTGGCCGTCTGTTAATCTTATAGCCATCCAAAATCATACTCAGAACAAAGCAATCCAGATTAAAAGCCTGGATTGTATCAATGTGACTCTTCTGTCTTAGTATTTACGTGCTCCTTAAATAAATCTGTCTACGACACTAACTGGCTGGACAAAAATAATATGTAGTATACAATGCAGTGACCAACCGTAGTGATAAATGATCATTCCTTCTAAGGCATTTACCGACGAAGAGAGACAATAAAATGAGCTGGTATTATTTAACTCTAATGGTATGCTTTTAGGTAACACATTATTAAACTTAAATTCATCAAGAAAACTGAAATTATAAATACGTTCAAATTGTTATGACTCTTATCAATCTCAAAACCAATTTCCATATTGAGTGCAAATTGCACAGAGTTGCAAGAACTGCAATTGAACTACATTGTAACACATTACTTACTATATAATTACATACATACATTGTACATAGACAAGCTATTTACATTTTATCGCTATATGAGTAGGAAGTGGTGAGAAGGACACTTACTCGACTTGTGAGATATTGAGAATTTAAATGTTATCTGTCTATACTGGGTGGTTTTTTGTCGATCTGGAATTTAAATATGGGTACTTTAGATAAATAGTAGGTACTGTAACGATTAGCTTTTTAGGCTAAATTAGTACTTAGGATAAAAATGTTTTAGCTCCATTTAGGTATCAAAACGAATGGATAAGGAGAGACTCTTATTTTGTTTTTGACTCTACACTTTTTACCCGACTACGGTGAAGCAAAATTGAGGGTTGCGACCTGCGGCCATGGTCGTATGCTACATTGCAGAATTTATTGTGTTGTTACGGTAAGTGGCATACGATTACGGTTATCCTCTGAACACCACTATGAATATTTGTATGAAATACAATAACATATTTATTACATGTAAGTTGTTTATTTAATACCCGATACGTACCAAATAGTTTGAACATAACAATTTCAGATGAGAATATTTTCTTGTTTGATACTTTTTGATTTTTCAGTAGTCGGGTTTTTAACTTATTGTCACTTATTTTGTGTAAGTATATTGATTGATTCGAGATAGTATAACGATAAGGAGCTATTGAATTTGAGAGAAATGATTGATTGATTAACTTGATAAAACGATTGATTTAATTAACAATTACCTGAGGAATTTAAATTAAGGTTTGAGAGCTAGACAATATGTTAAAGAGGCATAAGTTTACATTCTGATGAAAATTTTTGTGTATCGTCTACTAAATCTTTTCTGAATGCATACTTTTTCTGTAAAACAATTGGACTAGGCATCTGAAATTGCAGCCTCTGCTTTACCTATACGAAGTCTCTCCTTTAACAAAAACAGATCCTAATTATAAAGCAGTCAGATTGATTCACTTACAGTACCTAATTACAGTAATTTAGATCGTTTGTTGCAAGTCAATTAGTAAATGTATCTATTAGTGAACTGGTACGAGTGTATCGAGGTTAGGATATCGATCAACAAGGTTGTAAGAATTAGCACTAAGGAATTATTTCGCTGTTTTTTCTTACAATCCGATCATTAGTTCAGATAGAGTTATCTTTGGCAGTAATTTTTTATTTGTTACTTTCAATTAAACCCGAGGGTCAAATAAAAGGATTCATGAAACTATGGATATTTGGAGAACTATTCATGTACCTAGTTTTCTTGTAGTATAATTTTGTTTGTGTGCAAAACAAGGGTATAGAAAGGATGGGGACTCCTACATCCGACCAATATTTTGTTGTACGATGGAAGGACTGCGTGACTGTGTGAATGATCATAATATGGCTAGAATGGAGATGCTTAGTTAGTGGAGAAGTATGGGAGAGACATGTTACGTCGGTCCTAAATCAATTGTTATAAGGCCCAGAAAATGATGATGATGAGAGCAAGATGCAAAACTTAAGAAGCGCTTTTGAATGGAAAGCAGTGGCATAAATAGTTACGCCGTTTGCCGATACGTCCAATGATTTAGTATAACTGCCAAGGCGCGCCAATAGTAGTCTCACATAAAATATATATATTTTTTATTACTTCCAGCATTGACAAAAATATGTATGTAAACTTATGAATTGTTTATCATCTTATGCATTGTTGTCATCAAATAATCTTCAAAAATAAGTTCTTCAAAGAATCCCAAAAGTGATATCCAACCTCAGTTTCATGCACAAACTATCGCTCGGAGGATCTAAATACGAGTTTTTGTGTTGCCAACGCGAAAACATGTACATAATGAGAAAAAGTCGAACTGGAAGCGTGCACAAGTAAACAGTGTAATTATTTAGATAAAACCGTGCTAGTGAACCCGTGGAGGACCTTGAATTTTTTATAACAATGTTACGAACGAATTTTTGAAGCTTTACGTAAAATAACGATGTTTTCTTCGGAATTTTAATTTCAATAATCTTACAACAGGTATTAATAATAATCTTACTTCAATAAGCAGCTTATTATGTGTATCACCACCTGTGTTGAGGTAATGGATAACTTATCTGGTAGATAATCCCATACAAATTCCGTTCAATTTTTTCTGGTGGTATTGCCGAAGCAGTCGAAACAGTAGGTTTAAATCTAATCAAAGAGATATTCAAAGAATCAAAAATACATGACAGATATCCGCCGAAATGTTACGTGATTAAAAATTTTGGACTATTGTTAATGCAATCGCTTTCGTTGATATAATGTACTACAGCGCCAGGTGTAAACAAAAAAACATGACAATTGGGCTTCCCCATACGTGAAATGAATTCTCCTATTAAGTTTTGATGACACCTGTTTCACATCAAATTCATACATTATGTATGAGTTTGCGAAACAGGGCTTCGTTCAACTACGTCATAGTTTTACGACCATTCGATTCACGTACGGGAATATCCAATTATCACATTTGTATAGTTCATCGTATTAACTCTGTATAGTTCTTAGGTCATTCAACAAGATCCGAATACTTAAATATTATTCCAACTGGATGACTAGACTAACTGAGATGATATATTTACTAGCCGATTGAACCGTCTTCATGATATATTGTAAGTAACAGCAAGTAGCCCTAGAAATGAAAGCTAATAACTGAAATGAGGCTTTTAAAAACCACATTATTCTGTATCATTGAATAATTAATTGTATCGCACATTTAGCATCATCTTGCCCAATCTTCTACCAAGTTACTTAGAGTCAGGCAATACATTTTCTTCTTACATCCCTTCTATCAACCTTCAGGCTATCTCTGACTCCCTTTTCATTCTTGTCATTGCCTACAAAATCCATTTATTTAACTCCATTTTCATCTTCTTCCATTCATTGCACTGCATGTAGTTTAAATTGTAAATTTGAATGTACAAAACTTTGTTGCTGATGAATTTGGGCTTCCTCCAAATAATATGTTTAGCTGTACAATTTGCTGATGCGATACCGTTTGGCGTGATGCCAGGAAAACATGTCTGATTGCCTGCATTGCCTGCAGGAACTTGTTTCTTGCTTTATCCAAGCTTTTAGAACACAAGTTTCGTGAGCCCGGTAGCTAACCAATTTTTACATTAGGTCATCACAAGACTCTTTAGTCTATGTCTTGCCAGGTTTTTGACTACCAATTTTGGCTGCCTTGTATTTGAGCTTAACATTACACACAAGTGCAGAAATAGATCTATGATTACTACCACCAGCTAAGTCCATATATTTATTCTAACGTGGGCTCAACACCTATACAATTTTTTGCTGCATGACAAATCTTTTAGACACGTTCTTCTAACAATATGGCAAGAATCAAAACGGTACAGTATTATAACGTAAAAGCACACGTGCAGATGTGAAATTGAATAATTTCATTAGTAACGGTTTGGCTTTTAGAATAGAAATGAAAATTACACCCATGGTGAATTCAAGGACATTTTGTTTGTAATTTTGGTAAGCGCTCACGGCAATTTCGTGTAAAGGTTGCTTTGGCATTAAGATCATGTTGCGTTTGCCATTTGGTTCGGTTTGGTGCCTGATCAAGAATTGACTCCACCTGTGATATGGGTGTTCTAGTAGGTTTACTGTAGGTCAAGTCTAGACTAGAAGAATCGTTATATTATTGCTGTCTGTCTAATAATTATCACTTCAACTAAGTTTTAATGCATGTTTAAATCTAGCCAGTTTCTGCTAGTCTTCACGTTGCAAGGTTTTCTTCAACAGGCATGTATTCTTCTTGTCGATATGCCGATTCAATAAGGCAGCATTGGTGTAACCAAGTGTTTCGGGGGGACTTTATTTCGAAAGACAGAGTTTTTTGATCAAAGTTTTATTTACCTCAGAATCATAATCATTTATTTGCAAAGAATGTGTGGAGGTGACAAATAAAGGAGTTATTGGCACATATAACATTTTTTGAAATAATGTGCGTTTTTGTCAAGAATAGATTTTGTCACAGTTGATTATAATTTCTAACGGCCACCTAATAAATTCATATTGTAGACCACTAATTGTTATTTATTACATTTAACAAAAACTTGATTTCAAGAATACTAGTTTTTGCAATAACTAGTTTCCACAGATGTTTGTTTTTAATTAAGGATTTTCTATTATACGTCGTGGCATATTAGTACTAGGATAGCATAAGGTATAAAGCGTTCAATAATTACTATTGGTCAAGGTCGACGGCGTTATTATTGAATGCGATTGAAAATTGAATGTCACGTGTTTATACGCGCGAACGATTGAATAGATTCGATCAGTAGATTTATTTGTCAATAGGTAATTAGGAGGTCGTAAAAAGTTTGACGTTAAGTGTTGAATAATAGTGTTGTGAACGTCCGGGATATAGGAATTCCGGTTATGTTTTCTTTGCTTCGTTTTTTTTGTTTCGTTTCAGTCGCAAACACTGGATAATTATGTCATACTATGGGTTCGATTTTAAAGGCTCCTGAATCAATAAGAATTTTTTATTTCTCAATTTATTCTAATGGTCAAATAAATATGCAATATTTTAATCTAGAATCTGCATATTAACTAATTTTTTACTATTAATAATAAACTGATTGGTGGTAAACAAAAAAATCTAATTTAATATAAAAACCACGACCACGACGTTTTCTCGGCATTTCAACAAATTGTAGCGGATGGACAAACAAGCTACAGACTGGCCAGTAATAATAGTTCGTTAGTGACCAAACTGATTGGTATAATTACAAAACAAAATAAATAATCACTTTAAACACTTCTAGGACTTGTGGCGAGTAATCGTTTCAAATTGACATAATGTGGAGCTCACTTGCAACTTGGGTGGCAGTTAAAACGGGATCGTGGTTAACGTTTTTTGTAAGCGCATCCCTACAAATTGGCTTGCGATTGATTTAAGAATTGGATCAGTTTCAGTAACGAGAGGTTATTTAACTAGAATTTTTATTATTGCCCTCTATGCTGTTTTATGCGAGATTGGTCAGAGAAGACAAGACATTGGGCGGAGTCAAGGCCATGGGGGTCATACCTCTACTCAGCAGTATATGTTGAAGAAAAAGCCCGTTTATTAAACTGAATGAAACAGTGAATCCCCTAAAAAAGTAGTGATGGAAAGTGTTTGCCACCAACTAAAACACCTAAATAGTTTGCCAATGCATTGACGACGTCATAATTATGCATGTAATTAAATCAATTCATGCCTATAATTTTATCAAAAATTGTCAAGCATACAAACAATTTTAATTGAATTTACTGTCGTGCCATAATTACCAAACAATTCCTTTGACTTCCACAAAAGGGAACCAAAAGTATTCCCAAAGAAAGCGTCGAAATCTCATATGTCCGTAATTCCACCGAGCGCTATTTACCACACATTCATCTCGCACAGTATTTACAATCGCCCCATAATCACCCTTTTTATCTTCCATAAAGGGAACCACAGAACACTGAGATGCCTTAGCTGACACTGCTAGAGCCAGCGTTGTCAAAATTTTCCATATAAACTATGGAGGGTAGAGTAAAAGGAGAACGACCTCTGTGTATAAAAAAGTGTTTGTGAAAAAATTACTATATAAGGGTTGTTAAAGTAACCTTCATTTTTCAAAATAAGAATTAAAAAAAAAATATGTACGTAATCAATTGTTTGCTTATAATTTTTAATAAAATGAGGGAATTGCACGTACAAAATTAGAGAACAAAAATTATTCAAAAGCAGAATAATAAAAATCAATTTATACATCATTCATATTTCAATCCGTTAACAAACTGCTACATTCATACCACACCCTTTGCCTGCGCTAGCGCCATTTTGGCAATATTATTTAGTACCTATAGCTGGACACTTTTTCAACTTTCGCCTCAGAAGAGATCGTTCTCCTTTACCCCTCCATAATATAAACCTAGCGCGTCAGTGAGTGTCACCGTTTACAGGTCGAAAAAAGATGGAACCTTAGAACTATCGTGAATGTACTACAGGGATAAAAATATTTCATATACTTCGGGGTCACGATCTACCCGTATGCCATAAACATCTGAATCCGTTCGGCCGTTGAGGCGTGATTGATCATAAAGCATTCAAACATCTAAGACCACAAAAGTTGGTGGTGCGTCATATTATTATGTGGTCCCGATCATCAGGAGTATGGGACCGAAGAAGAAAAGAAAGAAATAAAATGAGCCTATTTACGTCAGGTATGACGCATACCATAGAGTACGAAAAAGATACAAAATTAAAAATAGGAAAAAGTAAAAAAAGAAAGAAACCAGGAATAAAAATTCAGATCATTTAAAATTTATAGCCTTCTCTAGTCCCTGCCAAGACGTTCTATGTTCTCTGGTATCAACAAAAAACCACTATCAAAATATACGATGAGAACGAAAGTAATTTGGACCCAAGCCTCCAAGCCTCCTCGAAGTACTCCTTAAAAGTAAAATCCTTTTTCTCACGCACAAAAAACTGCATCGTGACTCCTTTACGATCGGTAGCGAATGAAAATAAACAAGAAAGGCACCCTTACTTTCTCGCTGACCTCCGAATAAGCAAGGTGAGTCCCCGGGCAATGGGTCGTTGGACCTTGTGACCATATTTGGGCAATGCGCCTGTTTGCTGGTGTAGAGATGGGAAAGGTCCGGAGGGAGTGATTTTTTTCTGTGTGAATTGTTGAAGTGGATAGAAAATATCAGAGGCAGGTGGAAGGTAACGCTAGTAAAATAAAAGTTGTAATGGAATCGATAGTCTTGGCAGTGAGGATGCATGAAGTGCATGTAACTAAGAGAATGTAAAAAAGGTGCATGCATGGTTGCAGAGGAAGAAAAGAAGGTCACAGAAAAGATAGATATGAGAAATGATATGAAAGAAAAGGGAGTAAATAAAAGCAAGGTAGAATGAAAAAAGACAATGTATTGAGCCGATCAGAAGTAACTTGGAACAAGAGCAGTAAATGATGAAGATGTGTGAGTAGTAAAATGTGATACGAGTACTTAAGTTAAACGTAAAGCTAGATAAAATAAATCATTGTTCTTTGACTGTTACCTACCCAGTTAGCTTAACTGGCAGTCATACTTACTATGAAATCTCAAAGAAATACCACAAAAGGCAAGAATACACGAAAGGGCAAGTGCTGTTGGATCTTAGTTTACCTTTTATTTAATACTATTCCCAATGATAGTTGTTCTTTATATATATAGCTTACATAATCTTAACCTTTTCAAAAATTAAGCACATCGTTGTGTGCACAGTTTTGCACATGCCTCGTGCTTTGTTTTGTAAAATAACCCGCATTAACATGGCACATCACTACGGGCGGCATACAACGGATTGACGTTGACAAGGAGCTCCACAATACCCAGAAGTTTGTCTTTATTGATGTTAATATTAATGAGGAAGTTTAAAACTCAACGAGATACTTGTTTAAAAGAAATCTACTTTGTTTATTTTCTTTTATTTGTAAAGTATCTGGGTTTTGTGTTTTATTTAAAGATGGGTTGAAGTTGGGTGTCCCACCCGTACGCAAAATACGCGCTTAGACGAGGAGTTGCGGACACCAGCCCGTCTTAACCTTAAGATGGGTGACCATTCTTTTATTTTGTTGACCTTTCTTTTATAAACGGACACAAGAGTCCCCCCAATCAATCTTTTTAAAATTAATTGACTTCAATAAACTGATTATAAAAATGTAAGTTTGTATACGAGGGTAGCAGAAACGGGAGAACTTAAACCGTAACTACCTTTCTACAGGAGGCAGTCAATTCGAAATTCAAACGAAATAAAACCTCCACAACATATTGTAATATGGTCGAAAAAGTACGACAATCGTCTCGATCAATGGTCCGATGTTGTTGACCGAACGACCGCTGAATTTTAACATCACTGCCATCTTTGTTTTGGTAATTTAGCTGGTACAAAAAGTTTTGCCATATCGGATTAGTACGTTATGTAGCTTATATTTTTGTATTATATTTAGGAAATCGTATCAAGTTAATTTCTCATTTTCGTTTTTCTTAATGTTGTTATTCGTGGAAGCTCATTTAAAGACTTCTGAAAAGATTATCTCGCTTTTCATCTAGTTAAATATATGCTGGCACATCCAATGAGGATTTACCACTACAGGCGAAAAAAAATACAACAAATTTCAATGTGTTCCTTCTTACCACCTGGTGGAAAGAGGAGAGATGAGAATTTTAACCAACACAATCATGACAGGATATTAACTAAAGATCACTTCCACTTAGAGTCGTTAACTCACGAAATACGAAATAAGAGGTAAACATACATAATTAACTAAAATTAAACGACGTTTTCACATCAAAACAGCATTGTATTTCGACATTCGTTTAAAGTTGACAGAGACGTTTTAATTAATTATGATTATTGTTAACTGCGTTAGTCATGTAACCGGACCTGCCAACGATAATAATCATTAAGCACTGAAAATAACAAGTTTATTATATATGTAGAAAATTGTCACGTATAATTTGGCTTTATAATCTCGTGTTCAAGTCTGAGTGAAAAGAGGTTACTTTTATGATTTTATAGAACCCTGTTCCATCGGCTGCTGCGTCATCGCGTACTATTGTTTGAGATAGTGGTCAAACACAACTGGGTCAATCTTATCTCGACGTATTATTTAATTTTAGTCTTAGCTGTACCATTGAAGATTAAAGGATTCTCATTCTTCCTTATATTTCGCCCGTTTTTGGGTAAGTGTAGACCAGTCCTGTCTGTAGGTGTCAAGTTCGTCCCGCCATCTTCGCCTGGTACTGTCGCAATATCGCCGAACATTTCCCAGGACCCCACATTTTGTTAGATTTAGCCCATGAATTGTTCGACATGTGTCAAACGTGGCCGGTCCATTTAAGCTTGGCTAATTTTTGGATGACTTAAATATAATCTTTAATCACCGGTCTGTATTTACAGCAGTATTACTCCACACACAAACGGTCATCAACACTCGGCATCATTACGTTTGCCATCGAACCACCTTTCTCCTCACATTAAAATACCTTGGGGCTTACAAAACCTAAACTTGTACTGGATTTGTCTCCATATACGCAGTGGTTGTACCAAAATGTGCGTCCTTGCTACCTTATATGAAGAGTGTGCTGCAACAATCACGATTTGGTGTGGTATTAAGGACAGAAGGCGGGTACATCTTTTGGGAGGCTGGTTTTAAGAGAACGTACATGAGGTATGTCCTCGAAGGGGTTTGTTAATGTGTAATAGCACACTGGTAATAAACTAAGCCGTTTGTTTTTTGGGGCAATCTCACCGCACTATTCGCAAACCACTGACACTCCTGAAAGCCAGAATCAACTGTGGCGACCACCAGAAAAGCGCCGAGGCAATGAAGCTCGACGAAGTCCCGGAGAATGAATTTAACTGTCTTGGAAATTATTTAGAAAAGAATAACCGAGCCGTTTGTTTGTTTCAGTTTAATTGTTATTAGTTTAATTTTCAATTGCGAATTTCCAAACTATAGTACTTGTAAGTGCACATTGTCCAGCCCAAAGAGCGAATCCAGTACTTGAGCTTAGCAGTCACACTTGAAACAAACCTGATATTTTACCCTGTGTTATAAATTAAAATAATTTCAGACAAGTCCTGGTGCCTTTTCATATCGCCTGAGATTTATTTTTCTGCCCTCTATCTCACCGTTTGCTCGAAAATTTCGCCTGTATGAGGCTAATCGGATGGCAGTTTCATCAGCATTTAAATGATATTCTTTCTGAATGCATGTTGTGTTCACAAGTAGGTAATTTTAAGAAATAGGTATCTGCCTAATCCTACGGGGATTACAGGTGTGATGCTATGTTATATATTTATGATTTTATCCTACGCAAGTTACGAAATCCTGTACATTATACGCATCTAAATCTACCAATATTTCACTCTATTACACAACTTATACTAAAATCGATCTTCTCCCATTCGCTACATGCACTTAACACGTATAATACATATAATTACTGACTGCAGTAATAAATCGTTATTGATTCCATCAGATCAGAATATTCCACAGAGCACGGAACCTTCGCTCTGGCAGCGAAGGTTAGAGACGCCATATTTACTAATATATAAATATAAATGTTTTGTTTGGTCGTATGTTATGCGCTGCCATACCGTACATCCGATTGTTATAAGCACTTGCGCGAAGTTGTTAGGCATAGTAAAATTAAGTACTATGCCTATAAACCTTCGAAATAATGCAAGGTATCACACTTATTTCTTCTGCGGCAGTAACACGACGGGCACACAGTATAAATATGGATGAAATGTACTGTAAATATTTATACTGTGGCGGGCATCAGCTAGTATCTATATTAATATTTGTGCATCCGCAAATTGTTTTGCAAGCTTTATATTATTACCTTGCTTTCGTATGTGTCCGGCAACTAGCAATCGATTTTTCAAGCTATTCTTGGCATTCGATTAAGTTGGAACTTGGTGTACTTATGTAATTTTGGAAACGTTGGAATAATATGTTCCTATGGAACTGGTCTGATGATGGAGCCGGAAAGTGGCCGTAGCAACTCCTTAATCATAAAAGATAGCACCATCGTGTTTGGGCTCGTTGGATATGTATTGACAAACAATATTACTTTTCGTACTTATTAGTCCATTAAAAGCTTGTTTTAAAAAGGTTTTTACTTTTAATTATTTAACATAAGTGTCGCTGTCACATCCATAGTAGAAGATGTCACGGGACGTCAATTTCTAGGATTAAACGGTGTCACTCACTGACAACAGTGACAACGCTTGATTTGCATGTAAATTTTTGACATTTCTGTCTCGAGCAGTGACCACCATGGCGTCTCAGTGCTCTGTGGAACACTCCAATGAGTTTAAAGCTCGCTCGCTCACGATCGATAAAATTAAAATGTCATCTACGAATAATATATTCGCCAGTCTTATCTATAAACAGGTATTTTTTGTACAGTTACTCCTAAAAGTGCTCGATTAAAATGTAATATTTTATTATAAAATACAGTTCGTTCTGTTTTAAAGGATCAGCGTGATTGGAACAGTTTGCAGTCATAGAGAAGAGGCTGTGGTGATCCACCCATTAGTGTGAACGTTATTGACCGATTACGCGTATGGTTGTTTTAAAGGCTGAATGTCTGCTGCTCAGGATATACTAGAGCCTCAGGGATATGAGAAGATTCGAGTAAGAGCTGGACGAGCAAAAATTCAGGCGGAATTTAAGAGCTCCTGGACAGACTGTCGTCCTGCTACGTTGCATATAATATATTAACATTATTTCGGGTTCTTGAAACAAGTTTCTTGTTTGATAGTATAATATTGTGTTACATTGTAGTCTTGTATTTCTTTCGCGACTGTACAATAGATGTTTTGGATTACTTTTAATAAAGTTTCACAAAAAGCGTTCCATCCGTTCTGAGCTTATCAATGAGAAACGAGTTCGCCTCAGGCGTTATCACTGATGCACAGTAATGTTATGATCATATTTTCTGTAACACACTAGTTGTGCGCGTGACTATGCTTACTTAAATATTTGGCTGGTTTATGGAAAGCACTGAAAATCACGATTTGGGTAAGTTAATTCTCTTCTTTTCAGTTGTGTTTTTATATATTTAAAACGTTGCCTGTCGTGGGTGCGTGTAAAAACATTTAAACTCACATACACAAGACACCCAGATCCGGAAAAACTATTGCTATCAACAACATATGTCCAGACCCCTGGCTTCTAAAATTCCTGATGGAAAACTCTGTAAGACTTTGTCCGACTTTGGAATCGAACCCTGTGCCCAATAGTAGCGCGTTCTATCATAAGACTAACGAGGCAGTAATTCTTGGCTTACTATAGTAGAAGTCTATGAGAAGATTACCGAAAAATTTACCTGACAAATTTCACAATTTTAAAAGCTAGTTGACCTCTTTGATACTAATCAGGCGTTAACATTAAGCTAATCTCAAATTAGTCTTTGGTGCAATCCACACAGTGTGAGGTCACTATTTTAATAAACACCATTGAACAGAGAATTTTAAATGTAGGCGTTAAATAAACTATTGCTTGACTCACGTGGGCCTCAAGGTGCAACCGACCTCTGCAGTTCTGTCGCAAATCTTCCTTGTTATTTATGTTTTCCTAGTACCTGTCCGTGAGAAAATATGCATTACTGTTATCATTTATTTTAAATACATTATAGAAGAAGTTAAGGTAGTCCAGTTCACTCTTGGTTTTTTTTGTTGATCTGTTTCTTGTAGGAAATTCTTAATCGTTAATTAATCATTTTTAGGACCAAAAAGTGTTGATCTTGTAAAAGTAATAATGTTTTGGGTTAAATCAGATAGCATTAGCACTATCAAAAATCAATCGATCTTCCAGAGGTAACGGGATGCAGCTGCAGCAGTATTTTTAATCCCCGCCGGAAAAAGAGGGGTGTTATAAATTTCACGTGTGTTGCTTTGTATCTGTGTGTCTGTCTGTGGCATCTTAGCGCCTAAACGGATGAACCAATTTTGATTAAGTTTTTTTTGTTTGAAAAGTGATTTTGTCGAGAGTGTTCTTCGTCTTCTTAGCTAGGTTTGAATTAAATCGGTTCAGCCGTTCAAAAGTTATGAGCCGTTTTACTGTTTGAATCGGGGTGTTTTCGCAAGAAAAATGCGTCGGGGTTTTTGAAATTTTGAAATTTTACTTGTACATAGTGTTTCTATTCTACCCAATCTAACCACCACAACTCAGTACAGTTCCTGGTAACAAGACACCCCTTGGCATGATAACAACATGTTCTATGGTCTCTAAAGTGTTGAGCAGACCTGCTACAGAAAGATTTGCACTATCATTGCACTCATAATTATTTTCGCAAATACGGTCATAAACTTCGTAATTTAACACTTTAGTGACATTTCAAAGACGTTATTTATTGAGTGACAAAACAAGATGTTTCACATAACTGCCTGTGCAGTGGACCGAGCGAAAGGTTACCGTACAATAATGTACAGAGTATCATTGTTTGCGGACCAAGCCATTACGTAAAGACTTATCGTAATATTTGCAATATGTAGGCAATGCTGTGACACCTCTTAATTTTGTACAAAATAAGTCTTTTCAAAAGTCGAAAGTAAAAGCTAATGCGACAGTGCAACAACGCTTTTTCATAGAAATTGTTCTTATCCGTAGAACAATTTATATGAAAAAGCGTTTTGTGCGTCGCGCTTGACAGCGATCATCAAAATATATTTGTACAAAATTTTACAGAAATGTTTGCTTTACATTTTCTTTTTGTGTTCCCTTAAAATCCTTAAATCATTGAACTTAATTTTTAACCATAGAAAACGAGTTATTCGAAAAAAAATATACAAATTTCAAACTTAATTTTTCTTTGTACGCAGCTCTTAAGACACGGGACATAACTATGTAACATTTTTTAAATAAACAAAATACAGTGTAGTTTCCCTATGCTTAAAATTCTCACATGCCGAGTTTTCATGGTTATTCATTTTGCATTTGCATAATACCCCTATAACATTAATACATACATAATGAGTACATCTTTATTACTCAATCACGCTTCACTAGATAATGTGCTTCTAATACCACTAATAATCAAACCAGGGCCAACCTAAACACACTTACAACGATTACGCTTCACAAAAAGCATTTTCATGCGAATAAAACGATATAATGGAAGCTTGAATAATGCTTAATTAAAGTTTTAGTGAGAAATCACATAAATAAAAACGTAATGAGGTCGTTAAACCTTCGATGGATCATAATGACACCGCTCGCTGTGTTGGGTAAAAGTTTTGAGCGGTGTTTCAGAGAGGCGTGGAGCGATTTGGCAGAACTATTTTTTTTTACAAAAAGTTTGAGCAATTTGCTGACGGGCTAGTTTTTTTTTCAATTGTATGAGCTATAAAAGTAAACAGGTTGTGCCTCATCATCTGCCTAGCCTTTTCCCAATTGTTGTTGGGGTCGGCTACTAGTCTTACTGGATTCAGCTGAGTACCAGTGCTTTATATGGAGCGACTGCCTATCTGACCTCCACAACTCAGTAACTGGGTAACACCATACCCCTTGGCAAGACTGGTGTCAGATCTCAAGCTTCTGACTACCCGTAACGACTGTCAAAGATCTTCAAATGACTGCCGGGACCAATGGCTTAACGTGCTTTCCGAGGCACGGAGGAAACTCGCTATGTTGAAATGGTCACCCATCCACAGACCGACCTCGGCAAGCGTTGCTTAACCTTGAAGATCGACCAGTGCGGCTGTTATTATTTAGCCACGAGCTCCTTGAGAAAAAAGAAAGCAAATTTTACAATTTCAAGTTGTCACATTATTTCAACAATATGCTTTTTCAGAATTGTATGGTAACACTGCCAAACGATGCAATATTTTTTCGGGCCTTCGAGCCCGCTTATTTATCCTAATTTTTATTACTCGTACTAATCGTTTTGGGAATTACTTTCATTTTCAGAAGAATTTCCAGCCAGAGTTCGTGTTTCTTTACAACCAGGGGTCTTGTATAAGCATAGTAAATAGGTTACTTGTAGCAAGCTCTATCTTCGAACACCAACAATCTACAGGAGAGATAGTGGTCAATCATGAGCCTGACCGTTGTTAAAACATCTGTTGGTTGGTTGGTAGTTATGTATATGAGAACCCTGCAGCGATCTTTTCTACTATCAACAATCATTATTCCTGCAATTTGTACAATCGGATCTTAGGCTATTATGAAATGATAAAAGCGCACCGCTTATAGTCTTTGACTTGCGTCGTTCGCGAACTAAGTAATGTTGCTGGCAAGTGACCATTTGCTTTCGTAATCGGTCCAGTAGCCACGACAGGCCAATGTGGGACATATCGACACACCAAATACGTAAACATTATCATATATTTGCTCCGAGGAGGTGATAGTTACTTAGGTGTTCCAATTGGGGCAAGGATATGGAAGGCAGAAAATCGTGTTGCGGTTTGGAATAGACCAGCAGCTAAATGGCCGTCAAAACAGTTTTGCCTTCTCTCACCACGAAATCTTGAACTTGTTATGGTGTATTTTAGTTATGTCTAGTGGAATCTATCGAAGTGCTACTACTATGAAATTGAGTTTAAAGTTATAAATCTAAACTTAATTTCATAGTAACTTTCATCATATTTTATTTTCTAATATCTTTCATCATATTCTAAATTCGTTCTATGACAACGCCGGGTGGCATTCAAGTGGCCGAATATTGGTACAGGTTGTGGATTTAACTAAGAAGGATCTTTTTGTTCATCATCGACACGCTAAGAAGATCTTTCAGCTTCTAATTCATCTTTTGACATATTGATGGATGGTTAGGGAACTATCGGAGATTACTTCAGCAGATCTACAGAAGTTTAAGGTGGAATTAAATTTGATTCTGACAAAAATTCTTAGTATTTTTATATGTATCGTTATAATGGATGGGATATGGCCTTCTGAGTATATACTCAGAAGGCATATGCCTAGATCAAATATTGATAGTTGGATCATAAAAAAAAAACATTAGGTTTCACAACTTGTTCGTTGATGATCGCGCCGTCCATATATCATGATACAGATTATCATCTGAACTTTGAACTAAGCTTGTGTATGACGAGATTATGTTCAATAATGATAGCCTTCTGCCTATGAAGTGTGGTAATAGTATCTAATGTGCACTTGTATTTAGTTAACCAATGATTAAACTGAGCCGAACAAGCGCGGTGGTCGATGAAATTGTTTTTCAATGTTTGAGAAGGGGCTTTTGCCGGTCTGTGGAACAACTACTTACATACTTTAGTAAGATTTTCACGATGCCTTCTTCTGCCAACGATAAATTATAGTTTATATCAAAAAATAATTGCCAACTTTTATTCTTAATACCTGGTGCTTATAAAGGTCTATTAATCCGCGGACTACCACAATTCACTATTGATACAGCATACAATTCGAAAATAACTACCAATACAATGGAAACAACAGTACCCCGATTAAATAAACATGGTCATCATTTGTTTTTGAATTATCTAATTGTATTTTTTGTGTTGTTACAGGAAGTTTGGTGCAAAATGCGGTCAAAGCCACGGTTGTTGGTGATGTGAACAACGCAGCTGGTCAGATGTACAATAACACAATAAGGTATAGACACACACACAAATATTACAATATACGCTACTGCAGTTAGAAAGATGTCCCTATAAGAACGACTTAAGTTAACAAGTGTAACTTTAGGATACAGGTAACTTCAAAGTCTAGTCAGGATATGTAGATTTTCACTTTTTCTAAATATATAGCGCCATTTTTATAACAATAAAAACATTTCATTGCTCTTTCTTTAATAGTGATTGATTTAATCATCTATATTCGTTTTGTTTGCCACTATCATCATTTATAATTTATTCTTATATCAGAATCTATATCATGTTTACTGTCACATAATTTAGTAGATATGAGAAAACATCTACTTAGTCAACATTTGACGAACCGGGTCTAAGTCGGCAAAACTTTTTACAGATAAAAGCAAAACCGATGATACCGAAACGCAAAGTGCCGAGTTGACGGTAAACAATACAGTAACCGAGGTACCAAGTCCCGGGTACCTCATCTACCCAATGACTGATGAAATTGTCAAGTCGGATAATGCCGAAGATGGCGATAAGGTAGCCAAAGACACGAAGGTCGATACCGAAACGAAGGAAACGAAAGAAACTAAGCCGAGAACTGTGTCATTTAATAGGGACGTACACGTCAAAAGATTCGGTGAGTCAACGAATTCGATATATAACTGACTCGGTTACATCTCTTCCTATAGAGAGGGGACTATCGTTTAACATACTAATTTTTTCATCTATATATTGAAAATCTGACAAAAGATGTTGTAAATAACAAAATAATAACCGATTCACCTTGGAACTAATTCGTTCAAATTAATAAGACTAATTTTAACAACGTTTCCTATTTTTTGTATTTTGTATTTTGTATATCTTCCGTCGAAGCTTGTTATTTATAATTTAAAATCCTGTATATCTACCTATTAGTTAATCGATTTTCCTTGATTTGTCTTTGTGATTGGGTTTCTGCAATATGTTTATGTATGCCGTAGTAGAATGAGTAAATGTTTGTTGATGATTTCATTTATTTTTATAAAACACAAAACATATGTAATTATTTATTGTTGTCTCGTGTTGGAATGCTAGATTCGTCAGCTCATGAAAAACATGCTTAGTCAGCAAGTTTGTTTAGTGGGTGTGACTGCCTACTCTACATAGGTAACCAAGATGACTCTACAATACGAACTGTGATAATTATTAAAATATTAAATAGGGGTATTAGAAAACCCATATGTTCCGTCCAATCACTTTCATCTATCGTCGAATTCATCTCATATATACATAAACAGTAAACTAGATAGACTTTTCAATTCAATAATTGAGACAATGCAAGAAACGAGGCCATATCAAACAAAAATAATAAAAGAAACATGATTTGATCATAATTGTCTGCAATTGAACGTGTCGAATCATAATAATTGGTATACATATATTAACGAGCGGTCACAGACCATCACTGGTTTTAATAAACAAATATTTTTACAGAAACAGTTTATTCGTGAAATTGAGACGAAAGTGTAAAAAGAAATAGCAAAAAGATATAACGCTATGCGTAATTGTTGTAACAATTTTGTAAGAACGATATTTATCTGTTTTGTGCAACTGGAATATTAAATAGGTTTACTGCTGTTGTAAGACTAAAAACAAGTGAACAAATCTTTACTTGTCATTAAGACAGATTTTTTTCTTAGCTGTAACGTCGTTTTTCCAAAAGTTGAGTAAGTTTGAACATAAGGGGCAGAAAGACTTTATAGTATTCTTTTCATTCTGAAAAGTAGCAAGGTATTTTAAGTGAAATATTTAATCAGGAGAATACCTAGGAAAATAGGAGTTACCATGAAAATACACACGTAAACCCCATAATTGATAAAGAACTAAATAGGATTGGGCTGTCAGTCAAGTGGCCGTGTTTCTCACAGAACAATCTGAATCACAAACTATCTAAAACTCAAGCAAAATTGCTATACATATGTTTTTCTTTAGTAGGGCATTTTTCAAGTTTGTTAGTTGTTTGTGTTACTGACATTGTTTCTCCGAAACGACCGAGTTTACTTAAGTGTTCTTACGAATAGTTTGAGGTACTTTAAAAGCTGGTTTTTAGGTAGACACCGTCGACCTTGACCGCTGCGGGTCGGATTGGGGGACAATTTTAAGCAAATGAATATTCTGATACAGTGGTCATTCTTTTACAACTTTGTGTTTTTAGCGTAACCTTGTCAGTGACATTTTATATTGACAGATGCCTTTTTGGTGCTGTTTTTACGAACGCTGTTCCTGATTTATATCGTAGCAAGAACCTTTCAGATATTATTAAACCTAAGCGGCAAAGCAAAGAAAATAAATCAATTGTGATAAATCAATTGTGGACAAGAATATCACAGATGGTATTCTAGTCCACTAGCATAAAACTGCTGGGCACAGGCTACAACCTGGTGTTTATTTTGGTACCATCACCATCTGCCTGCTTTTATCCTATTTAACTTGGGGTCAACGCAACGTTTTCTTCTTTCATTTTGCGATGCGTCATCGGTACATGGTGGACATACCACCCATACGCACAAAACGTTTTGGGGACACTTTCATTATGCGTACAGCTAAGGAGTGGCATTCCCTGCCGGAGTCTGTGTTTCCCGATTGCTACAATCTAGCCCTCCTACAAATAAACACGGAATAAAGTTATACCAGGAATAACAAAGGTATAACCATACATTTTCATAGGTTTATACTTGGTATAACTTTATTCTGTGTTTATTAGTAAGAGGGTTCGGGTCTATAAGTCAAGAGTGAATAGGTTTTTTCTAGGCAAGCGTGCTTCACCGTCGAGCAGATCATCTTACCATCAGGTGAGATAGTGGTCAAGCACAAGCCTATAGACGATAAAAAAAAAAATATGTGCCGTCTCGCTATCATATCATTAATTCGCTTTTTTTTTATGTCATTCCACACTGTTTCTTTTTTTTAGACCATCGTCTACCTATGCATCTATATTCATCGCTTTTTAAGTGCTTCGATGTTTATTTTGCAAAATATCTGTGAAACATTCTCTTGCTAGTTTCACGAATACAGGATATCGAGAAACACCGTTACGTAAATCCATGTGTCCATGCTAGTGGGTCTCTAGTCGCCTAGGCTCGCTTGCTATCAACACATCTGTCCTCGCGTCAATGCTACTCATTCGGTTGGAATGCTGTTCAGAATAATGATCAGTGTCACAAGATGTTACAAAATACCTTTCTTGTGTTTCCTTTTTGTTAGATTTTCGGGTCTTAGGTAATCGTGAATTCTCTTTGACGCGACGAAAAACGGCAGCGAGTCGTTAGACAAAATAAAATTCTAGCAGCAGTATCGACCGTTGTCTTCTTCTTTTCGAGTCAATGCCTCTTTTAATATTTTGTGTTCAATAGGTGACCACATAAATTACAGTCTCAGTGGCATTCGTTACAACCTCTATATTTTTGTTGATCGGTTGTTGTCAACAAGTCAGAATGTAATGTAATACCCACGTGAAAGTTCTTCAGCACCTGTCAATAGCACACATCTTTGATTTTGACAAATTGTCGTCGGTGATAGAACGTCGCTTTGTCTAAAAGGTCCAGCTTGTTATAAAATAACCTTTGATAGTTCTTAAGGATAATCTGTTGCTTGAAAGTCTGATCATTGACTTGATCTAACCCTAATGTTATGTGGAGGTTAGTCAGTGGTCGTTTCGTGTAAAGTATTTATGTTTATCTGCGTCAGGTCAGATTAAAAGATGACCTCAGATTAAACAACAGCTGTGGGGAAATCTGAAGAAGAAAGGAAGATGAACGACTGCCTGTACAAATCTTTTGTTTTTAAGTGACTCATGTACATTTACAAAGTCATCTATTGCTTTAAAAGCACCTGTATTTACAAGTATTTTCAAAATGGGCAGCTTTATAATATTTGTAACTATTTTTTATTATTATTTATAAAAGTTTTACTACTATATCAAATATTGACTGCACAGCAAATTTTCCATATTTCATAGTCTATTTTAGTTGATCTACGAATAAATTATGGTCAAAGAATCAGTCCAAGAGCGAGCGAAGCGAGCTCGGGAAATTAGGGTACCCCGACACGGACAGGTTAGGTTCGAACGATATGACGGGAGCTGAAGTGAGCGAGCAAAGCGAGCGAACTCAGCTCCCGTCATCTCGTTCGTGTTAGGTTACTTTTGACCCTGCAGACAGAAATAGGAGCCCCGCGCAGCGGAAATAAATTGTAGTGTGTTTAGTGATATTTTGAGTTGAATATTTTGCTGTGCAATCAGTAATTTTGATGGGAATTCGAAATCTTATTGCGTAGAAAAAGGATATTTTTTGATTTGCGTTTAAATACTACCCGTTGGATAAATGCATTTCGCCATTTCACCCACCAGTCACGATTTGCATTAATAACTAAAAAACGTATTTAGTAATTCAAAAACTTAAATTCGTCAATTCTTTATCAAGATCGTGCCATACATCACACTCAATACAAACAGTTTTTTCACCAATCATCGTAACATCTTCATCAACAAACATGTCATGTTTATCCTCATTAATTTTAACAAAAACTATGACATGAACATCATTGTCTTGAACCTTGTCGTGATTATAACAGAATCGTTAATCAGTAGGGTTTGACAGATAGTCATCGTCGTAAGCATCAAGAACAAGCATTGAAGTATTTGTTTTTATATACCATCCCGAAATTACTTGAGGAGTTAATTCGTGCTGGTATGACTGACTCTAAAGATGTAATCTTTGTTTTTTTATAAGTACTATAAATAAATTAATTTAAACTAGGTATTATTATTTATTCTTTTGGTTTCAAGAGTATCAATGCCGTTGGTATAACATTTTATGCGTATATTGTAACTTACGAGATATTGCAGTAGAAAGAAATAACTAGTAATAGTAATAACTACTTTCTATCTAACATGGATAGAAAGTAGTTATTATACAGAGAGTACAGAAAGGATGCATATAATATGCTACGTGATATATTGAACATAGTTAGTATTACTACTACTATTAATATATTATAGCAAGGTAGATACAACATGAGAAGCTTAAATATTTTCTTCAGTTAGATTACAAAGTCTTACTTGCTAGCGATACCAAAACTAGTCAATTAATCTGTATCTTGGGATTCGGCATACGATTTCCAGAATGGAGACTGGACAGATGATTTCAAATGAGGTGATGTGGTATAGTCAGTATATTATGTTGTGTGGGTTCGTTCTCATTGTTCTTCGTGAAAACCAACGATTAGTGGCAAACAATTGGCGAACGTTAGATAGACCTTAGAACAGTTAAATTAGTGCTAATTATTAAACATATCTAAATAGAACAGGAAAATATATCCTATTTGTTTTTTATTTGATGGCACAACGCAAAACATTCGCAATATTGTTTTTGCTTCACTATCCTTATAGTGTCCTTTCTCAACAAAACACTTATTTACAAGGACATTCATACTTGCGTCACCGAATTTTCCAGACACGTCAACCTGCTTAAGACATTAATCTAATCGTCAAGATTTTAGTATTATTATATTTATCCTCTTTGTAAAACAATGGTTTGACGATTCATTCGTAAAAAAGCGAATTACTTGTTTGGTTTTAAATTTGTCTGTCTTAAAACTTTTACTGATAAAACAAGTATAAAACAGAAATCCGAAGATACAGTTTTTCAAAAACTTCGAGAAATTTTATTGATGTAGCTTTGGTGTACGGTAAAGTTCAACATGAACTTCTTAATTTCAGAGCTCATTGCATTGCATTTCAGCGATTGTGGGGTCAGATAGGCAGTCGCTGCATGTAAAACACAGGTACTTAGGTGAATCCGGCTAGACTGGAAGCCGACCCAAAACATAGTTGATACTTTTCCCATGAATGTCAATCTTAGATTTTTGTGAACTTCTGCGTTACGCACAAAGCCATAAAGTAGCGTGATTGAATAAAGCATGAGTCTACATTGAACCACTCCTAAGCGAACCAACCACAATTACCCACAATTAATATGTATCCAATCACATACATTGAGCAACAGAAACAAAACAGGCTCACAATTTCTTCCAAACACTTCCTTACAATAGTAAAAGTGCCCGCTCTGCCCGCCGGCTACTTTGACCGGTTGCTATACTCGTATTATACAATATAACATTACCACATTCTTACATACTCATAGATCTTGTGTGGAGAGATAAGGGTTTACGAAATGTAGTTGAGTGCCAAATTATTTTATTGGTTTGTAATCGTTGTTGATATAGCGGCAGGCCCGTATATTATGCAACTATTGTGATTGTGTTACTGGTCTAAGACAATCGGAAAGCTTGGGCTCAAAATAAGCACAAGGGGCCACACACAATTGCTATTTTACAAATGCTTGGTTTTTGACAGTTTTCTATGACAGATCCTGACAAAAACACACCATTGGATCATCAATGACACATTTGTTAAATTACAGACTTGACCCAGAGTCCTTTTAGTGCAATTAAATCGTCAATAACATTTCTGAAATCTTTTTCAGTCGGTTTTTGCAAGTGTTCTTATTGACCCGTATACTTAAGTAACCATGGAGTTTCTTGCCGGTCTTTTTCCTTTTTCCATAAGAAACGTTTCATGTAGGTTTATGTGAACTAAAACATTTTGCAAGTGAATTTGATTCATACTTACAGTAGACATGGAGTAAGAGCCTAAGAGCAATAAATAAATGAAAGAACTGCTAAACTGTTCCTTACAAAAATGGTTTAAAGTTTTTGTCTTCAGATAATTGCCAAACATTATTTATATTCCGTGTCGGTGTTTCGGTAACTCGGTACTAATCAAAGTTGCGTTTAGCAATCACTCCTTTATAAACCAATTTAATCTATCTCTTTGAAGCAAAGGTTTTTCGAATCATCTTCATCAAAGACAACGCGTGATTCTGACACAACAAATCGTAAATCATCAGTCGTCAGTAATCATAACTAGAATCGTTATGTTTGGTAATTGGATTGGATTCTTCTAATTTATTGTGACTGGCCATAAATCTTATGTAATGTATTTAGAATATTCTTTTTGTATATGTTGGAAATTAACTTGTTTACTAGCTAACAACTTTGTTAACTTGTTGTTGCTTTAGGATAATTCAATTGATGAATGACACTGTCTTAAATATAAGCCTTTGTCACCTACAGGGCGGGACGGTGGGAAAAAAAACGATTGCTGGAAGGAATAGAATATTCTAAACTTACACTATTTATTGGCTGGTAGATAATGCCCAAAGTAATAAGGACCGGTTTCTGAATTTAGAATTTTGAGTATGTGACTAACCTTACTGTAATACTATCCTCCTTTAATGTCATGTCAGTTAGACAGATTTCAGGCTATAATAGAGTTTGGCAAATACTAAACTTCAAATTCTTAATCCAGGAATTTAGCGTAAACTGACTTTGTACCCTTTATGTTGCGTAAAACGTAAATAAATGCTAAATTGATTCAGTGTTAACTAACCAATGTATTGTTATTAGTATTATCTCACAAAAGCGTTCTATAAATAATTAAAAAATTAGACATAAAAACCATTTAGATCAAATACTATCAAATAGACTCATTACCTCTAAACTCATTTATATCCACATAAGTAGGGCCACAATCGTACCCTGAGGCACCCATTTGTGTCTTGCGTAGGGGGCGGGTCCTCTGCAATCTGGCACTACTCAGACGATCCAAAAACGGCATGCGATGACGATATAAGACATATAAAGACAGTTTCTGAGTCGGCATTGACCTAAACGAAGGAGCCTTTTGTGGTCAACCGTTGCGAAAGCTACCGACAGAAACATTTTCAATGAATGTTAATATTAAGATTGCGAACTTTGTTATAATTAATCATTTTATTAGTTTATTGCGAACGAATACATCTAACATTCGTAATAGATGTGGCTTTAGATTGACAAATGAGTTGTTTATCGCTATTTTGAATTTAAGTAAGTTGATATTAGAATTTGAAGCGAGCGTGGGTGATTGAGTGGCAACCTGTCACGGTGTGCTTATTTCAATCGTTACCACACGTCTAATGGCTTTATGTGGGTTTTCTTCGCGCTTATGATTGCCTAGTACCAAGTGTTAAGTTTTATTATAATTTTGCTTAAAAAAATGTGCTTGTTTTCAAGGACATATTTTCGATTGCTTAAACCATTACATTTTCAGTAAATTAATTAGTAGTAATTGCTTCCGCACCTCGTTTTCCGTTATAATAATAAAAAAAATGGTATTATACGAGTTACTCATGCAACCTTTTAAATCAGTGCAGTCTTTTATATCTGCGGCGTGAACTATAACCGTAAATATTTATTATTCGTTCTTTCATTATGGCATTCGTTTTTTTTCCTGTACATAATATAAGTTTGTGGTTGTCCCAGTGCTGGTCTAAAATAGTTTCCCCTTATTATGATTTTACTGTCGGCATAAAGAAAATAAAGGTATTTGTATTGTCCTAATAAAGTTCTTATTCAACCTATGTTTCTAATTTCAACCCAATCCGTTTCGCCATTAATACGTGATTTATCAACCAAAATCCAAACATATATGTAGACAAACTGACTTTCATATTTATAATATTCGATATTTTTTTTCGAAAGAATTGAAATCAATATTATCTCGTTTAATTTCTCAGCTACTGTACTCAATTAACATTCACCTTCGATCTCCACCTTCATAATCGTCATCATCCTGTTCTCAAATAAGTAGGTCAATCCGGTTAAATATTTGATCGCTGTCCACGTGGGCTCATCAAGGATTTTAATCTGCAAATGTCATTGCCATCAGACCGTGCAATGCTTGTCAACACTGCATGCTTGCTCCTACCGTTATTCTATTCACCTTAATATTACTGTTATCCTGGTGATTTAGTCCAAGTGATTCGTAATAAAAAGTATTCGGTTCCTTACAATTGCCTACCCGCAACTTTCACATACGGGTGTTGTAATAACCCAAATGTTTGAAGCAGCGACCATAATATAGCCCCAGAAATGCAGAGGAATACTTATGCCATAGCATCCTCTTGCTAATAAACGTTACTTAATCAATGCTCATTGTTGCTACCGGTATTGTAACTGGTAAATTCATCATTCATGTCTGTGTTTAAAACCCTTTGCCAATTACACGGATATAGTATATCGTTAATCCTAAATATAATATAGTCATCCCACATACCGAATACTTCGAAATGACCTTAACAACTGGTTAGAAGTTATCTATTTTAAACAATGTATATTGTTTATGTGGTACTTTAATCTAAACGTTTGCATGTTTTGTGCCTGGCATTGGTTTGACAAATTGTTTCCGTGGGATATTGGTTATTAAATTTATCGTTCCTTGCAAAAACTGTTCAAGGTAACATACAGTTTTTGTGGTAAGCACAATTATTTCTGCCAGGATGTAGCATTGCTCTGCTTTGGCTCGGATGCCAGTGCATTTACTGGTACATGAAAATTTTGAAATTTTTGATGACTGGTGGAATGAATGGAACATGATGACAGAAGATGGGATACACATATCACAAAAAGCCCCGTGATCATTATCTTTCCCGTTCTACATTTCTATAAATAACTTAGAAACTACACAACTTTTTATTTTATTACTGCCATAAAAAACCGATCTTATCTCTCACACAGTCACTTTTCTTAAACTAAATCTAGCTTCAATTCACGAACATCTTTTTTGTGTACACACTCGCCCACGTTAAAACGGAAGCCTCCAAGGTTCACTGCCCACTAATGACGGTCTGTCTTTGTGTATCAATCTCCTAAACACGGACACGTCAGTTTAGCACCTCTGATTTAAGTACTACATGTGTAAAAAATAAGGAAACTGAAAGGAAACACTGACCTTGTAAGATGAAAATGAAAATTCAAGGGGATAGCTTTTCTGGTGTTTTGTTTTTTTTTACTTTACGTCATTTATTTTGCTTTGTGCTTATTCGTTCGTAAAAACACAAAGCCTTGTGCCAACATTGTTTAATTAATTCGGGGCGTAATATGAACCTAACACTGCCCAGCGTCTCTCAGACAGTCAGCATTGTTGGCACCGTTCGTAAATATTTTATTTATACATTAGATGTATTCTTGCTGTTAGTACCGATTCTAGAAATAAAGAAGTAGGCTTGCCTAAAGAAGACCCAATGTCAGTAGTGGGAAAAGATATTACTATAGGCTAGAGTTTTGTTAGCATTTATAAAGTAAATAATATGTTTCAAGTACTCGAAGTGCGCATATTTCACAAGCCTACGTAAGAACTGGATTATCCTCTGCCAAGGTTTGTTTGTCATCTACACGGATATTTGTACTGGTGACTACTTCGATCATGTATGATCGAAGGGTGACTAAGTTATTTTGATGTGTTCATCGCTTGTATTGTCTTCTAACTCCTTCTTGTTGGTATTATTTCGAGTGAAGCTAGTTGAGAGATTATCCTGTGAGCAAGGAGCTGACTGTAATGATTGCGTTTGGTTTGGTGTGATAGATATGGTTTCACTTGCGTTAGTATCTACCGGCTATAAATCATTCTTTGTTCAGTCAGTATTACATTTGAGGGATGATAAATATGAGTTTTTTAAATGGACCTTATGAATTTATTATTTTGAAAAAAGAATCGAAATACGCGCCCGGATTTAGCATCGAAATTTGAAGAGACTATAAAAAAGTTAATTCAAAAAATCAAAATACCCGACAGCTTAAGAAGCGAAATAAAAAGACGTAAACAAGAAGAAAATCATGCTGTGCAGTCGGAGTATACATATTCGCGAGCTGGCTGACCAAACCCAGATATATTCTCCGACTGCACAGCATGATTTTCTTCTTGTTTATGTCTTTTAAATTCGTTTCTTAATTGAAATAACCTCATAAAACCCTTTATTTTGATACCCCAAATGATGGCCCCCAGAATACGGCGCCCAAAAGTCGCCATTTTTCTATTTGCCAATTTTAATGTAGCCAGTGACACTTGCAAGGTTAAGATGAATCGATTGACATAAGAATCAACAAATCGGCCAACGCGTTTGGTCTCTAGAACGCCACATAGGAACAAACATATATACATACATACATAGCCTGATAAACACATTACCCTCCTTCGGCAGTCAGGTAATTACAGTTTAAGGTCGCACAAAATTTTGCATTCTGAATTCAGAAACAGGGGTTTATTATAATATAGCTTGCCGGTTTTCCAACACTGTGTTTTCCCACAGTACATTCTTATATTAGGTTTGCAAAGACATGCATAACTCCTTGACCTATCTAAACGGGTTCTAGAAGTTCGAATTACAAAAAAAAACTCATCAATTTTATACTTATATTATTTTCCAGACTTTTTACTATCAGACATGGAAAGCAAATTACGCACTGAGTAAACATGTTCTTTGTGACGTATCAATGTGCTCAGATGTGTATAGTGAGCACAGGTGGTCACGCAAACAAGGACATTACCTTCTATCAAGTGCAATACTTACGACTTACGACTTCAAATACCAACACATTGCATGACATTTTTGGATAAATCCTTTACTGTCCAGGCTACTCGTCCGTGGAATTCATTGCCAGATCCAATCAAACGTGCTCAATCATTGCCTGTGTTCAAAAGACTCGTAAAGGAACATTACCTGTGACTGTCTTTGCCTTAGCGTGTTGATTTGTGATTGTGATTATCAATTGAGTCATTCCATTCATCATTTCTTTTTATTTAGTATGTATGTATTTATGTATATATTACGTAGCATATGTATTTATCTGTGTATCTATTATAATTATAGTATTTAAACTATGTTAATGTCGCACCAACGACAACCCCACTTCAAGTCCAGAAAATTACTGTCTATACCAGGTTGCCTGGCAGAGATCGCGCTATGCGATAAGGCCACCCATTGTATTTGTATTAATTTTAAGTTTCTTGTTATAATTGTATTTTAAGGTGTACAATAAAGCATATAATAAATAAATAAATACTGACATCAATAACTGGGTTTAACGTTGTACATTCACGGGCATGCCTAGAATCAATATTATTATTGCTACTGCTATATTATTGCTACTGTACATGCTCGTGACTGATTTTTTCGTGAAACTACGATCACTCGTACAACTTTGACATAAACCCTATTTTATAAAAGTGGGTTTGAAAGACTAGTCTACGAGAAAATTGCTTCTGATTTTTGCAACATATTTATGTTCGTGACTAATTTAAAGACTGTCGCTTTTTATGCTCGCGACTGTACCTAAGAATTGTGGACTGTACCTCAGTCTGAAATGCGTCTAAATTATATGTAGCCGTTAAGTCTCATGATGTTACTCTCACTGTATGGTGGAGCACAGTAGTGTCAGATAGGCATAAACATCTTAAAGTTACGTGTCGTATGAAGACTTGGGTGCCACGGTAGGGACCGTTCTTGACATGACATCGTAATAGAAATTACTGAGTGATAGAGAGAAAGAACGCATAACCAGCTATGTGCGCACGGTTGGCGCAGTGGTTGAGCGATTGACTTGGGCGAGTTGAGTGTCGCGGGTTCGATTCCCGCACGGAACAAATATTTGTATGACCTACAGATAGTTGTTCCGGCTCTGGGTGTTGTGTATGTGAGTTTATATGTTAGTAAACGCACCTACGATACAGGAAGCAATTCCTAGTGTGGGGCAACGTTTTTTTTTAAAAAAGCTATTGGCATTCGAGAATTTATTAGAGATCGGAATAAAGGTTTAAGCCAAAAAGACTACCTTGGACAGAAATCTACTGTTCTTTAATTTATTGGTCCAAAGAGCTCAGGAGTCTGCCGTTAAGAAATAAATGGTATGATACGAGTATATCTACCAGGTCAAGTCCCGTTCTTATACCTACCGACACCAAACCAGCATTGTCCAAAACTAGGCCTACAGACCGACACCAAACCACAGAATAAATAATAGTTGACCAAACCAGCATTGATAGAAAAAGAAAAGAAATAAAAAGAGTGAATAGCTACCTACCTGCATTTGGGCGATTTTTGGTATGTTTAGTTTTACTTAGGCAGATGCAACGTTATTTAGCAGAACCAGTAACCTTTCATTATCTAACACTCAATAATTTTAAGATTATCACGAAAGTCAATTAAGACATTCAAAAAGGCACGTTCGACTTAGGATTATCTTAATTCCCCAAAAATATATAAAAAAGTAAATTCTCCGAATCACCGGTAAATGACGAAATATAGAATACAATCCGTATATATTCACAATATACTTGTCTGACTGGTATAAACAGTTATTGAAGACGTCTTGTGTAGACAACGGATCATCATTGTCACGGTCACGGAGCGTGTTTAATATTATAATATATACTAATTACATAAGTCAATATAGATTTGGAACGTTTCGTAAGACTTTGTTGGTCGCGGCGCTAAATAATCACTCATTTTAAAAGAAACCATTGCAAGAAGTTTGAAAAACGCGAGATCTAATGGCCGGTTTCTGAATAGTGATTTTGGATTTAAGAAGATGTTGAGCCCTACTTTAATACCAAAGTTTAACCAGGGTTAAGTATAGTTTGACAAGACGAAATATGGGCATAGGAACTATGCCCCATGTTTTCTTTTTTCATTTATAGTTGTCAAATTAGTACAGTAGGCGTCTGTTGACAGCGCAATTTTGAGCATTTTAGAGGGTTCTAGTGGTCCTAACGATAATATTTGCTCAAAAAGGAAAACATAGGGACTTAGTATATATTTTTCTTTTTCAGTTTATGGAATATCTTTTAAATTGGTCCAATATTGCAGGAGGAAATAGGTGAGAGCCAAACCTCGAATAACGACTTTTTACTTAGGATATTTGTTCGGATCTCCTTGCCCAAATTTCCTCTTAATTTAGAAATCGGGGGTGAGACATTCATTTATTGTCCGTCAAATCAGTTACAGTATCGTCTTGACAGGAAACACAGACGCACTGACTACTACTTATCAGTAGGTATTGTTTATGACAGATGTTGTTGTTTTTGCAACCACTTTATTTATGACAGACTCCTTGAAACATAACGTTGTTATTGAACATACTCTACTCGTAAATAATTCTGTATGCATCCTGCAAGTCAACTAAGCTATTGATGATGCAAAGATAATTCACAATGAATACATGTCAAACTTGACACCCAATCCTTAGTAGGACACCGTTATAAGCCTTAAATTTATGAAGGATTATTTACAATACGATTAACATCTTTGGAGTAAAAGTATCGAATGACTGCTGATTGCTTAGACCACCGGCGAATATATGAGTAAAAAATTCATAGACGCTTGGGAACAAACTTGTTCAATCAATTCCAAACATATACATGGAGATGTTGACTCTATCGGTTGTCATGTAATGTGATCTATGCTGTTATTAAGGATATATATAAAAGACAGGTACTAAGGAAAGTTTTGAGTATAAGTAAAGAAATAGCTACAACTAGGGGTCTTTAAGTCAAGAGTGAATAGGTTACTTCTAGGCAAGTGTCCTTCACCGTCGACCAAATCATCGCTTACCATCAGGTGAGATAGTGGTCAAGCGAGAGCCTGTACACAATAAAAAAAGAAACGATGGGTATATTGTGTGGAAGACGTGAAAGGGAGTGCCTATTGAGATAAATGGTGATGGAGATTTATGAAAGAAAGACACGTACTTTTCCGAGTTGCTATTATATTATCTGCGTCATTGCTAATGCTTTGGCATTTGGCCACAATAAGTAATTATTGGTTGCAAAGACATAATGGCTGTAATTTTATTTAGGCAGATTCCGGCGTAACTGGAAAAATCTATCATATTATCTTCGATGTTGTTCATTTCTGCATACTGCTTTCGGAATCGTCGCAAGCGCATTGAAGTCAGTGACGTCACGCTTCTGTGCTCACGCTTATTTTTAGCGCTGACTTTTGGCGCAAACAACTTTTGGATTTCATTTGGTCCTTTTATTATACTGGTATTGGTTTAAAAGGGTTGTTACTTTTTAGTCAAGCTCGAGGATTAAAAAGATTTGCCTATCTGAAGATCTTGTTTTTTAAGCAAAACTAAAAACTAGAACAAACACTTTTAAGTTTAGTTGTTTCATGCAAAATGCAATAGAAATGCAGATGATGTATTATCGTAAATATTTTTTATTAGCGAATCGAGTGAAGTTATCATGGCTCGACTTTCAAACTTTCCGGGGACTAGCGAAAGAATTTCTATGAAAACACATAAATTTGCCGTTTTATTAATAATTATATTTTGTAAAACTCGTAGTGTAATTTTTCCAAAAAATTCGGGTGACCCACAGCCGCGGCCGTCCATTCGATGTCCACCACTCCATCGCGGACTCCTTTGTAATAAAGTAGCAGATTCTAAAGTAATATGTGTACTACTGTACTCCATGGGTGTAATTGGTGCAAGGCGTCCGCGAGGATAAACGAATAAATAAATTGTAGCATTGTCACGTCGTGCCTGTCCGTGGCAGCCTTCGAATCAAATTTTGTATTTATTAAAGGGTGGTATTTAATACTTTAACTGTAATTCCCCTTTTTTCAATCAAAATATTCGAAATTACTACCAAAAATACTGAATTGCACACTAAATTTGCTCATCAAATAAATGAATTATACTATACTGCTAGATCTTTAAAGCTTAACTGTTTTACTGAATAACTATCTGTTAACTAAAAGTAAATCTAATAATTCTTCGAGTGCAACAAAATATTTAAGTTTTAAGGGAGGGGGGGAAACGAAACAAAGTCGACGGAGCCCCGCTGCGCAGGGCTCCTATTTCTGTCTGCAGGGTCTAAAGTAACCTAACATGAAGGAGATGACGGGAGCTGAGTTCGCTCGCTTTGCTCGCTCACTTCAGCTCCCGTCATCTCCTTCGAACCTAACCTATCCGTGTCGGGGTGCCCTAAGCTCCCGAGCTCGCTTCGCTCGCTCTTGGACTAATTCACATTTATTTTATATTTAATTGAATAATTTGTGTGCAAATCAGTATTTTTGTTTTACGGTGAGTAATATTGTTTTGCAGTAGGTTATTAGTGGAGATATTTTGTTTGCTTAAATTTCTAAATAGAGGTGCAGTTAAAAATTCCCCTTTATTAAACAACGCGATCAATAAGGAGAAACCAAATCTCTAATTCAGCGTTTCAATATCCTTAAATGATGGAGCATTAGCCATCACTTCTAAATCATTAGCCATTGTTAGTTTTTGCCTCAGCCTCAGGACGCGGGGTTACTAACATGCGTAGGAGTCGAAAAATAAGTTCTTTGCTCGCGATACTACCCGTTACGTTCTGACGCCACCATTTTGTATTCATATTGCAATATAATACATTTGTATATCTGCTGTAAAGTGTAACAACCTATGATAATACAGCGGTATATATATTTTTTACCGACTTTCCGAAAAGGAGGAGACTCTATGTTCGACTTTATGTTTGTATTTTTTTTTGTATCACCGATTTCTTCGTCAATTGTGGTCTGATTTAAAAAAAAATTTTTTGTTTGGTCTCATTTTAATTTTTTGAAGATCTGATGAAGAACTTCGGAGATATACAACAGAACTCTTCAATAAATGTCAGCCAATCTTTCGGGATTGCTGCAATAGCATGTCTGTTTATTGTTTACAATGGTAAACAAAACGTGTCTTGTCTCAAACATAACATCACGCCAGTACGCAGTAAAGGGATACGCAGATGTGTACATATCATCTTGGTACACTCTCATTTCACCAGTTATGGCTTTATAGGTACTATCTTACTATAGAACTCGCCTATTAGGTACCAAAACATGAAAAAAAAACAAAACCTTGTTACAAAAAACACAACCGACTACCAAATAAAAACACAACATAGTGAAAAATAACTGTCAGTGTCAAAAACAGAAGAAAAGAAAACAGGAACACCGAAAAGCGTGAGGTGCTTGATGTCACTTTATAATATTTTATTGACAGATATTGGTAAAATTAAAGTCATTTTGAAAATATCTTAAAAAGCACCCCACGCTTTTTTACAATATTTTTTTTTCTTGTTAATCACACTATTCTTAATTTAAATTTATTCAAAATTATTTTCTACTTTTGAGTTTGGTTTTCTAGTAAAGCGTGTTTTTAGTTTTTTTTTCAAACCATTATTTATTTGATCTGTAAGTCGGTTCAAACCAACACATTTCCGAACCAAAAATTAACTAGGCAGATGGGCTTGGTATTTTCTTTACGACTACTCTGAGAAGAAACACCGAAACAAACTTAGAGTTCACACTCTCTTTTAAAGACCAGCTTTGTATTTCTTGGTAAGATCGATAATTTTAAGACTACGTCAATTAATGTTTGCGCTGGTCTCTTGTGGAATGAATCACAGAACTTTGTGAACATAGTTTAAACAGAAAAAATAATTTCGACATCGAAAAAATTAAATAAATTACACAAAAAATGCATGGAAGCTTTAATGTTGGGTCTCAAGTTGCAAAATCTTAAATCGGGATATGACAGTCACTTCATCAACGGCTTAACTACTCGTGTTAAAGATATGTTAGTGAAATCTAGCAGAGACTCAATTCTCTTTTTTTAAGAGCAAGATGGATGGTTTATCGAAACCTTCACAAAAAATATGTCAGATTTACGAAAAAGATTAATGTTTATCTTAGAACAAACAAGTACCTATTGGTATTTCTATTATCACTTTATTATTTTATACAAAAATAACACTGACAGCTTAATTAATGGTATAACTTAACTGGTTTCTGTGACTTTACTAAAACATTGCAAAATTGTTTTTTTTTTACATTTGCAATGTGAGCTTTGTGTCTGTTGGGTTAAAGTTCATTATATATGTCAATTAATCTGCAACTTAATATTTTACAATATTAACTTATGTTTTAATATATGCCTGGTACTTGTAATACAAGCAGCTTTTCATAATAACTCATGGAATTACTATAATGTCAAAAGGATCAATGTATTTTCATTAATACTTCATGATTTATAAATAATGATATTGTAATTTTTAGTTTCACTAAAACAAATTAAAAACTGTTTATCCACAAACTACCTTTATACCTAGTTTCCTATATCTACTCTGAAAGAATAACTCCTAAAATCTGTATATAAATGCTAACTTGCTAAACTATTATTTAAGATTTAAATCCAGACAAATAACTAATCAAATAAATATTTTTTGCAGATAAACCGCGTGCGACGCGGACCATCTCATCTGATCAACCTAAGTCAATTAGAAAAGAACCATTCACACATCTATCAGAAAAAGAACTAATTGAAGAAGCTAACAAAGTACGGGCCCAAGCTGAGGGCATCACATGCACATCTGACCATCCACCAGAGAAATTCTTTTCTCTACCACACAGAAGAAAAAAAGACAATAGAATTGGAAGAAGAAATAGCGACGAAGGCACACCAGAGAAAACTCCTCTCGGTCGATCTACAAGTGATGTAAGCGGCAAGAAGAGGAAAGAAAGGACATCGCTGTCTACTCTGTTCAGAAGAGCACAAACTACCAAGGGCCCCGATGCTTCAGTAGTTGTTGCCACTAAACCAGTTACCGTTGTGAAACGAAGTAAAAGTGACGTATCCGATTTGAAGTCTAATACAAGCCTGAACAATACGCAAAACAAACCCATTCGTAAAAGGTCTGGCAGCGAAACTGAGGAGTTCTTAAAGTCATTGAGAAATAAGAAGACTCAGTTGTCGCCCATCATAGAAAGTTCACCGAGAGACGATTACTTCAAGAAAACGTCACCACTAGACGTTTATCAGAAACAAAAGTCTGCGTTAAAAGAAAGTAAATCTGAGGATACTAAAACTGAAAGTAAGAAAGTTAATCCTGTTGAAAAGCCTCCTAGGTATAAAACTCCTGAAAAACCAGAGCCAAAGGCACCGACCAGAGCAAAGAAGAGCAAGTCACAAGAAAAGGAAAAAGAAAAATCTCCTCAAATAACTGACACGCCTAAGCGGAAAACTGAAGTAAAGAAAACATTACTTGTGGATGAAATCGATTCAACAAAAAATAAAGATATCCATCCAGTTGAAGTCAAAGATAGAATAAAAGATAGCATAAGAAAAATTGAAGAGAACGTTTATGGTGATAAAGAAATGATACATAGCAGTCAGCAACCCCCTGATAAACCGCCTTTGACTCGGGGGCACACTGTCGATCATTTAGTTAGAATCTTAAGGGAAGACCAATCAGCGCCTCCGCCGAAATCTCATTTGATCTCTCCACCAAACGGAACAAATTCTAATCAACCATTCTCTTATCTCAAGCCGAGTGTTAGCCCGGATCCTAATCTCTTCGTGAGGAATACTAGTCCTGATAGAGCACCTTCACCTATAAACAAGATGGATAAGGGAGTAGTCTATGCTCACGTGGTAAGAGATCACGACTCTCATGTCAACAGATTAAATAAACAGACAGTCCACAAAACTTATTCTCCGTCCAGAGAAAAATATGGGCATTTTTCAGATGAAGACGAAGGTTTAGGTTACGAAGACAGACACAAGTTCACCAAAACTCGCATGTACGATGATTATAAAAACAAAGAAAACGACACTTTCACAACTTTTGAGCCTACATACAATATTACAGACTCTCCCATCAGACCAAGGTTCAGGGAATATAAACTGACTAGCTTCGAAGAATTTGAACCTACGTATGCAAATGAATATTCTCCAAAAGATAAGTCGCCAGATTTAAGTAATCAATACAGGGGAAGGGGTGATGGTATGGACACAAAGAAGAAAACATACGAACCAGAAACAACGAAGGTTGATCTAGATTTCAATGAGCTAAGTCACCGACGTCAACTTTTAGAATCACGATTAAATGCTCGTAGACTTGATCGTGAGAGAAATGTTGAAGAACAGCCTATATCTAGGTATTTACCTGAAGATCCTATATATGAAGCAGAAAAACGTATGCAAGCAACGGAACGATATGTGAATGAAACAGTTCGTTACTATAGAAACACATTAGAAAGAGATGGATTTGCTGAAAGCAGTGTTACTGAAGACTACAGCAAGTACGATTCAGATAACCATAAAGTCAAATATAATACCGAGAGTAGGACATTCCAAAAAGTTCCTAAAGGAGAGGTGGATAGGCGCGAGTTCATTGACAGAATAGAACCTCGATTCAAAGGCAATAAAAAAGACTTTCCTCCAGAGCCTGAGTACGAGCCTCCTAGTTTAGACTCGAACACAGGCAAACCACTCCTCAGCCCAGACGAATATAAGGAAAAAAAGTACAAAGCAAAAAAGCAACTCACTTCTAGTCATGATGTACTTCAAACTGGACAAAAATACAAAGGAAAAGATGAATACTTTGGTAAAAGAAAAGGCCATTACTCGTCCAATCCTGAAATTGCTCAAGAACGTGAAGAGGACTATGCAAATCTCCCGAAGTATGCTGATTCTTATCACTCACTAAGACGAGTGAAGAATAAGGACAGATATAAAGAAGAGTTTGGCATGAGGCGACACGATTCTGGTGATAGCCGGGAATACTACCGAGACGATAGATCCCCACGTCGCTACGAAATTGACAACCGATTAGTTGACTCGGGAATTGAAAACGATTTCCGAAAAGACTCGAGTGGAGAGATACACAGAACGAGACACAGCAGACATGAGAGTGACGATGATGTCAGAGATACATCACTATTTTTGGCTAGTGAAAGACAACATACAGAGGATAACTATCCTGCTGAGCAAATATATGCTAATGGAGAGTATCTTGCAAGGTTTAAAGAATACAGGGACGATGGTTATAGAAAGGAGTACGCGGGGCGAGATAGGAGTGCCGATGAAGGATCACATTTTGAGCCAAAAATTGACAGATACGACAAAAGTCCTAGCAGACTTGATGATAAAGTCAGTGCGAAACCGCCGAAGGCGAAGAAACTAACTGGACTTGAAAAGGTACTTAAACTACTGTTTTTCTCTTTTTTCAATTAATTATTTAACAGATCTTTGTTCTATGTTTTGATTTTGTATCCTTTTATCAGATGAAACAGCTGTTCTCTCGCGACTCTTCTAAGAAGAGCAAGAAAGAGAAGGATGTAGTCCAGGCAAAGACGCGCACACGGGTGCTCAAGAGCCCTGAACATCTTGCCCGAGACGACTCCGAGTACAGAAGGTAACCTACGCAACATCTATGTGGTCCTGGTGCATACGTGTCCAAATGTCCTCTGTTTGGCACTTTGTTTGAGCCCATTCAGCCGAAAATAACCATCTCCTAGTTTCTGAATTGAGAATTTGAAGTTGAAAACTAATAAAACTTTTACATTCGTGTGCAGTTTCACAAGTTTTGAACTTCAAATTCTTAATTCATAAACCAGATGGTAATTTACGAGATTCTCTAGAATTTAATACTTAGCTTTGTCTATTCCAAGACATTATTAGATAAACTAAACAACATGAAATCAGGGCACAACTTTCATCTGATAACAGTGTGAGTGACATGAAAATCCCACGTGACTCATGCCCGCTCCTTACCCGCGACCTAGGTGAGCGACTAAAGCGATGTGATGCGATACTAAACTATAGAATGGGCCGTGATGTCAGAAAATTCAAACTAAATACATTTTTAACCTTATAAAAAAACCGATGCTGTCTAGCAACTGATTAGCATATGTTTGATTTTAATCTATAGACATCTGAATTTGGAATCTGCTAAACAGCTCAGAGATTTTTGTAAATAAAACCCTATCTATAGCTTAAATTTATTAAAACGGCGACGTATTACCTATATTGCCAGTATTTGTAGGAGAAAAAAATTACTGACACAATACTTTTTATTATAAAAGTGTAAATACGTTACGTTTAGCATTTAGGTATCACCTATTTTCATTAAAAAAGGGATAGCGAAATAATAATATATAGAAGTGTGCACAAACCTATGCATCAATAAAATGGATTCTGATACAGACAGTTTTCTAAGAAACTCCCAATTTCTTAGGAAATTGTATCAATATTTTTTTACTATCCATGTCCTGTATTAGTTGTTTTCAATATTTTTTTTCCATATTTATGAGGAGTATCTAGTAGCTTCGTGTTTCGCATCGCATGACAGCGTCATAGCATCGTCTGCTTAGCTGGGACTATGCATAAAGTACTAACGACTAAATAGCTGTTTGTATTCGTATACACATAGATGTAACTTAGTTATTCTAGGTAAGTGAGTAACAGGAAATGCATCACTTTATAGCAGGAAAACTATTGCATGAAAATATCATCACGATGTGTACGATAATAGAGAATTAAAGATTTCCCGTGAAGATAAAATATGAAACAGAGTTTGAATTTTATGTTTCATTTAGTAAACTCTTAGCTACCGCCCGCGACTCTGTATGAGTGGTATTAGTACTTAATATCTTAATAAATTATAACTTATGTGTTATTTCGATGTGTAAGCTATTTTACTGTAAAGTTTCATCAAAATCCGTTCAGCAGTTTTTGCGTGAAAGAGGAACAAGGATGAATGTCATTCTCATAAACTTTCATTTATTTATAATACTAGCTTCTGCCAGTGGCATCGCCCGCGTGAAAAATGTTTTATCATCCCAAGGGAATATTATACCGGGATAATAAGTAGCATATGTGCTATGTCAGACTATAATCTATCTCTGTGTCAAATTACATCCAGATGCTTTCAGCCATTCTGGCGTAATGAGTAACAAACATACATCCACCCATCCAAACTTTCGTATTTATAATATTAGTAAGATTAGTAGGATAAGTTAGGATAGGTTTAGTAAGATTACTAAACAAAGTTCAAAATTATAAGCAGGTTTAGGCAATAATATCCAAATAGTGAAGTACTGTGAAAAATATAATCTTACTGTGGAAAAAACTACTTAAGTAACCAGACAGAAAGTTATGAAGTAAAGTCTGTAAACTAGAATCATAAACTCCTTCTGTTATTAGTTTAGCAAGCCTAAATAATTATTTAAAACCGCGTCCACGGAATTTCTTGCACGTTCCAACTCCCTTAAAAATCAATATCCAAAAAAAAAACAAATCAATAAGTGAGTTCAGTAATTAAAACCCAAACTTGGTATACTTTCTAATATCCTTCCTTTACTAATTAAGGTACACCGACCCAGAACCCAGTGAGATCGTGGAGAAGAAGATAAACTATGAGTGCAAGGCTGACGAGAGAAGGTACAGGAGCTCCAGGGAGGACTTGGACAGGTACAGGAGCTCTGACCCTCGGGATAGCGACCTTGACAGGAAATACGAACCCGAAAGGAAGTACGAACCTGAACGGAAGTACGAACCTGAACGGAAGTACGAACCTGAAAGGAAGTACGAACCTGAACGGAAGTACGAACCTGAACGGAAGTACGAACCTGAACGGAAGTACGAACCTGAGAGGAAATATGTGCCAGAAAGAAAGTATGAGACAGAAAGGAAATACCGGGAGGAATATGATGGAAGGTGAGAAAACATTAGAAATAGTCCAACTAAACATACCTAGTCATTTAGTTTTATAATGACAATAGTGGCTATAGCCCGTTTCCATAAGCTTTTTTTCGTAGTAACCCGAACAATAAACAATATATATCAATTTTCATTAGTAACTACATTAGTTTAAAGACTTATTTGCAATTTTGAAACTATTTTTTTTATAAATGTTGGTAATTACCGCTATTGTCATGCCAAAATGCAAGATTTAGATAGATAGATAGAGGAAAGAAAAGAGCGACAACAGAGCACAACATTATACTTACACACAATATATAGAGAGAGAGAGAGATAGAAGAAAAATACAATTAGTTTCCAGTCTCTTTGTAGTAAGAGATTTCTCGATCTGCTAGAGCAAACTGGGTTTGTGGGTGTCAATTTCTTATAATATCGAGAGCACCTATAAAGTTTTGGATACTGTTAGGGGTTGTTCGAATATTCATATAGTTATATAGAAGTCAAATGTTGGTCCTTCCACTTTTGGGCATGGAGGCATTTTTATTATCTGCGTTATTTTTTGAACCCCTCTATTTCAGTGAACTTTTTAACCGAACTTCCATCTTTCCCAGATACGATAAGACCCTTAAAGAAGAGAAAAGATACAAGGAGCGCAAAGAGGAAAAGAGAAGGTATCACTCGTCGGATAGGGAGAGTGACAGGCAGTCGAGACCTTCTGATGGAGAGAGTGACTTGAGAAAGTCGAGGTCCAGGCCACTAGACTCACCCGCTTTGGTAAGTGCTTAATTTCTATTATTATTTTTTGATTGATTGAAGCTGAATTAAATAGCTCACCCAATTTCTTCCAATAACCTAGATTTTTCTATTAAAACATTAGAATACAGAATAAATCAACTATCCTAAACCATTATTTTTATGCTGCCTTTGTTATCCCACCGCTCTCAAGGAACTCCCCCACATCCATCCAGATATTCTATTTTTAAATTATTATTGATAGGCTCACGTTTGACCACTATCTCACCTGATGGTAAGCGATGTGGTCGACGGTGAAGCACGCTTGCCTATAAGTAACCTACTCACTGTTGTCTTAAACGACCCTTAGGCTGTAGCTATCGGGAAACACAGACTCCGGCAGGGAATGCCACTCCATAGCTGTACTCGTATGTACAATGAAAGTATTCTGAAAACGCTTAGTGCGTATGGGTGGAATGTCCAACATGTACCGGTTGCCTTCTTATATTCTTACTCGTACCAGCCCTCATGGTACGCGTCCATCATCTCGCCATCTCTATCTGGGCCGGCCTCGACAGCGCCATTTATACGTATACCTATGCTTATTTTTTTTTAATTGTCTTTTGATTCAGCTTGGTATCGGACGCTTACAACAATAGTTCATAAATAGTTTTCCTTTTATTTGAAAATACACTTATCTTTATCAAACTAGCTGCAATTCTGTATAAATATATTATTTAATCTTCGTATTTATTTATAAGTCCGGAAACTGAGCACTAACCTTGCCACTACTTATTGATACCCAATAATTTATAACTTATCTTTCGGAAACGACCCTTTGTAAATCCTCTACAAAGAGTGAGTATAAATTGGCCAGACTCAAGTGTTAATTGGGCCTCGGTCCAAGCATCGGCGAGCAATGCGGAACAGAATGCGAGTCGTCATCACCGCACAATACTCAGTGCTGACCTATCGATGCTAAAGGTCGGAGGTTCAACACGAGACACTACCATTTGTCTCTCATCTGCAAGATATGAATTTATTGGCACTTACATCACTTTTTAACCGACTTTAAAAAGGTGGAGGTTCTCAATTCGATTGTATTTTTTTTTATGTGCCCTCAGAAATTTTTACTAGGTGCACCAATTATAATTAATCTGTTTTATTTGAAAGTTGGTCCTTCTCATGTGATCCCATTTAAATTTGATCAAAATCTGACAAATAGTTTTTAAGTTATCCTTAATAGTGCGTATTTTCATGGTAATATAAGGTACCAAAACTCAAAAGAGCGACTTCCAAAACAAAACATTACAAATCGAACAATAACTTTATTTTTGGAAGTCGGTGTAAAAACGAAAATTAATAGGTACTGCGACACCGGCTTCCGAAAAGAAAGTTATTTTTCGCTTTGTAGTGTTTTGTTTTGGAAGTCAGTTATTTTTTTTTGTTAAATAGTTTGTTTCCTTATCCCATTGTTAACATCCCTTTGACCGTCTTTTGCTTGATATTGACTAAAATTATGTGAATTCTTACTACTCCGCTGTTCTTTTCTGATTGATTTGGATTTAGGCTCCAAAAAAGTTGAATTGTTATCCGGTATTTGTCGAGTTTTATTGCCTCGGTGCCTTTTTTAGTTCGCTACTGCTGATTCTGGCTTTCAGAAGTTGCAGTTTTTGGGAATAATGTAAAGGATTGTCCCAAAAAAATATCGAAGATATTTAATAATCGTTTTAGATAGTCAGAATCCCAAATGTCTGACAACCAGTGTTGTCATGGGATATCAACTTACCATTCCATGTAACATTTTGGTATTAATCTGATTCAGTTAGAATTGAAGACGTTCCCAACATGCTTTGAATAGTTTGTAAAAACCTAGGCAGATCCTCTGCCTGCAGATTTTGGTTCTTCAAGCCTTCGCTTGATCATTTTCGAAAAAAACTTCGTAAAATCTATGGTCTCAGCTTTTATATCACTTAATTGATATTTGATAAAACAAACTTTCATTTTTGTTGTATAGGTACTCTGATGCGTTTGACATTATTGAGTGATGTCATATCTGTTCAAATCATGAAATGCGTTTTGTAAAAAAGTTGTCTGCTCACGATTTTTAATTCAACTGCATCTTAAAAGCAAGAGTAGGTACAGAGCAAAGACACTTAAGTGTCCAATTTTCATGTGTCATCGTCTTCCACCATAATCTTTGTCAGCAGTGTTGCCCCTTTAGTTTTGTAGTACAGATAGCATTTCTAGAATCTGATGAACCTCAAAGTCGATTTCATCCTAAGTTAGAAAGGTCTTATCCCATTCTCCGTAACAAGATAATTGTAAAGTATGAATGCCTTCGCGGTGAAATTTACTGATTTAGGTATCGACTTGTGTTAGTGATAACTGGCGTTCATCTCTCTCGTACCACTAGTAAGGGCGTCATTACACAACTGTTCGCATAAACTGGGTGCTTCAACCGTCACTTGCAGTCACCTGTGGAGTATAAACTGCTCCAGTGAATTACGCCTTTGTTCCTCAACCCGTGGTTATATGCAAAGTATTCCGGACTATTCTTTAAAACTGGCTCCTTTAGCTCATAGAAGCGATAGAGCTTCTTTTGTTTTCGCTCCCAAAAAAATATGCTGATTGAAAGTATTTTTTTCGTTATTATCATCTTTACGCTTACTTTGCTAATTTTAAAGTAAAACATTATGTCATGGGAAAGTATTATCGGCATTAAAACATAGTATACCCTTATCCAGGCCATGGTCTACTGTTCAGTATCCGTTCAGCTGTTGAGCTGTGATTCACTAAAAAACAGTTGGCTGTTATTTGGCAGTCTGTTATTTGGATAACAGACTTTCATATTTATTACAGTGGTAGGATGCCTGTAGGTACTTACATATACAGGAAGAAGAATCTTTGCAGTTTTTGATACAAAAACAACAACAAACTTTTAAAGAAGAAAGGGCGAAGACAAGTGATTAAACCTTTAAAGTTTTTCCTTATAAAGAAAAGGTCAATCATTTATATCTCTGGACCTGAATAATCTCTTATTTGAAAGCTCTTCATTGGCGCGGTTATATCGTCCTTCTTTTTTTGTGAATGACAAATATGTTTATACCTGAGCACCTCTGACTCGAGCACTCAAATAAGTCTGCCAGTTATTTCAATTAAAAAGTTGATTTGTCAAATTTGGAGATTATCACAGAGCACCTTGACGCCTTTGCGGCCACTGTTAGTAACGGCATCTACAAAATTTTATAATATTATAGTAAGCAAGCAAGCATCATCATCATCAGCCTTATTATGTTCTCACTGCTCGGCCACAGGCATCCTCTCTGTGAGAGAGGTAGGGTAATGGGCCTTAATCCACTAAGCGGGCCCAGTACGGCTTGGTGAATGTCACATGTCTTCGAATTTTTGTTTTTAGGACATGCCCGTTGCCTCACGATGTTTTCCTTCACCGTTTTAAGAGTAGTGGTGATGAACCGTGTCACCGTTTACTCAGAGTAATTGACGGCACACGCGTGTTAATTCGGACTGTTGTGTTATTAAGTATTTGTCTAACTTCATTTAAGCCTGAAAAATTGTTAAACTTTGTTATATATGAATGAAGGGTTTTTCGTACCCATGGGGTACGAAAAACACAAACATAATTTAAGTACTACTAATACTATCCCGTGGCGATTCCGTGTTCTTTATGACAATTGAAACGATAATTCTGGGGACCGTGTGCATTTTACGACGTTCAAAAAGCATTTATGTATTTATAAGTCTATCTTGAACGAGTTTAGATTCACAGTTAAGTATGAATTACTCCCGGAACCAATAACTTGTTAATAAAATATACTTCTACTGCAATCAATGCGACAATTAAACCGGAGGAATGTTTCAACACTGCATCTTGGCGACTGCATTATTTGATTATACTCCAAGTTATATACTTATCAACCTGTTACTGTTCCACTGCAGTAAAGGCCGTTCTATTCGTACGGCCGGAGAAAGATCGAGCTTAAAAGCCACGCTTGTTTACTGATACCCGATTTCTGAATTTGAAGTTGATTAGGTATTTTAAATTTAAGTCTGTAAACCTGTAAAACATTGAAATTAAAGTAATCAAAATGTTTTATTGGAACTCGTAAATTATACAGTATTACATAGTTGGAGCTGGCCCCAGTAAGTTATAAATTATACTTGTGTTGGGTCTATCTCGCTACTTCCCATGTCTATTACATAATGTTGAGACCATAAAATTGGACAGCAAAAATAAAATTAAGTAAGGTTTGCAGCATTCGTAAATCCAAATAATTGATTCGGAAACCGGCCTTCACTGTGAGATTTATCACGATTTTACGTTTCTCCTATTCATATTCTTTATACTACAAAAAAATATACCGTAGGACAGCTTAATATCGTCCCTTAATAAACTAAACAAATACGTGTACAGCCCCAATGCATAAACATAATACATACTACAACATAACTAAAATCCTAAATTAATAAATACATACATACCCATTTGCGTCATGCTGACAGGAAATGTTCCCTTATTCTTTCCTTGAAAATCCCCAGCAAAGGGCTGTCCCGTGTGGAGTGAGGGAGATTATTCCAGAGGCAGATATCACGAGCAGTATATGATCCACCGTAACGACTTGATGAGACTCGTTTCTCGTCCTTTATGCTTCACTGTTTTTTACACGAAAGATACATACAAACTCAAACCATTTATTTTAACTCTGCACCTCCGAATTATCAAAAGTCAGTCAGACACAAAACAGCTGCTATTGCACGTTCCAAAGCGTCGATCGCTCGAACAAATGAACTTTACTTGAGTCCTACTACTTTACTTCTACACTTCTTCCTACTCAACACCCTTTTCCATTATTTTCTGTTAAATAATATTTGCCAAGTAACAATCGGAATCTGAAGCTATATTCCCTTCATTTTTATTAAATATTACTCCATTTCACCCTTAGCAGTTAAACTGTTGTTCTTCCAAAACAGTTCCTGCATTTAAAACGCTGCGTTCCATGCCTTGAGGTACCAGGGCTACATGAAAGTGAAAGTAAGTGACAGCCTGCGTTCCTGGTCGATATAAGAGGTGGCCTATATTCGAGCCGCTGACGTTCGTAGTTTTTACGTTTAGTAACGCTATAAAACTCACGCATTATGGGCAGAATTTTAATCCACTGTTTCTCAATAATGACTCCTAAATTGTACCTAATGATCTCCTCAAGCCGGTGGATGTGAGAGCCACAGAATGGATCGTTGTAGTTACGCTTGGTGAAGTCTTATTAACTGCTGCAGTAGACGTCTTTATGTTGCAATGCTGATGGTTGTCTTCCCAATAACACAAAGAGTAAAACAACGAAAAACAATGTATAGTTCCAAAGTAATTTTCATTTGACATTATTTCAGTGCTCTATCTATCCGCTTGGCTGGTGGTAAGTCCAACTCTGCTGCCACTAAGTTTTCTTATATCTTAAGCTGTAAGCGTGGTGATATATGCTCGTTGCTACTCTGTATGAGGAGAGGCGTTCGCCCTTATTACAATCTTCGTTGAGTCTGTATTCACCTATCGAGACGTGTTGGGTTCTTGCTTTTGTACCATTGTCTTGAGGTGGAAAAAGCTCTGTGTAGATTAATGTACTGTCGTCATTTATGTCAGCGGATGCAAAAGAATCAGTTTATAAAAAAAAACAGCACCAAATTGAAAAGACTTCTGGGATTTGAAATATTAAAAATTGAATCCAAAAGATTAAGGATTAGTCTCTGAGAAACGCCTTAACGAGCGGGGTCAGTGCCCTGGGTTCAATGTCGTGTATTTGACACCAACAGTGATGTCATACGTATATTCATGAGCCGTAAGATTCAACGACTCGGTCTCAGAATAAACACGCGAAGAAGGCTCAATGCCCGATAGCAGGTATATTATATCCACTGTCTTCCATCTACAGGCGTCATTCGAGCCTCTGCTAAGCATCAGTCTCTTTTAAGTAATTCTTACCCATTTTGCCAAACTTCTGTAAGTCTGGTTAAGATATATTCTCTTCATCTAAGCTCTTCTGGAAAACTTCTGAATCTCGAAGAAGCTGGATTCTTGCAGTGAAGATTGTTTCAGAGTCTAGATTTGGGGTGCTTATGGTAGGCTTCAAGATACGATACGCAGAATATACTTTAGTGTGCACAAATTGTAAGACAACTCTTCAAGCGTACTAGCTGACCCCCGCGGCTTCGCTCCCGTCAACGGGCTATCTACCTACCTACCACCTACCTATCTACCCTACCCACTCAAAAAAAAAAAACTAAATTTTTAATCACAACATTTTTGAGCGCGGACCCGTGTGCGGTCGAAATGGCGACCGGACGTGCACAGATTTAAAAAATAAATATTACGGTCTTGGGTGGATCCAAAGACCAGCGGGGTGTTTTTTTTCATAATTGTCTATTAAAGTATCGAATGAAACCAAGATTTATCGAGAATATCCTCCGTACTGACATATTTGCATCTACCACTATTTATCTCTGCATCACCCAAAGGTTGACTGGTAGAAAATGCCTAAGGCATTAAGTCCGCCTCTGTACATTTGTGTGCTTAAAGTATTAAATAAATAAATATTTCAAGCCAAAAACAGGAACAACCTTAAAATAGCAAATTGGCCGGGTGGACATTTCAGCGACCGATGACAGATGGCAAAATGGCCGAGTGGACATCGGATGGTACTTGAGAATAAAGTAGCTTGCCATAGATGAAAGAATTTTTACAATTAGTCCAGTAGTTCCGGAACCTATTCGGTACAAACAAACAAACAATAAAATCATTCCTCTTTATAATATTGGTAAAGAGTATAGATTGACCCATCTGACCATAGTTCTGCCTACGCTCTGAATATACTTTCCATTAACAGCCTTGCATATTAGATATTGATCTGCTTTTTAATAAACTTTAGCGTAATTTTAGAAAATGAGAAACTAAAAGAACATGGAAAACGGAGATTTTTCGATTTCCAGAAGGACTAGGTTCTCAGCTGAATTCCACTGAATGTTCTTTCTTCGACGCATAATTATAGATGAATTGATTATGTGAGGAGTGATATGAAGGAAAGGGTGTCAGTGTTAGAGAGAGACGTAAGACAATCAGCGTGTCCAAGTCTTCTTAACAAATTTTTATTTTTATTTGTTTATCATCGCACTGGAACGGCTTGCAGCAATTACACCAATGGAGCACAATCATAAAGTAAACTCACTATTATTCAAGGTTTCCTCACGATGTTTTCCTTCACCGTTGTCAGCGATGTCCAATAGAAAATTAGAAAGTACATATGAATTGGAAAAGTCAAAAAGTCACATTGGTATTTGCCGACGACCTCAAGAACGAGAGGCGAGGTCTTAGCCACTAGGCCACTCGACAGCACTAATATTACAAAGAATTCAAATTTATATTTGTATGTGGTTTATATTTGGGTGAGGAGAATCGTCTACACTCGAAGTTGTAAACGATTATGTCTACCTGGGACAAACGGTCCAGTTGGGTAGGTCCAATTTCGAGAAAGAGGTCAACCGTTGAATCCGACTCGACTGGGCGGGCGGCTTTCGGGAAATTACGTGGTATCTTCTCGTCCAATTTACCGCAGTGTCTCAAGCCAAAATTCTATGACCAGTGTGTGTTGCCAGTGATCACCTATGGGACCGAGACGTGGTCGCTCACAATAGGCCTTATCAGAAAGCTTAAAGTCACCCAAAGGGCAATGGAGAGGGCTATGCTCGGCATTTCCTTGCATGATCACGTTAGAAATGGTGATATCCGCAGGATAACCAAAGTTACCAACATGGGCCGAAATACCGGAAAACGAATGGGTCAAAGATACCGGGGCTGAAAATTTCTGGAGTGGCGACCGCGAACAGGAAGACGATACGTTGGAAGGCCTCCCACTAGGTGGACCGATGACCTGGTTAAGGTTGCGGGAAGGCGCTGGATGCTAGACGCACAGGATTGTGGCGACGCCTGGGGTAGGCCTATATCCAGCAGTGGACGTCTTTCGGCTGAAATGATGATGATGATATAGGAGGTAATTTCTTGAAAGTAATGATCTGACCTATATATTTCTCGTGCTGTATGAGGTCTCGCGTTAGCAATAATGGTGAAGATCGATTCATGAGTCGGGGCTATTTCACTGGTAGTTTTGCTATCATTGTTCGGAGTTCGGCACAGTAGACATCTGCCGTTATTGCTTGACCAGATCGGAGAAAGCTATAGTGAATAACACCATGCTGAGACCACCAAACAGTTACCATAACTTTTTTAATGGTAAGCTTTGCTTTAAGACACTGTTGCGGCGTTTGACCTGGGGTCAGCCATTGCATTTTTCGCTCACGGTTATCGTATAGAATCCACTTTTCATCACATCATCTTTACATCATTCGATCCAATATTCCTTCATTTCTGTATCGATTCAACAAGGCACAAGTTTCAACACGCGTTTCTTTCTGCAGATTTCGATTTCTGATTGCGGCGCCCATTTTTCATATTTTTTAATTTTATTGATTTGACGCAAATGAGTCAATATTGTTGGTGAGGTGACGTTAAACCGTGCCACTAATTCCTGCGTAGTTTGGCTCGGATCGGCTTCCACCATCTCTTTCAATTCATTGTTATTCACCTGTGTAGGCGGTCTTCCACGTGGTTCGTTCTTCAAATCAAAGTTTCCATCACGAAAGCTTTTAAACCAAAATCGCACGATGCGTTCATTAGCAGTCCCCTCTCCAAACGTAACATTGATATTGCGAGCTGTTTCTGCCGCGTTAGTTCCACGTCGGAACTCGTATTCAAAAATCACTCAAATTTTCGAAGTATCCATCTTTCTTGTCTACGGCGCGCCGCCGCTTACGTACTTTGTGTCTAAGCTGAATAAAAAAAACAACTGAAAGTCGATTATCGAATGTTGCACATTTTTTAAAAGAAGATCTTCATAGGTACCATGTGAAAAATGTTTCACTCAAAAACCCCTATTACTCGTATACTCGTAAATGGGTCTTAGCATTGTGAGCTGTGTTTATACTATGTATAGATATAGATTATAATAACAACATTGTTTCACTGCAGGGGCTTCTTGTTATCTTGCGCGGATTCTTAAAGTCTTTGTGGCGATTGGGAACCCGGGTAGGCCGCTGAAAACACAATTTGGCGAAATGGAGTTTTACAGACCCTTCATTTTACAGACACCCAGATTGGCATGGCCACTCACTGGGCCTACACCATTTAAAGAATTTCCATCGACTCAAAAAGAAGAAGAAGCAGGGTTTAAACAGGTCACCTGTAAAAATGAAAGTCCACATAAAATCACATCCATATTTGTTTGACTAGGTACGCACAGCCTCCACACATGAATCAGAGCAAGGTACTGAAACAGAGCAAGACAATGTCACGATCATTACATTGTTTTATTTTGTGACAACACTATAGACACACAAAAATGTGCAAATATTACGCGTTTTAAAATTCTCTCAGCAGCAGCACGAAGATTGGATTTATCACAGTAACCAAACTCAAAGCATTTATTTCATTTATACTATTCACTGGCACTTTTGAATTGTCTAAATAATCGGTCAGTTCGTCGGTTGCCAATATATTAAGTAGATTCCGAATTTACTTACACAATTAGGCTGCCGGTCACATTATCTCGAGACCTCGCTGGAATGCGAATCATTATAATAATATTACCTACATTAAATTAATTAACACAATATTTGTTTTGTTGGAAATCTTATTGTTTATAATAATATCCTACTAGAGGATACTTGTTTTGCGCACCATATCAGAGCGCCGACGCGACGCGCGACGTGACGATCGACGCCAGGTCTCGAGATAATGTGACCGGGTTATATGTTTAAGCATGCTACACCGTCGACCACATCATCGCTTACCATCAGGTGTGATAGTGGTCAAGCGCAATACATACATATTTTTTTTAGAATAGATAGACATCTATAATTTAAAAAAAATATGTATGTATGTTACAAGCTTTTTATTACTTGCAATGTATGTATTAACGATTAGGTCAAATATTGCTGAACTGAATTTTAAAGCAGATAACTTCAACCGATTAAGATGATATGTTGCATACACGTTTGGTTTGAATACACTAAAAAGCTAGTTAAAAAAAAACATCTCGGCACAAATCAGACAAAAGCTGCTACTGATAAATTGCAGATAGAAAACCCAAATAAAGCTTTGTCCGACCCCCGATCTCAGACACAAGCAGTAGTGCTAGCAGTGACTAGGCTAGCGAGGTCTTTACTACCTGGGACTTAAAAATAACTGGTGACATGACAACCTACTCATGAAGGTAGGTTAGCTCAGACGTGATGTTCACCGATTTCATGAATGAATAAAAAACAATCACAGAAAGTCAAAATCTTCATTACCTATAGCTGTCATTTATGACCTTTATTTTTTCAATAATCATCATTATTGCCGTTCTGAAATCTACTTAATACATTGGCAACTAAAGTGCTTATTTCAGTAATTGTCAGTTTTCATGTTGATTTTAGTATAGTACCTTCGCTGTACCATAAAAAGCCTGGTGAGGCCACGAACCATATGGCGAGCGTCTTAAGGCCAGCGACACACAGTCACCCACAATTAAGTTACTCATGTTTTCTGGATGTTGTATTACACCAGAGTGATAATTAGTGTCAGCTTTAGTCAGCGGCTTTGCCCGCGTTAAAGTCGGATATCTTTCCAAGAGAACATAGTACCGGGATAAAAAGTATCATAAGTAGGACATCATCTAAATCCATTCAACTGTAAAGACGTAAAAAGGTAACAGACAGAAAAATAGAGGTGCTTTCGCTTTTATAATATTAAGTATGCTGACTAACATTTTCCAGGGTTCCTGACTGGCCTTTAAACTAAAACTAGCCAAGTACAAAACTAACTCGCACACTGAATGTACAATACCATGAACGATTGACGAAGAAATTGGTGAAAATACATACAATCTAACAATGAACCTCCTCTTTTTTGGGAAGTCGGTTAAAAAGTATAGTTTGTTACGTTCTTTTGGAGAAATGGAAAGAAGAAGGAAGCGTTTGCCTTGCAGTGGGGCAACTTACGTTCTTTGAATTTAACATGATAGGTACATTGATTTTTTTGTATTGTTGCCCAACATAATTATGTAAAAATACGTATTCGGTGAATGCCTTGTGTCAGAAGCGTAGACAGATAGACGGTGCGTAGGGGCACAAAGTACGTAAGCAGCGGCGCTTGTGGTAGGAGGGAGATACGGAACTCTGATAATTTTAGCCTGCCATCAAGCAGTTGAACTGATTGCACAGGGGGACTCAATACCACTCGTGCAGAAAATAAGTCATCCATAGGTACTATCCATTTTGAAAATCGTACGTGCTATCTTCGGCATATTATCAGTGTTCTATCTTCGATACTAGGGAAATGAACCCGGAAGAACGTTATCATAGACAAGCGTTCTTTTATCGTATTTGAATTACCAAAACCATGGAGTGTATTAACCTTACAGTTTTGTAGTAGTTATAGAATGTTGGCGAAAAACTGCCAAAAATTGTGTGCTCTTTCATAAATTAATTTATGAAAGAGCGCACAATTTTTAAATCGACACTAGATAATATGATTCATGAATCAAGATTCAATCATCACGCTATTTTTTGTTATTCGCAGACTGTCAGTATTCATCAACAGTGTTGTTTTTTTTTCTTTTTTGCTTTGTAATTTCATACCAGAGAAATTAGATAATAGGTAGACAGTATATTGAATCATTCAAATGGAATGTATCATAATGTATGTCCTAGTCTTTCTTGGACCAAACATACGAAGAGCCATTGCCGGTTTGTGGTCATAACGACCACGAACCGGCAAAGAATAAAATTAAGATACCAGGAGCAGGAGTGGGTTCCAGGGTGATCTTTTAAGAGATCACGCCAGCGGTGCTCAGACGTATCATTCAGTGCTGGCTACTTACTGATAAACCTGGTTGTTTTATTATAAAACCCAAACCCTAACTAGTGTTATTAGTGAACAGCACAGGATTGACAAGCGATATTGAAAAATCACGTGATCAATCCCCTACATTATGACATTTCGACTAACGCCTTCGCTGACATCGAATGCCACTTTTCTAGAGCCTCAGGAGTTGGTACTCTGCGAAATAACAGCCTTTGAATGGATGACCATTCCTTCATAGAGACTTGTTCCTCAGAGTCTTATCACTCCCCAATTTGTAAGATTCCATATCTTTTTCTTTTATGTATTTTTCTCTCTCTGCCCTCTTCACCCATCATCAGTGGTCAGTAATAATTAGAGAGGTCAGATGGCTGGCTCTCCACGTCAAACATTGATATTCCACCGCATTTTTTGTTTCTCTAATTACGAACAAAAACACTTGATATTTTCGTCTATCTTACACGAGAGCTCTAGAAGTTATATTTATTTATTTATGTGTGGTGTCATTGAACTCGTACAGACTTGCTAACATGTAGCGGGTATGTGAGAAATAATGAGGTGATCTCAGTGTAAAAAAACTGTGTATGTTTAGTATGTACATACATCGAGTAGGTACTTGCCTATTTTATTAAACTTCCCTTTTTATCAAAGATTGTTGTTCTTTCTTGAGTGTCGAAAAAAAAATGGATCCGCCAAGGTCCCCAGGCAATCATCAATTCACCGTTATGGTATTGTCAGCAGCAGAAGTAGGTATTTACTTGGTTCAATTATAGTATGGCGTGGGTTAGAAAGGCAGTATCACTTGGATACTTTCTTGCATCATATCTATAGGGCATACGCTTTCCATCGCCATCAATACGTATATTGGTAAGAAGTTTTGGACTAATTTAATCTCAGGCGAACTTGGTCGTCTTTTACCCATTACTGATATTATTTATCGATTATTCTAAGGACTTTCACTGTATGGGGGTTATTTACTTAGTGCAATTTATTTCATCACCAGTCACCACAGCTCTCAGAACAGAATAATCGAAACATGTGACATCTCTCAATCCGTACTAGGCCCGCGTGGTGGATTGCCCACTCCCTCTCACAGAGAGGTTGTGAAAATATTAAAGCTTGATTATGCTATGTGATATTATTTATTTTAAATTATTCTTACAGCGCATTACTTATAGACCTTCCCATATCGTTTACCCATTTTGCCATTGGTGTTGGAAGAATATCAGATCTTATACAATTCCATTAAAACTGATCCCTTCTTTCAGGCTGAGCGCTACCGTGAGAGACGCAGGCTTGCCACCCCGAGCCCGACGCCTTCCCCCCCGCGGAGACAGACAGCCCCCGCGCCAGCCGGTGGCGGCAACTGGTTCAAGTCATTGGACAGGCTTACCAGGAAGAAGGGAAAGAATACCAAGGTATAAACTTATTTTACACTCATAGCATTAATATCTACTGTCTATGGATATCTTCTTACATGTGCGTTAGACTCAGTATCACCTCATTTATAAGAGGATTGGTGAATGTGCTGTAATTGAATTTTAGACACACAGTCAGGAGTTAAATAATAATAATAATAATAATAACTTTATTTCCAAAAATACAATTTTCACATTTTAAAATTAAATTTACAAGTACAAAAAAAAAATCGGATCGCTACATGTCTGCGTTTGGGTGCTCCTAGCGGAGCTCCACATCGATGTCAATGTGGTGAAGCAGTCGACCGCCTCGGTCACCATGGCTTATCCTGCAGTAGGAGCGCTGGCCGGATAGCACGGCACGCCAGCATTAATGACATCATACGTCGGGCTCTTGTCACCGCCGGGGTGCCAGCTGTTTTAGAACCCAATGGCTTGGCACGCGACGATGGGAAGAGACCAGACGGGATGACCATAATGCCTTGGAAGGTGGGTAGGCCTTTGGTGTGGGATGCAACATGTGTCGACACCCTTGCGCCATCCCATCTTCTTAGCACGGCGGGCTGTGCTGGGGCGGCTGCTGCCGGTGCAGAAAACCTCAAACGGCGCAAATATAACAACCTTATTGGGAATTATATGTTTGAGCCGTTTGGGGTTGAAACATTAGGTCCATGGGGTCCGAGTGCGCATCGAGTTTTTCGAGAAATTAGTACAAAGCTCGTCGACTCTTCACGTGACCAGAGGGCTGGCCTTTTCTTCGGCCAGAGAATCAGCATTGCCATCCAACGAGGCAATGCTGCCAGCGTTCTGGGCACGTTTCCCATTGACATCGATGTGGACGAATTTTTTGATGCCCAATGAGGTCTTTTCCGTCTCCCTTTTGTATTTGAATATAGGTTTGTTTTTGTTTTTAGAATTCTCAAAAATCAACAATATACATATGTGTCAAAAAAAAAACAAAAACATAATCATTATAAAAATTGCATACATTACAGATACATGACCTCTGGCACCCAAGCTAAGATTTAACTTGTGATATGAGTGCCAGGGCTCTCTCGATTAATTGACTAACAATAAAAATTATGTCACCAAGAATAACGAAAAAAAATAATGTAAAGCCTCTCTTAGTATGGATGCGAATGTGAATGTGTAAGTGTTGTGTGTATGGTGTATGGATGGTGTACGGTTGTATTGTATGAAAAATCAGCAAAGCTTGCCTAACATCTTCTCAATCTCCAGGTAATTAAATGGGGTGGTCTGCTTTACCACCTGCCTACGTACTACAAATTCAATCGTTACATAAATATAACAGCGCATAGCGCAGCTCGCGCGCGTATAGTGCAGCTCTTAACTGGTTATAACTCATCCACTAAGTACCAAACAGGACCACCTACTAGTTTAGAAGTCAACGATAAGATCTACGCCTTGTCATACAAAACATACAATTATTGCCGATGCTCGCAATTAATTCATCATCATCATCATATCAGCTGAAAGACGTCCACTGTTGGACATAGGCCTCCCCCAAGCCTCGCCACATTGACCGGTCCCGTACGTCTCGCCACCAGCGGATCCCCACAACCTTCACCAGGTCATTGGTCCACCTGGTGGGAGTCCTTCCAACGCAACGACTACCAGTTCGCGGTCGCCACTCCAGAACCTTTCTGTCCCATCGGCCATCCGTGCTGCGGGCAATGTCTCCTGCGCACTGCCACTCAAGATTGGCAATTCTTCGGGCTATGTCGGTAACCCTGGTTCACTTACGGATCTTTACATTTCTGATTCGATCACGCAAGGAAACGCCGAGCGAAGCCTTCTCCATTGCCCTTTGAGTGACTTTAAGCTTTCTGATGACGCCAATTGTAAGCGATCACGTCTCAGAGCCGTAATATGTTATCACTGGCAACACACACTGGTCACTTGGACTTTCGCTTTGATACACTGTGGTAAGTTGGACGCGCAACTTTCCGAACGCTGCCCAGCCGAGTCGGATTCGACGGTTGACCTCTTTCTTGAAGTTGGCCCTACCCAACTGGATCGTTTGTCCCAGGTAGACACAATCCTCTACAACTTCGAGTGTAGAGTCTCCGATCTTGATAGGAGTGGGTGTTACATGGGCATTAACCATGAACTTGGTTTTGTCCATGTTCATTTTAAGACCCACTCTTTCGGAAGCTCTACTGAGGTCATCGAGCATTGTACTGAGGCTCTCCATTGTTTTAGCCATGACCACTATGTCGTCGGCAAACCGAAGGTGAGTGATGTACTCGCCATTAACGTTGATGCCTAGGCCCCTCCAGTCCAGAACCTTGAATACATCCTCCAGCGCAGCAGTGAAAAGTTTCGGAGAAATGACGTCTCCCTGTTTCACGCCACGCTGGTGAAGGATTGGTTTCGAGGTCTGATCCTGAAGACGGACAGACATGGTGGCGTTTTTGGACAAACACTTCAACAGCTCAATGTACCGGTAGTCGAGCTGGCACCGTTGCAGAGACTGCAGTACAGCCCAAGTCTCGATCGAATCGAAGTCTTTCTCGTAGTCCACACACGCTAAACAGAGAGACAGGTTATACTCTTCGGTCTTCTATATAACCTGCCGTAGTGTACGTGGGACACTCAGAAAGTTTTGCGAAACTAAAAAAAATTGTTCTATACGTACATATATTTTTATTAAATCTTTTCAAAGTACTTTCCACCAGCCTCTATACAAAGATTCATGCGCCTAAACCAGTTTTCAAAACACTTTTTCCAGTCCGCCGCAGACACCTCGTTTACAGCCTGCTCGAACGCAGCCAGCGCATCTTCCGGCGACGAAAATTGTATCCCTTTGAGCTGATTTTTTATTTTTGGGAATAAAAAGAAGTCACACGGTGCTAGATCAGGGCTGTAAGGAGGGTGACCCAGGAGTTTGACTGGCGTGCTGTCCAGGAAGTCCCTCGTTTTGAGTGCGGTGTGCGCAGGTGCATTGTCGTGGTGGAGCAGTAGCCCGCGGAGCCCTGTGTTTGGTCGCTTGTTGCTTATAACAGAGAAAACTTCTGGCAAACATTTGGTAGTATACCATTCGGCATTAATGCTTCTTTGATCCCGTAAGGGAATTGATACCAAGTGGCCAGTCAAATTAAAAAAGCTAGCGATCAAAATCTTACCCCCGCTTCTAGATCGCTTCACTTTGGTAGGCGTTGGCTCATTTTGAAACACCCAAACAGTCGACTGGCGCTTGGTTTCTGGGTCGTATTGATAAATCCAGGACTCATCACCTGTAACGATGTCGTAAACACGCCGAGACGAGCCTGCTTCAAATTTGTTAAGCATATCACGGCACCATTCCACCCGGGCCTGCTTCTGAGCATCGGTGAGGTTGTGCGGCACCCAGCGTGATACTATCCTCCTCACGCGAAGATGGCTGTGTAGAATCTCGTGAACGCTTCCCGATCCAATCTTCAATATGTGTTGAATCTCCTGATATGTAATTCGCCTATTGTCTTGGATTAAATTTTTCACTGCTAGCACGTTTTCTTCGGTAACAGCCGTCAAAGGGCGACCGCTTCTTTCGTCATCCCCCAAAGTTGGTCGACCGCGCTTGAATTCGTTATACCAACGATACACGGTTGCCTTGGAAGGGCCTTCATCCATGAATGCCATTTGAAGTCTATCGTACGATTCATCCGGTTTCAGGCGACACTTGAAATCGTATAAAATCATAGCTCTAAAATGTTCCCGGCGCAGATCCATATTTCAGTGAGACACAATACTTTGAATTAACTCGCAAAAAATGTGGAGGGAAATTTTGAAATTGGAACTTACTTATTTTTACTTATAAATAATCATATTTTCGAAAAACATTATAACTGGCCAGTCTCCCATATATAAAAACTTTTTTTCGCAATACTTTCTGAGGGGCCTGGTATGTATGTGGTTTACGGTGCTAAAGCCTTTTTGGAATCCGGCTTGTTCGGGGGGCTGGATATCGTCAAACCTGCGCGCAAGACGATTCGTGATGGCTCTTGAAAACAACTTGGAGACAGCTAAGAAGTGAGATGGGCCTATAGTTCTTCAGCAGGGCATTGTCGCCCTTCTTGAAGAAGAGTACTACCACCGCAATTAATTATTAATTCTTAACTCTGTTCACTTTCAGGTGGAAAAAGAGAGCATAATAACAACAGAAGACGAGGCACCACGCAAGAGCTACCCAAAGCACGCAAAACCTTTAACATCACCAGCAAAGAACCTGCGCTTCTTCGGCGACACAGATCCAGACTCTGACGCGAACGTCAAGCCGTCAACCGAAACAAAACGATACACTCATACAAAACACGGCACATTGAGAAAAACCATCTCAAATTCAAGCACAGGACTTGATGAGGTGGACCATAGTGAACTGACAAACAAAAGCTACTCGCTTTCAAATCTACACAGGGAAGATAAGAGCGAATCGCCAAATGGAAAGCTTTATAAGCGTAACCTTCAGAATATATCAGAGATTCAGAGTAATTCGGAGAACGAGAGTCAGTTCGATCGGAAAGTAAATGCGAAGCCTCCCATAAGTCCATATGAGAGATCTAGGAGTCACAGCAGTTCGAAGACTTTGAAGGGATCTAAAGGAGATGTGAGGAGGAGGCACGATGATAGAGGGAGTTCTTCTGAATTGAGAGGAAGCAAGCAGGAACTTAGCAGGGATATGAAGTGAGTACTACTTTGTGTAAACGTTCTACGTTGCAGCTCGCGTCTTATTTATGCATTAAAACTTTGCTGGATTTTTGTCCGTTTTTTATGTCCGTTTCTAAGACCGATTTGTTTTAAATGTTTCTATTTACAATTAATTGCAGACACCGACGCAGGACCCCTGTCACCAACTCCGGAGAGAGCAGCACTGAAGGCGACTCCAGTCACCAATCACAGCGCAGCGTCGTCTTCCTACATGCTACCACTGGTAAGTTCTGTTACTGTACATTACAAATAAACAGTGCTGTTGTTGAAGCAAGCCAAAAACGATAGCACGATAGATACAATCATTCCAAAAAACTGTATAAGTTCTAACTCTGACAGGCATCTTCCGCCGAACTTGACGGTTGTCTTTGCTCAAGATGATTTCAGTGTATGCACACTGAAGAACTTACTTTAGTTTAGTGTAGAAATTACTTTAGAATTTTTTTACCTACGCGAAAACTGAGCAGTTCAGTTATCTCATTATAATTTTCATTTCAGTTGGTGACATCCCGGACCCGGGCCGCATCACGCGTAACCGTTCTCGTGACGATGTCTCCTCAGTTAACTCCTCCAACCTTCAAGTTCGAAGCACCACGAAGAGCTTCTCAATATTCGCGCCCTGGACCCCGAAACATTACAACGACCAACATGACGTCCACTACGCACAGCGACCAAGGAAATCCAAGCCCAAAGAGATCATTAAAAAGGCATCCTCAACAAAAACATTAACAGAAGATAAGCCAGCTACACTACAAAAGACCAAGTCATACAGCCAAACAACACTTACTCGACGACCACAAAATAATCGATTATCAAGCTCTAGCACAACACTATACAAAAAATCCGATAAAAGAATTAAAGACACCAGCAACACCACGCCACGGAAGTCAGTTGCTAGAGATGGCAAAAAAAGTCAGTCTAGCGAGTTGATAAACCGGGAAAGTGACCGAGAAAGGGTGTCCAGATCAATCTCAATGCCTAAAGATAATAATAAAAAAGCAGGCTGGTTCAAACTGTCGAGTAAAAATAAGAAACCAGAAGTTAATACTAGAGTACGTTAGCACTCACATTTGGAAACGACTTCGAATGGATTGCTTATGTTCAACAATAATTAATAGTGACTGTAAATTTGAGAACACTGCAATCGTAAAAAACCGATAAATTTTAAATGAAATTTGACGATAGAAAATTTATTGTCATGTACAACACGTACCTACATTTATAGATACCCAAAAATAATTTGACTATGAAATGAGTGCCATACTCGAAACTATTTACGTGTGCATAAAGCGCATCTCGACTCGATATATAGGTCTACTGGTCACTACCCAGGCTTGGTGGACTAATTAAATAAAAATTGTTATTTAAAAGTGGCCTCCGAAACTAAACGAGTTATAATCTGTAAGGTAAAAGCAAACTTGTGGGACAATGTTTGAACTTTATAAACAAATGCACTACCAAAATAATTTTGTCCAGGATGAAAGAAAATCAATCTCGAAATTGACTTTTCTAATTTGCTTTTCACTAGCAAAGCTACGGTCGTTTAAATATTAATAAAATAATAAAAATTACATAGTATCTAATGGTTACTTCTTAGTGCCATGGACCACTTTATATTCATTAATGTTACCATTTTCATATTTTTTAGTCATTATATAAAATGCTTTTATTACTAATAAGATATTGAAAATATCTGTGCATAATATTTTTAATTTAATTTTTCTTATGATTTAAGTTTTCTTTCTTTTGATTTCTAATTTTAATACTTTTAAGTAAAACTAAAGTGTCGAGTGTTGTGATTTGATATCAAAATTGGCGGCAGCTACGGGCATCGTAATGCCGTTTGTAATATTTTAGGTGTTAGTTTGATGAAAAACTTAATATAGCTCGATTTTAACTTCAATGATTTATACTTAATAATAAACGTCTAATTATAATGGTTGTGTTTTATTTCTTCTACGCTATTGATATAATCTCTTAGAACGAAAAAATAAGACATGTTCGGCCATAAATCGCTGGACACCTAGCTGGAAACAGGAACCACTGCATATTTTTTTTTTTGTTTAAACATTTATAAATGGCAATCAGAGTCATTTCACTTTTAATTATTACATGCCCGGGTCATCATACTAGCAAATAATGGAATCTGTGACAAAGAATATATATAAACCAGATACCAATAAAACTGTATTTGTAGGTAATAGTAAAAAAGATGACATCACTGACTGTGTAAAAGAGATGTTGAAGTTAAATTGCAATAAAATTATTTTGTGTGCCTTCCCTTACTTGGATAAATTGTCAAATAGACAAAATAATCATATTCAAGCATCTGCACTTTCTTGTGAGTCACTAGAGTGACAAACTAGTTTTTTTGTCATCAATATTTTTGTTGATAAATTAAAGTCGAAAGGTGATACTTTGTATCTGTAGGCTCACCTTGTAAGCGCCGTACTTAGCTTTAATTTTCAATTTGTGTGTGGATTAAGGCGCCGATTCCCTTGAGTAGCTGATTTTAAAATGAGAATCACGTCTAAACGGCTAGTCGTAATTTATTGGAAAAAATATATGTTATATTAGACTATATTTTTAATAATTTCATCTGAGCAAATTTTGAGTTTTATTCGTATAACATAGTGTAATTAATTTGTAAAGTTATGTCTAAAACGGACAAAAACACGACAATCACACCAAAACCTCTGGGCGTATTTTAATGAAATTGACACCATATCAAAGACAATTTAATTATCTACATTTTGATCTGAAGCTTTTTTTTTTAAAATCAAAGAATAATAAGGAAAGTACAAAAAACTACTAAATTTTGGGTCACGCGGGTGTGAAACGAGTGCGCGTTTTGTTCCCTCAAGGTCGTTGGCGTTAGTCGTCGTCTTAAGGAGTCTGCCCGGATCTAACGAAATAAAGTAAGGTTATACAACTTTTTAAAGCCGGGGACAGTAAAGACACAAAGAATTATAGACCAGTATCCGTGTTGCCGGTTTTCAGCAAGGCATTTGAAAAGATAATGCTAAATCCAATGCTCATTCATTTTAATACGAATAACATCTCGCATGATAAACAGGATGGTTTCACCAAAGGACGTTGTGCAACTGACGCTGGTGTCACCCTATTAAAACACATTTTGAATGCGTGGGATGAATCACAAGATGCCATATGTATCTTCTGCGACCTGTCGAATTACAGAATTATAAAAGTTTGATTGCGTTAATCATGAAATATTACTTCTGAAACTTGAGCGTTACGGGCTAGGTCAATCAGCGTTAAGTTTGGTTAAATCTTATTTGAATGATAGACAACAATTTGTTCAGATAAACGGTGTGAATTCGTCGGGGTTAAACATGAAAATGGGGGTACCCGAGGGCTCAATTTTAGGTCCTTTCTTATTTTTAATATACATAAACGATTTACCCCGTATATTGGGTAACAAACTAAACATGGTGTTATTTGCTGATGACACATCTTTATTTTTTTAAATAAATAGAAGCACTTGTCAGGTTGACGACGTAAATAACGCGCTACGGCAGGTTCAGGATTGGTTCACTGCCAATAATTTAGTTTTAAATGGTAAAAAAACCAAGTGCGTAAAAAATTTCTTGCAGAATGTCAAAAGTACTGATTGTGACATTATATTAAACAAGGAGAAGCTAGAATTCGTCGATAAAACGGTTTTCCTGGGGATCACGCTAGACTCAAGGTTACAATGGGATCCTCTTTTAATATCACTTGCAGGGTGGCTAAGTTCGGCAGCTTATGCTGTTATAAAAATTCGTAAATTTACTGATGTAGATACCGCGAGGCTGGTCTATTTTAGTTACTTTCATAGTATAATGTCTTACGGTATCTTACTATTGAGTCAATTTTTATTCTGCAACAACGAGCCATCAGAGCGATATACGATCTTCGCCGGCGCGATTGTTAACTGTTTAAGGAGATTAACATCATGACGGTTCCTTGTCAATATATTTATGAAAACATCATGTACGTGAGAAAGAATTTACATATTTTTAGTAAAAACGGAGATAGACATAATTACATTACTAGAAATAGGTACCAATTAGTTCAACCAGGATTCAGACTGGCTAAAGTGGCCTCATCTTTCATGAGGTACTGTACAAAATCTATACTAATACTAATAATATTATAAAGCTGAAGAGTTTGTTTGTTTGTTTGTTTGAACGCGCTAATCTCAGGAACTACGGGTTGGAATCGAAAAAATATTTTTGTGTTGGATAGTCCATTTATCAGCTATATAACATCACGCTACAACCAATAGGAGCCGAGCATAAATGAAAATATTGCAAAAACCGGCAAAACAATTCCTTTTTGAGAGCTTCCGTTGCGTGCGCTGCGTAAACGGTTTAAGTTACGCAAAAATCATGTGTCATGGAAATGTTCCTCTTTAAAAGTTCTAAAAAAAAGTCCGCGACAGCATATGTCTATCTTTTAAGAATTACTCACAATAGCAACTTTTATGTTCTAAATTTTAATTAGATCGCCGCTGCCGGTAGAAACAAAAGTTGGTTACATTCGTATAGTACCTAGTATATTATTTCTTATTCAAATAAATAGTTCAACAAATTGGTAGGGTAGGGTTGGTAGGTGTTGTTTAATCAAACTCTTAGGTGTTTACCTTTTTACAAAAAGTTATGGTCTTGTACTCTTTAGTCTCTTCTTGTCATATATCTATATTTTTCTTACTAAGAAAACTGTACTATTATTTTTGATTCTATTAAATAAAATTCAATACCAGCTACTTCTAGTCTCTTCTAGTTTATTCCTTCAACACGTTATCAGAACGAAGCTGCTTATTTGAATAGATCTAGATGTTAGTGAATAAAATTAATTTTCAAGGAATCACGATGTTATCAAACCGAGACGGGTACCCAACCTGGAAATTTAAAATGAGGATGCTTCTCATTCATGAGGAGCTTTGGACGTCCATAATTGGGTACGATGATTCTGATACAACAGCGAAGGATGTGCGCTCTCGTAATGACCAGAAGGCGTTGTCAAAAATATGCCTTACGGTAGACGGAGGTGCAATTTCGCACGTAAGAAATGCGAAAAACGCTAAGGATGCTTGGAGTGCTTTGCAAAAAGCATATGAGGATAAAGGTATGGGTCGAAGGCTCTCTCTAGAGCGTAGATTGTACAAATATTCCTTGACCGATTTCCAAGACATAGAATCATATATCAACGCCGTTATGAGTACTGCTCAAGATCTTGACGATATTGGTAAGAAGATCGACGATGGATCTTTGGCTGCGATTATTCTCGGAGGATTGACATCACGGTACGAACCGATGATCATGGCTTTAGAGAATTCGAATGTTGATGTAACCAGTGAGTTAGTTAAGGCAAAATTATTAAACGAGCTTTCTAAGTATCCTCACCAGAATGAGGTGGCTGCGTTACGTTCAACAGGTTCTACAAGCAAAAAGAAGAAGCCTATAATCTGCTTTAAGTGTAGACAACCAGGACACAAAAGTCCCGAATGTCCCAATAAGAAGATTAAGAAAGCTATGATGAACGCATCGGAAAAGGTTTTTAAGGGTACAGATTGCCGTCATAATAAAAAGGTGGAACAGGCTGTTGTGCAGGAAATGACTCTCTCTGTGCCGGCTGAATCTGATGGGAAATGGATTATTGATTCAATTGCAACCATTCACATGACCCCGCATCGCGAGTGGTTTAGCAGTTATCGGCCAGTACAAGGTGGAACGATTACTGTGGCTAATGGACAAAAATTAGCGGCTGTGGGTATTGGTGTTGTATCCATTGAAACGGATACTTTGGCGAACAGAATAAAGAATGTAGTTCATGTTCCTGATTTGAACTGAAGTTTACTTTCAGTGAAAAAAGTAGTAGAGAAGGGATTCTCTGTAGTTTTCAATAAAGAAGGCTGCACAATTTATGACTCAAAATGTGATGTAGTAAACAGTAAAAATGTTTTAGCGTATGGTTCTGTATGTGATGGGCTGTATACTGTGGATTGTTTAACTAAAACTATCAATAATGTTTCAGCTAAACTTGTGCACTCTGATTGTTCCAAATTCCAGCTTTGGCATAAGAGGTTGGGCCATTTGTGCCGAATTGGCATGGATCTACTTAGAAAAGGTCAGGCTATCGGAGTGGAGTACACGGAGGTCGACAAGGAACCATGCATACCCTGCATAGAGGGTAAGCAGTCTAGAAAGCCTTTCAAAAGCTTAAAATACAAGAAAGCTACTTCGCCACTTCAGTTGATTCATACTGATGTTTGTGGACCTTTTTCTACGAATTCGTTTACAGGTAAAAGATATTTTATTATTTTTATAGATGATTATACACGTTTTACTTTTGTGTATTTTCTGTCTTCTAAAACTGAAGTCAAAAGTAAGTTTTGTTCCTTCTATTCTCATGTCGAAAGACAGTTTGGTGGAAAAATAAAGACTTTGCGTTCAGATAATGGAACTGAGTTCATCAATAAAGAATTGATGGATTATGTTAAGTCATTGGGTATCGATTGGCAAACGACAGCACCATATAGCCCTCAGCAAAATGGAGTAAGTGAACGGTGTAATCGTAGCATAGTAGAGAAGGCTCGGTCACTATTGTCCCATGGTTCTCTCTCAAAAGCTTTTTGGCAGGACGCAGTGAAAACGAGCGTCTACTTGAAAAATCGGTCACCACACCGCGCGCTTAGTGGTAAAACACCGTTTGAAATGTGGTTTAATAAAAAACCCGATCTGTCTCATCTGAAGGATGCAGATCACTTGTTCATGTTCCATCAAATCAGAGATGTAAATTGGACATGAAAGCTGAGGAACAGATTTTTGTAGGATACTCAGATGATCCTCATACTTATTATTTTCGGAATGCGGGAAGTCCTAGACGTTTACTAAAGTCAAGAGATGTCACATTTTTTGAAAACAACTTTACTGGACTGAAGGAAAACATTGAGCCTATAGGTACTGTGAACTCTGATATTGTAAATTTGCTCTCACAGTCACCATCGCCAGCTATTTCAAGACAAGAAGTACTTCCCTCCTCTTCATCTGGGAGATGTGAGGTAGATGCTCCTAACTTAGATACTTCTTTCATGGATGCTGAGGATGCTGATGTTGAAATCAATGAAGCAGACAATGTAGAGGTCAACAATGTTGATGATCAGCAGTCAAGTGAATCTACAGATTCCTTAAATGAATCTAGTCGATATCCTTCGAGAGTTCGCAAACCACCAGATTATTTCTCTTATAATACCCTGGTAGATGATGGGTGCGATGATCCAAATAATTATCTGGCTGCCATTAACAGCGATGACAAAGATAATTGGATTTTAGCGATGAGAGATGAGTATAATGCCTTAGTCAGAAAGGGCACATGGATTTTGGTAGATAAGCCAAATCTTAAGACTTGTATTCCTAGCAAGTGGGTCTTCAAACTAAAGCGAGATGCGAAAGGTAGCGTTGTTAGGTATAAAGCGCGCCTAGTAGCAAAAGGTTTTCGACAAAAAGAAGGTGTCGACTACCACGAACCGTTTTCTCCGGTTGTACGCAACTCGTCGTTGCGAACTCTTTTAGCGCTTGCAGTGCAGGAAAATTATAAGGTCCGCCATTTGGATGTGGACACAGCCTTTTTGAATGGCAGTTTAGAAGAAGAAATCTACATGACACAGCCAGAAGGTTTCGTAAGGGAAGGGGAAGAGTCGAAAGTGTGTCTTTTGAAACGGTCACTCTATGGGTTGAAGCAGGCACCAAGAGCCTGGAATACAAAGTTAAAACAGACTTTGTCAGTTCTTGGTTTGACACAAACATGTGAGCCGTGTATTTTTAAAAATAATGCGGACTCAGACTCTTTGGTTCTGGCTGTATACGTCGACGATCTAGTTATCTTGTATAAAAATGAAAGTACGCTTGACAATTTCAAACGTCAACTTGAAAAACACTTTTCATTAAAAGATCTTGGACAAATTAATTTCTTTACGGGAATAAATATTTGCCATGATTTGTTTGGTATTGTTCGTCGAATCGTTGAGCTCCGTAAATTCTGAGTTGAGCTGCTCGGTTATTGACAAATGCGTGCACTGACTGGACAGGTCCACTCAATCTGGCTGGTTCTTTCCTCAAAAGACCATTTCAGACATATGTCTACATGGTCTTCACATGATATAACCAAGTTTTTGTCAAGACTTCAAAAGAGACTGTGACCTCTGAGTTTGTTTCGGCCTTTCTTCTCAGACAGATAGGAAACGCCGGCCTCATCTAGTTTTAAAAAATATGATCGACATGTAAAAGTGTTTGTACAAACCAACTTACAGAAATAAAATCATTTATCATTTATGATACTTATGGAATGAAGCTATCTCAGAGTACATACATTGAAAAGTTACTGAAAAGATTTAACATGCAAGATTGTAAGGGTGTTCCCACCCCACTGGTCAAGAAAAATCTTGAGCCTGGTATAGGTGAGTGTGAGTATCCTTACAGAGAGTTAATTGGCTGTCTAATGTTTTTGGCTGTAAATACTAGACCAGATATAGCCTACACCGTAAGTTACTTGAGTCAATTTAACTCTAAATTTGATCAGTCACATTGGAATATTGCTAAACGATGTCTACGTTATCTGAAAGCGACAAAAGATAGTGGTATTACATATAGTAAAGAAAAAGGTAATACTACAACTTTGACGGGTTTTTCAGATGCAGACTGGGCAAATTGTCCAACTGATAGACTAATAGAACACTTGTCAATTGTCCAACTGATAGAACTTGCAGGCGGCCCTATTTCGTGGGAAGCTAAAAAACAGCCCACAGTGGCTTTATCGTCCGCTGAAGCTGAATATATGGCGTTGGCTACAGCAGTAAAGGATGCGTGCTTCTTAAAAAGACTGATATCCGATATAACAGGTAGGTCGCTTAATATAGTTTTGTATACGGATAGTCAGAGTGCACAAAAAATTGCCATGAATCCTGTTCATCACAATCGGACAAAGCATATAGATGTTAAGTTCCATTTTGTCCGAGAAAAAGTGAACGATAAAACTGTTGAACTTAGGTATATGCCCACCGACAGGTTACCTGCAGATGTTTTGACGAAACCTCTGGGTCCAACAAAGCATCGCAGTTGTTTGCAAATGATTGGTATATCCTAGTTTTGTTTGTTCGTAATGTTTTTCTATACTGGTTATTTATGACTTTGTGTTATGAGTGCAATACGATTAACTTTTTGAGGGAGCATGTTGTATAATCAAACTCTTAGGTGTTTACCTTTTTATTAAAAGTTATGGTCTTGTACTCTTTAGTCTCTTCTTGTCATATATCTATATTTTTCTTACTATGAAAACTGTACTATTATTTTTGATTCTATTAAATAAAATTCAATACCAGCTACTTCTAGTCTCTTCTAGTTTATTCCTTCAACAGTAGGGTTGGTAGGGTAGGGTTGGTAGGGTAGGGTAGGTAGGGTAGGGTAGGGTAGGGTAGGTAGGTAGCCAGTTGACGGGAGCGAAGCCGCGGGAGTCAGTTAGTGTTACAATAAAATTCCTCCCCACATTCTAGAATTGAATGAGACGAAATATAAAATTTGTATAAAACGCACACTATGCAAGCATGCATATTATAAGTTGGGGGATTACATCACTGATAAAAATGCTTGGCTCAATGCTTGTCCTGCTCCACAACCACTAGGGCGCAAAAACAAGTGATATGCAGAACATTATTGTTTTGAAGTATTGTTGGACCTGCTGAAGACTGTATGAATATATTTATCTTCGATAAAGAATACACCTAGATTCCCGGTCAGCGCGTCAAAAACGGGCCGAAAAATTGAGCCACAAATACGTTTGTGGCCCTATTTCAAAATTAGTATGGTCCAATCATAGCCAACATTCATACGTTAAAAACGCCGCAATGTGCGTTCAAAAACTGTGAAAATAACTACCGTAACACCTTAATTTTGGAAGGAATATCTTTTTATCGGTAAGTTTATATCATTAAGTGTTTTCTTATAGTAAAAACCGAATTAAATAGAAAATATGAATCATTCATCATTACCAAATATTATGATTGTTAGACCAACGTTTGCGTCGACAAAGCGAACGCACCAACTATTGTAACAAACATTGACTGTTCTGGAACAGAGAATGCATGGAGTAGTTTGTGAAGCTATTTTTTTTTAACTTTCCTTATGATCCATTTCTCTGCGCAAGAAAGAGGAGAAGAAACATATAAGCCTTTTAAATATTCGAAAATTTGTTCGATTCATTTTAAGTTTTCAGTTTTAAGTTCAGTTTCAGTTTCGGTTTCAGTTCAATTTTAAGTTTCAATTTTTAAAAAATATTTTTGTACTTACATAAACTGACTTTTAATTTTCAAGTTTTCATGCAAACCCTACCCTACCTACCCTACTTAACTACCCTACCAACCTCCCTACACACGATTTTTTTTTTTTTAACTGTCTATTTTTTTAATTCGAGCGAAAGCGATTCTTAATATAGTATTTTTATAGATCAATGATATAAAAAAATAATTGAACGTTTCGACTCCACTCATTCCTTGTTCAAGCTCAAACATAAATTTTAAAAATTCGAATTTCGTATTGATTTTTTTTTGGCACATTGTGATTTACCCTCAGTTTCCCAGCTCAAAATTATCGGAGAATTAATGTGCCTTAATGTGAATTAATGTACCTTTGTGTCTTTCGTTGACTTGTGTGTGCCCTGACAGTTGAGTGTGTCATGCTCTCTCAAATGTCTCTCTGATGGTGGCGCTTGTGTTGGATCATTCGGTTCCCTTCATGATGGTTTAGCTGGGTGGTGCCGATTCATGCGTCATGTTCGTGAACGGGCGCCGTCAGTTGGGATTGGTCATAACTTAACTGCTTCGGATGTTAATGTTTTTCTAGTACCTATTATATAACTGCACAGTACATGTGTGAGTACTTATCAATCGCAGATAAACTGAAACCGGTTCTTGAGGTAAAGAGGGGTAGAAGGAGTAATTAGCACATTGTACAAAAGAGAAAGACTGTCTTGTCTTTTTAACCGACTTTCCAAAAAAGAGGAGGTTATCAATTCGACTGTATTTTTTTTTTATGTTTGTTACCTCAGAACTTTTTACTGGGTGAACCGATTTCAATGTTTCTTTTTTTATTTGAAAGCTGGTGCTTGGTTAGGTTAGGTTAGGTTTCGACGGGCTGTTTCCGCAACTCCACGACCAAGCGCGTATTTTGCGTACGGGTGGGATTCAGTCACATTATTCGATCCACCCCAGCTCCTCGAGAAAGACCAGCAGCGCCTTGGTGCTGCCGACTATCTCCTGCAGGGTACCTGGGTCGCCGAAGTATTTGGCCCTGTAGTCAGCGACTACGGGGCAGCTTAGGAGCAGGTGTGCTGCTGTCTCTTCCTCCACCATGCAAGCTCTGCAGAGTGGGCTGTCCGTGATTCCTATGACAAAGAGGTGCTTATTAAAGGTCCCATGTCCAGTTGTTACGGCTGTGACCGCACGTAGCTGTGGCTTAGTCAATCGGAGGACCCTTTTCGTAAAACGGCCGTCAATGAGAGGTAGTGCCTCCTTGGCCTGCCTGCACTCGCTATGATCAGACCATAACTTGCTGTGTTGCTCCCTGGTGCGTTTTCTTACCAGACCGCGCAGAAACCCGAAAGGTAAGGGCACTATGGGCTCCGGGCCCACCGGTGCCATATTTGAGCCCCTTCGGGCGAGCTCATCCGCAGCGTCGTTCCCTCGGGAGTCGCTGTGTCCTTTGATCCATTGAATGGTTACTTTATTGTGCATACCGACCTGGTTCAGGCGCTGGTGACACTCGTAAATCAGCCCTGAGTTGACCGTGTGGCTGTTTAGTGCTTGCAGGACGGCCATGCTGTCCGAAAGTATAAGTATAGGAAAGTTTTTTACCTTCCTAGCCAGGACCGCAGAGGCCGCCATGGAAATGCCCAAGCATTCGGCCTGGAACACCGTGTTGTGGATCCCCAGTGGTGTGGCTAAGCGAATATTTAGGTCCTCTGAGAAGACTCCTGCACCCATGCCTGTACCTGTTTTGGATCCGTCCGTGAAGATCCGCAGTTCCTGCTGGTGCTTGTCATGTGTCCCATTTAAATTTCATCACGATCTGATGCAGAACTTTGGAGATATACATCAGAACTCTTTAATAAATGACTGCAAATCACTCGGGATATGTCTGTTTATTGTTTTTACCATTACATAACATAACATCACACTAGTACGCTCTAAAAAGGGTACGCAAGTGTGAACAGTTAACCCTGTTATACTCTCATTCCACCGGTTTTGTTTAAGTTTCATGTTATTGGGATAATCAATTCTGGCTTCACTTTGGGCATTATAGGTACCTAACCTATAGAACTGGTCCAATAAGTACCACAACTAAAAGAGAAAAATAAAAAAAACTTTTTACAAAAAATACAACCGACTTCCAAACAAAAACACTACAAAGTGAAAAATAAATTCAATTTCGGCAGTCGGTGTCAAAAAACGAAGAAACGAAAACAGGAACACCGACTTCCGAAATTGAATTTATTTTTCACTTTGTAGTGTTTTTGTTTGGAAGTCGGTTGTATTTTTTGTAAAAAGTTTTTTTTGTATTCAAACGTTCTTATTAAGTCTTTTTGGCGCGCTTCTGAAATGTTTTCACATAGTAACTAATAATATTATGAAAACCATTAGTTGCTTAAAAAATCTAAAACAAGCAAGAATCTTTCAGTAGGATGCATACCTATAACAAAAAAAAAGTTAAATCAAAAACCCGACTGCTTCAAAAGGGATGACCATGAATTTTCTCCTTGTTTACGACTTTTTAGTTCGCTTTTGAAGCAGTCGGGTTTTTGATTTTTTGATTTAACCTTTTTTATTTATAACTTTTTAGTTAAGTTTTTTTTCGAATTAGATACATTTAAACATATAAGTGTTTTATATTTTTGAAATAACCTCTTAAAACCCTTTTTTTTTATACCCCACACGATGGGTTTGGAAGAAAAAAACCGCCATTTTTGATTGTCCAATTTTAATGTAGCATATGACACTCGCAGGGTTAAGACGAATCGATTGACGTATGAATCATCAAAATTGGCCAAAGCGTTTGGTCTCTGGAACGCCATATAGGAACAAACATACATACATAAATACATATATACATACATACATACATAGACTGATAAACACATTACCCTCCTTCGGCAGTCGGGTAAAAAGTACTCTATGATTCTGACTGTATGCGCCATCTGTTGTCCAGTAGGGAAAACCATAAATTTGCTATGGTTTACAAACTCTCTGTGCTAGGGTTTGTTAGGTTCATTGTAGATGATTATAGATGGTGCTGCTAATATTATAGTCTATGGTGCTATTTTTTTACTAAAATTTGTTTATTTGGCGAGTCTAATTAAGTAATCTTTAAGTAAAAATCTTAATCGTTGGACTAAATACGGATTAATTAATCGATAAATGACGAAAATTAAAATGAAACTATTTTGTATTTTCCTTTTTACATGAAATGTTACCGGCATAAAAAAATTCAGGAAGACATACAAAATTAGAAGAGACAAAAGTGACCTGTGGATCACTTTTTTTTTGGTTTTCGAATTTAGATCCATTTTTATTGTGAATTTAAAATGATCTACCAAGTAAAATAAATAAATTAATGTAAATTATTTTTTTGTTCAATAAACGTGACGTGTCCCAAAGTTTCAGGAAGTTTGACAATTCTTCTAAAATTCGAAACGAAACGTCAAAAGCATGTCTGGTCTGGGACATAATTTTCAATTTATTTTCTACCGGAAAATATAAAATACGTGAACTTTACGCATTCATTTCACGCAATTATAATCATGGCGCGCCGATACAGAGACGCGGCTGCAAAATTGCAGCAAAATGTCCAGAAACATCTAAAAGAAATGAAGGAACTGTCGTCGTCTGAAGATGAGGATCCTTGCGAGTCCAGCGTCTTAGAAACCATGTTCCAGAGTTATTGGCGAGGCGGCGGAGACACTCACATGCTGAACCGGACTAAAAACCTCCTTGAAGAAGCTATTAGCGGCCGCTCTGTTACGTGTCTGATATGCATATCATCGATCAAAAAATCTCACGCTATTTGGACTTGCGATCATTGCTTTGCCTACTTCCATCTGTCTTGCATCCAAAAATGGTCGAACGACAGTATAAGCTTGCGCAGTGAAGAAAGTACGGGCCCGATAGCTGTGATAAAACAACAGAAAATCGAATGGTGCTGCCCTAAGTGTCGAAACTCTTATACCAAGGAAGAAATACCTCGTAAATATCGCTGTTTCTGCGGCAAAACAGACGACCCACCGCAGCATCCTTGGCTCATTCCTCATACCTGTGGTGAAGTCTGTGGAAAGAGATTGTCTACTGGCGAAAATTGTAAACACAAGTGCTTGCTTCTATGTCATCCTGGTCCCTGCCCTCCATGTCCACAGACTGTTAATGGAATTTGTTACTGTGAGAGTGAACGTAAAAGAGTGCGGTGCAGCGCTGCTACATGGTCCTGTGGTCAAGTTTGTAAGAAAACTCTTTTGTGTAAAACTCATTATTGTGAAAATATCTGTCATGCAGGTGATTGTGCTGAATGCAGTTATACTAGTATACAACCATGTCAATGTGGTTCTGAAAAGGCTAAAAGACCATGTAACAATACTTTCTGGCAGTGCAAGAAGCCATGTAACAAATTATTTTCATGTGGTTATCACAAATGTGAGAGAATCTGTCATTCTGGGAACTGTGGTGACTGTCCTAATTCTGGGACACTATCTTGCCCTTGTGGTGCTAACCAGCGTTTTGTTCAATGTCCAGATGTCATGGAAACCTGCCTAGGTACATGTGGTAAAAGGCATGAAGGTTGTGAACACAAATGCCCAGAAAAATGCCATAATGGTAACTGCCCACCTTGCCAAGTTCTAATTGAAAAGAAATGCCACTGCTCAACACATACTAGGTCCCTACCATGTAGCAAAGACTTTAAATGTGAGACTAAATGTAGGGGAATAAGACTGTGTGGCAAACATGGTTGTGGAAGAAAATGCTGTAATGGAAACTGTCCTCCTTGTGAGAAAACATGTGACAAAGGTCTCCAATGTGGTCGGCATAAATGCACAAATATCTGTCATCGGGGACCTTGCTATCCATGCCCTTTAGAATCAAAAGTTACTTGCAGATGCAAAGAGACTTATGTAAGAGTCCCATGTGGACGGGAAAGGCAGACAAAACCTCCAAAATGCAACCTGCCATGCAAAATTAAATACAAATGTGGCCATAGTGAAGAAAATAAGCATTCCTGTCATTTTAGTGATTGCCCACCTTGCAAAGCAATCTGTGACAAACAATATCCAAAGTGTAGTCATCAATGTAAAGCAGTATGCCATGAGTATGTGGCCGTGCTGTTCAAACAAATTGAGAAACCAGCTACTCCTTGGGAAGTGCAACCACCAAAGACTAAGATAATGACCTTAGATTGTCCTCCATGCGACACACCAATACCAATAGTTTGTTTTGGAGAGCATGAGACAGATCAGCAACCTTGCCACACAGCTTCAAGGAAGCCTTGCGGAAGAGAATGTGGGAAACCATTGGCCTGTGGAAACCATAAGTGTTCTTTACTCTGTCATCTCTACAGCCCTGCTCCTGAATATCCAAATGTGCCTTCCAGTTGTAAGCAATGTAACAGAGAATGTTCAGTACAGCGTCCTGCGAAATGTGCCCATAAATGTTCTATTAGGGCATGTCATCCTGGTCCGTGCCGTCCGTGTGATACACTGGAACGTTTAGCATGCCACTGTGGCGTAACAGAGATATACCTGCGTTGTCGAGAAGTGTCAACAGCTACTGAAGAGTTATTATCATGCAAGCAACAATGTCCTAAGAATTTAGACTGTGGTCATCGTTGCCGTAACACATGCCACTCGGGAGCTTGCAGAAACCAAATATGCACTAAGAAAACTAAAGTGCACTGTGCTTGTGGTAACATAAAGAAGGAGGCTCCATGCAACTCTGTTAGAATTGGAGAAACAAAGATACTGTGTGACCAAACCTGTGAAGCTAAGAAGAAAGCTGTTAAAATAGAGCAAGAGAAAGAGAAGCAGAGATTAAAAGAATTAGAGGAAGAGAAGAATCGCAAAGAGTTAGCAGAGTATGAGTGGAAATTGAGCGGTAAGAAGAAGAAATACAAGGAGAAGAAGATGGTTGTTAATACAGATGATCGAGGTTTACTAAAGAGGTATTGGGTACCAATATCCTCGTTCCTAGTTATGATGCTAGCCGCTATTTATTATATATTTTATGTAGGATTAGAATAGACATGTCAATTAATACCAACCAGTACCATTAGAGTGATTAGTTTTACTGAAAATACGTAAAAATGCTAGGCATTGCTAGATTTTGTCTTTACCAAATTTTAGGAAATTGGTTATAAATGGTAATTTACCCTTAAAATAAACCCCAAATAACACTACCTAGTAGTGTTATTTGTTTTTTATTTAGGTCTTAGGTTTGTTCCACATGTGAGTGGGTTGGATTTGCACAAACTTTTAATATTATTAAGCGAGCAGTCCGGAGTCTTGAATTTCATGGCAATAGTGTTGCTCACTATTAGGTTACATGGGTTTTAATGTGTTTTGCTATTATATATTGTTTAAGAATGCTTGAATTTTTTATCAGGTTGTTTTGATATCTTTGGTTTGGTTAGACTTGGTTCTCTTAAATATATCTGCGTTGATTGTTTGTTGGTATAATTAGGTGCACATCTAATAATAGAAGGGTATGGAAGAAGAAAACATGTGCCGACCCAATAACAAATTAGGGTAGGGTTCATGTCATATATCTTATTAGTTTTTCCTCCCACCCAATAGGACCCATTATTGTTTTGGGATAAAATTTAGCCTATGTGACCTATGTCACTGAGGAAAATATAGATTTCTGCTGGTGTAAGAATTTCCAAAATTGGTTCAGTAGGTCCAGATATTACTTCCTACAAGCAATCTTACACCCTCTTACTAATAAACGCAGAATAAAGTTATAGCAGGTATAAACCTATGAAAATGTATGGTTATACCATTGTTATACCTGGTATAACTTTATTCCATGTTTATTAGTAAGAGGGACAAACTTTACCTCTTTATAATATTAATATAGAAGTATAAATAACCTCTTTATAATATTAGTATCTTATGTTATATCTTATAAAAATATTGTGGATAGGGAGGGCCCAATAAATGAATATTATAATGCTCAATTAAATTAAGAATTGTAGCAGGTGAAATTCTGTAGTTTGTCTAAAAAGGCTTGACTTTGTCGCATACATACAGTACCAAAAAGTTCAATTTTTATTAAGTAGTGTGAATAGCTATAAATAGGTATTCTTTGCCATCGTGTTGCGAGACTGCGCCATGGCTAGCTTTTATTTATGTAGGTAGGACAATTTAAAATTTAAAAAAGACAATAGAAATTTTGTTTGAGGGGACTGGGGGCAAAAAGAGTCATTCCTCACTCTGAGTATACCTAATAATATGGTCTGGTCATCATTGGTGTTTTTTGCTAAAAAAATATTTATATAATATACCTAAATAAAAAAAAATATGTTTCGTAAAATAACTGTATTTTTTTCTTTCAATTGTATTAATTTAGTCTAAAATGGGCCAAAGTACAAAAACTGATTTTGGATTCAGCAATTTTGTTTGGTTGTCGAAAGTTGTTTAAAATTCTGCCTGGTCTATATGAGTTGGTTCAAAAATAAGCTAAATGTCCCCATGTTACTTTTTTTCGGACATTGTCTAGACTTCTAGAATGGAAAATGCCACACCATTTTCCATTCTAGATTAAATATTTTGCCTACTTATTTGTTATTTTTATTATGAGTTAACTATCTTTTCATGAAAATTGACATGAGTCGTGTATGCCCCGAAGACGTATTTTTCAGTAAAAGCCGACCTTACTTTGTACGGATCTCTTTTACAATGTAACGTCAACAGGAAACGATAGTATAGCTTGATATTTTGTCGTGTGTAAATTTGTATTAAGTGTACTTTGATCTTGATCTGCGGTCCAATTGCGTAAATAAATTACCCATCTAACGACCAATCACATAGACGGAAATCCACATCGCGTTTTTCATCTCATATATGATTGGTCGATTGATGGGGTCAAAACCCTTTGCCTTGAGTATAAAGTTTCTATATAATGCGAGGCCTAAACTGGACTACTATTTTGTTTCAGTATTTTTAATTATAATTTTCTTAAATATCGTCCAGTTTGTGTATATGGCCAGTTAATTATTACATTGTGAATACAATAAGATTTTTTTTAAAAGACTAGAGAAATAATATTGGTGTGTTTCAAAGTGCTCAACTGAAATTCAGACTCCGAACCGCTATTGAGAATATCTAAACTACAATTAATTATTACATTGTGAATACAATAAGATTTTTAAAAAACCGGCCAAGTGCGAGTCGGACTCGCGCACGAAGGTTTCCGTACTTGGTAAATTGCGGTTTACGATTTATGACGTATAAAAAAAACTACTTACTAGATCTCGTTCAAACCAATTTTCGCTGGCAGTTTACATAGTAATGTACATCATATATGTTTTTTAGTTTTATCATTCTCTTATTTTAGAAGTTACAGGGGGGGGGGACACACATTTTACCACTTTGGAAGAGTCTCTTGCGCAAACTATTCAGTTTAGAAAAAAAATATATTATAAACCTCAATATCATTTTTGAAGATCTATCCATAGATACCCCACACGTATGGGTTTGATGGAAAAAAAAATTTAGTTTTAGTTCAAGTATGGGAACCCCCAAAATTTATTGTTTTATTTTTATTTTTGTGTGAAAATCTTAATGCGGTTCACAGAATACATCTACTTACCAAGTTTCAACAGCATAGTTCTTATAGTTTCGGAAAAAAGTGGCTGTGACATACGGACGGACAGACAGACAGACAGACATGACGAGTCTATAAGGGTTCCGTTTTTGCCATTTGGCTACGGACCCCTAATAAAAAAGACTAGAGAAATAATATTGGTGTGTTTCAAAATGCTCAACCGCTATTGAGAATATATAAACTCGGGCACCTAATAAAACTGCCTGTCCTTGGGAATAGAACTCGGGACCCCACGTTAATCAGTCACATTGCGACCAAAAGACTAAGGCTTAGTAGTAACCCCACAGAGTACGGAAATTTACTTTAACCAATACTTAAGCAAGTTTCAGCTGTTGTCACAGGTCAGAAATGACAATTTCTATGGCGCAGGCCACATAGAAATGGCGTCGGGCGTGGACATGGCACGGGCGGCTTCCTATGCCATTCCAAATTTCATACAAAATGCATGGCAATAAAGCGCAATTTGACCAGGCGCGGGCTAACTTGTAAATGTCGTCTCTGGCCCCTGCCGCGGCAGGTGAGGTGTGTCCATGCTCTGTGAGGTCGGAAAGATGGATTTGCTTTTCGCCTAAGGCTGAAAACGCAATGGAAGGCAGCTTGCTTAGTACCTAGACTAGCAACAAAGCTGCCTTCCAGTGCCAAGTCACGTGGCGAATAGCGGAGTAAAATAACTTTCTAATTTTTAAAGGGTCGGTTAGGGTCGCCCACTAATCACGTGATGTTGTGTTTAACAACATTTATCACCCGCCCACCTCCAGGTGACACGTGGTGAGGTTTTAGACTCGCCCTTCCTAAAATCACGTGTATTTTGCACCCCCTCCCTCTTTGATATTTCGTGATTTTTCCAAACCCTTTCGAGCCTCACTTGATTAATGGACGATCCCTAACCGGCCGCACCGCGCCTTTGCGAATCGCCCTATACGACCAATATTGTAACGTCCTATTTATTGGTGTTCATTTTGATTGTGATTATTTAATTTTAATAAATTATTGAAATATGGTTTTTGTAATTTTTATTATACCTACTTATTGAAAAAACTGTGCAGGATGCCGCATTGTCCATATTAATTTCATTGATAGTACGGCATGGCATATACATTGGCTTGTATTGGCTTTTGTTGGCAAACCAAAAAATATAACAACTATTTTATCTGCTTCTAGTATCATAATAAAAGTATGTTGTTTGTTAATTACTTAGGCCGGGTTTCTAACCGCTAAATTATCGCAGAATTAATGTGACAAATTGACAAGCACGCGTTATCTGCTGTGATTGATGGATGAATTTTCAACAGACAATCACAGCAGATAACCGTCGATTACGTCAACAGCCCGATAATCGAGTGTTGAGAAACCGGGGGTAAGTGTAAATACACACACAGCAGTACTAAACCTGCCGGGGGAGCACGGCCTCTGTGACAGGCTTGAGTCACGTATTTTATCATGGTTTTTGCTCCCAAACTGTGATAAAAATGTGTGACTCAAGCCTGTCACAGTAGGCCGTGCTCGCCCCGCTGGTCGCGGATAAATTTGAAAAATTGTTACCGCGGCCCTGGCACAAGCTACTTACTGAAGGACCACGGATGGGTTTTAGTCAGTTAAAGTCCTTCCGCATCACCCAGAGCAGGATAACTCATTGGATGAACCAACCTAAAAAAAAGAACTACACCTAGGTATACCTCGTATCTATCTTCTTATACTGCATGATTATTGTAACAAATATTATAGTGCGGGACACGTAAGTTGAACCAAAATGTATTATCGTTCTCTTGAAATTAAACAATTTAAACTGAAATAAATCCCTTTTCTACGACCTACGTTTACAATATACAAATTGCCAACTGTTAGGTCACATAGAAAGGATTAATTTCGGTTTAAATCGTCTAATTTCAAGAGAACGATAATACATTTTGGTTCAACTTACGTGTCCCGAACTATACTTACATTTTTATTTAGCAGTGGATGTCTGCCGACTGATATTATGAAATTTATGAATAAGTTTTGATGTTAGGTTCTACATGCATAGGTTCTTACACATCATAATAATCCTCTTCATTAAAAAAATTGAATCCTGAGCGTTAGCGAAAGAATCAAAAGAGCAAGAGGTAAAACATTTTGAAAAAAAAAATTCAGTCGAGTGCAACACGTACCTAACTCTTCATCCCACCAGCGAGGAAATGACTAAATGCATAAAAAAAACATTTACACAAAATACTTTTTCTTCCAACTGCGTAGTAATGTTATCATTAATCACTACAAAACTGATCACAAAGTAAGTATTTATTGCTTAGAACCAAAACAGTGCAGAAATCTCATTGTTGCACTGTTTTGTATATTTTATCTAAACTAATATTATAAAGCCGAAGAGTAGGTACTGTAGTTAGGGTAGGTAGAATAGATAAAGTAGGTAGAATAGATAAAGTAGGTAGAGACGGTAGAGTAGGTAGAAAAGGTAGAGAAGGAAGCTAGAGTATGTAGAGAAGGTAGAGTAGGCAGAGCAGGTTGAGTATAGAGTAGGTAGAGAAGGTAAAGTAAGTAGATAAGATAAAGTAGGTAGAGTAAGTAGAGTAGTTAGAGAAAGTAGATTAGGTAGAGTAGGTAGAGTGAGTAGAGTAAGAAGAGTAGGTAGAGTAGGTAGGGTAGTTAGAGAAGGTAGAGTGGGTAGAGTAGGTAGAGTAAGAAGAGTAGGTAGAAAAGGTAGAGTAGGTAGGGTAGGTAGAGAAGGTAGAGAAGGTAAAGTAAATAGAGAAGATAAAGTAAGTAAAGTAGGTAGATTAGGTAGAGAAGGTAGAGTAAGTAGAGAAGGTAGAGTAAGTAGATTAGGTAGAGTAAGTAGAATAGGTAGAGTTAAGTAGGGTAGGGAGGGTAGTCATGTTAGATTAGGCAGGGTAGGCAGAGTAGGTAAGGAAGGCAGGGCCAGTTGACGGGAGCGAAGCCGCGGGGGTTAGCTAGTTAATATATAAATTTACCACAGAGGTTTAATGTCTCCTATTAAGTATAATATAAAATATATGCAGTAGATCGAAAAAGGTACTGGCGTGGTACGAGTATTCGTATTTAGTATTTATAAAACCAATTAGGTGAAAAAAATGCCCCGCATTTTGTTCCATTGTAAAACTTTGATAGGTAGGTACTTCATATTTAGCAAGAAAAGTATAAAAAAATGGAAATAGATGAGAGGTAGATTGGTAGTTGAAAGAAAAGTAGATTACGCACCTCGCTAAAGTGAGTAATTAATGCACTCGTGTTAATTTAGTGCCCTCGCGTGCGCTCGGGCACCAACATAACACTCATGCATTAATAACTCACTTTGCGCTCGATGCAACAATCTACTATTATTTCAGTTTAGGTATTAACTAGTACCTAAATTTTTTTTTTTTTATAACCTATAGGCTCGCGCTTGACCACAATCTCACCTGATGGTAAGCGATGATGTGGTCGACTGTGAAACACGCTTGCCTAGAAATAACCTATTCACTCTTGACTTAAAGACATTACGAGTATGATAGGTAAGTATTACAGAATAATCTTTAAATTATAACAAATAATAATTTATTATTTGTTATAATTAAAAGTAACGTTGCTAAAGTTGAGTGTAATATTTTTGTTAGGTACTGCAATGTTGGTGTTAGTGATTTGTTTACTGCTTTTCGGTAAACTATCTGTCATATTATAATAGTTGTACCGATTCATCGGATTCCCTTGGCGTAAATGTTGGCGAGAGAGGGCGATGGTTAGGTGTTTCGTAACGGCTTATTTTTGGTGTAGAAGGGTCAGTCCAAGGATCTGACTGAGGATCTTTAGTGTAATGGCTCCTACGATGCCTTTACATATTTTGGATGGAATCCCCTTTACACCCGCATTGGACTTCCAGCCTCCATGGCGCTTAAGGGACAGATCAGCTCCTGAATCTGCCAAAAGTGTGGCTGAAGTTCGTCGAAAACTATGACCCGTGTACAACAGGGGTTCAAGAAATGTTGCTATTTCTCGTGGGATACTGGCCATATTATTAGCACCCATAGGCTGTCTTACACACTTTCCGCTGCGATATTGTAGAAAACATCGATTCATTGGAGTGTTAGGCGGGCGTAAACTTGATATTTCTCAACAATTTTTACGTATTTCTTGCGAATGTCGAAGTTGCGGTCTCTTTTTGTCTTTGTATTAGGTAAATTAATTAATAGTAAGTCATCTGAGTGGTTCTTAATGTTTTTGAAATTTTGTTGTGTTAGTTCATTAGTTCGACATGCTCCGTTTATACCAATAATAAGAACAACTTGTAACGTAAAGAGTATTTTAGTAGATACATTAATAAAATTGATATGCATGCATAATTACCTTTGTTCGCATAAGGACAGATTCTCAAAAAGACAGATTAGCAGAAGGACAGATTCTCATAAGGACAGTTTCGCATAAAGACAGAAAAGGTACAGTTCCGCACACTATCACTCTCACCGCCACTTTTCCAAAGCAGCAGGACATGTGGCCAGGCGGTACGAGTGTTAATAAGAATGTTGTAGCTACTGTGAATATTGTAGACAAGTTTTTACTTGCCCATTTATGTAAATGAGATTATTTTTTTGCAAAAGACGTAGGTAGTAGCACGCCGCGTACGTACTTTGTGGTAGTAGGCATCCATAAATATATTCAATAGTACTCCTCTGGATATGAAATTTGTTTAGTTTGAGATTAGATAAAAACTAATTTACTTGTCATTGATTTGACATTGTCATCTTGGGAACATTTCTAATATTATAAAGATAAGAGACGAGCCGAGAGACTTTTTTAAATTTTAAAAGAACACTTTGGCATGAATATGCGCTTGACGAGGTCGATCCGTGGGTGGGTGACCATTACAACATACCGAATTTCCTCCGTGCCTCGGAAAGCACGTTAAGCCGTTATTCCCGGATGTCATTAGAAGATCTTTGACAGATGTTACGGGTGGTCAGAAGCCTGCGATCTGACACCAGACTTGCCAATTGGTATCGTGTTACCCAGTTACTGGGTTGTGGAGGTCTGATAGGCAGTCGCTCCATGTAAAACACTGGTACTCAGCTGAATTCGGTAAGACTGGAAGCCAACCTCAATATAGTTGGGAAAAGGCTAGGCAGATTGATTGACATGAATATAAGCAAAATATCTATTTAGGGAGGCACAAAAGGATTAATTCTAAGATTATTACAAACAAAAGAACACCTTTATTTTATTTCATCACACTCTTGAAAGAGGAAGCAAAACTGTCTGATCTAAAAAATAGTCCGTGGTGGTTACTGTTATGCAGGAAAAACGAAGAAGGAAATCGGATATTTCGGTTGACAGTAAAATTGAGAACATTGTTTTGCATTTCGCACACGATAAAATATTGGCCATAGTGCTTACAACACCTCGCAATACTGAGACGTGCAAAATGTGAACCGTACCAAACCTACAGTGACTAGGATTCTGAAAAGGTATTTTTTTATGAATTGAATATAGTACATTAAAATCATTTTGTTTTGGTTTAGTTTATAAAGTAAAAAAGAAAATAAATATTTACCTAATATATACCTATTCTTTTCAACTTAACTGTACTTTGTCTTTATGCGAAACTGTCCTTATGAGAATCTGTCCTTCTGCTAATCTGTCTTTGTGAGAATCTGTCCTTATGCGAACAAAGGTATAATTATGCCTATCAACACCTACTAAGTACGTATTAGATTATGCTAAGTAGTTGATTAATATACTTAAGTAGATACTGAATGTGCAACTGACTTACTTTTGCCGCCAAATATACGGAATCAGGTGCTTCGTTAAGTTCAATTTCAGATGCTGTGAAAACCTTAGATTTTTTTGGTTGATGACCAGATGAGGCTTTTTTTAAAAATGCCATGATGTGGTGGATGAGTGTGATGTGTTTTTAGTAAAGGTGTCAAAATGTAGGTACCTATGTCTATTTTATTGTTGCTTTTAGGATTCAATACGTACTCCTTGAAGTAGTTGTAGAACTTGATTTCTTGGTCTCGGAAAATTCAATAAAATATGCCAGCAAAACTTTATCTGAGAAAGTTTTGGCTCCTTTGGGTAGTCGCCACGTGTTCATATCGTATTGTTTCAAATACTTCTCGCGTATTTGTTGAGGGAGAAAGCTCATTTGCGCATTGTTAACAGTTTCAGTCAATTCTGTTGGCGTCAAATAAACTTCCTCGCCGCCGCCGCTACAATCACTCATTTTAGGTTTTCACTTGTCACTTCGCAAAGCAAATTAAAAAAACTTTATCCCTCTAGCCTATCGGATGAAAACGGGTTTTGCACTCAGATATCGAAGAGTAAAATAGTTATTTATGCTACAAGTGCGGAAGGTAGGTGATTTCCGATGAGTGGCAATTTTATTCACGAGCGAGCGAAGCGAGTGAGTGGATAAATCGACACGAGTCGGAAATCATCTTACGTACGTGTATCATACAACATTTTACTATGCATTGTGCGAGGACATAATAAAATATATAAATTAATAAAATGAAATTAATAAAATGGCGGGCGTATTCAAGCGCGCTCAGCACATCCACAGATTAACTAATAGTTCCTCGGGCATATCTACTGCGCATGTGCAAATAGCTGTCACATCGCAACGCAAAAAGGCACGAGCAAAATATACGTTCTGCCGAACATATTTAATGAATATTTAAAATTAATTTATTGATCAAAATCTAAATCTAGATTAATTAAAAACGCCTATAATGAAGTATTAGTTTTATTTTACCTTTTATATGAATGATAATCTGTACTTAACTAATTTGTAAAACTTTTCTAAAATAATAAAACTCTATGCGTCGGGCTGACGTTGGAGTTAAAAATAAAAAAATACAGGAAAGTGAAAAGCACTAGTGAAAAAAAGTGACACTTTCCGCACAGTTTGGCTGCTTGGAAAACGCTCTTTTCGAGGACATGCATTGTAAATACTTTTTCCGAGATGGGGGGAAGAAAAATACGTTAAATTAGTCCGATTCTTATTTGGTTGTTGTGTTTATTAATTATTTATATGCACTTTATTGTACACCAGAAAATACAGGAACAAAAGAAACTTAAAACTAAAAAAAAAACGACTTTCAAAACAAAACACTTCAAAGCGATAAATAACTTTCTTTTCCGAAGTCGATGTCGAATAAGGGAAAAAAATGGGTACAAAAGACACCGACGTCGGAAAAGAAAGTTATTTATCGATTTGAAGAGTTTAGTTTCGGTTTGATTTTTTGTTAAAAAGTTTTTTATTTTCCTCTTTTTAGTTTTGGTAGGTACCTCCAATTAATATGAAAATCATTTATAGCCAAAGTACATCTCATGACGATTCCAATAAGCCCAAACACGACGAGGAAACATTGATTTATTTCGGAGTTCCAGTGACCATTGTGGTCTTCTTCATCAGTTCCACTTCACCAAATGATAATATCTGAGTGCAAATTATTGCATTATTGATGAAAATACCAAAAGCGCTATATGTATGCCTGAGGAGTTCCCTCGATTTCTTTAGGATCCCATCATCAGATCCTGGTTTCCTTATCATGGTACCACCCTTGGGATATCTCATTTCCAACAACAGAAGAATCATCAAAATCGGTTCATAAACGACGAAGTTATCCGCGAACAACCATAAAAAAAAATACGGTCGAATTGAGAAATCTCCTCCTTTTTGGGAAAGGGGCGGGCTTATCGCATTTCGCGATCTCTTCCATGCAACCTGGAATGGACATGACATGGGGTTCTCAGTAGGCATGCAGAACCGTTTCCGGTTCCAGGTTTTTGAGAACCGGTTCTAATAATCAGTAAGAACCGGGCAAACCGGTTTTTTTTCCTTACGGAGACGCAGATAGCGAGTCCGTCAGACGCGTCGTACCTATCTTACCCAGGGTTTACCCTGGAGCACAATTATAAACCGCGCGCGGGAGTGTGTATGTACGCCCGTGACGACACTTGCTATCGGCGTCTCCGTAACCTTGAGGACCCAAGATTTTCGACGCTGTGGGCTCTAGTGGACACAGGTCTGGATAAAATTATCTACGCCTGTGTCTACCGCTCGCACAGTGGAGATCAGGAGACAACCAGGCTCACAGAGTACCTCAGTGAGGCGGCTGATGCGGCACAGCAGCGGTACCCTTCCGCCCAATTAGTGTTACTGGGGGACTTTAATGCCCACCACCAGGAGTGGCTCTTCCCATACCAGTGCACTGACCATGCTGGACGGGAGATGCGTAAGCTTGCGCTTGCGCTTAACCTTACCCAGCTGGTCCAGGGGGCAACGAGGGTGCCGGATGTTGATTCGCACACGGCCAATTGCTTGGACCTTCTGCTGACCACAGAGCCAGACCGATACTCTGTGTCGATAACTTCACCTTTGGGTAGTTCCGACCATTGTCTGGTGAAGTCTGTGTCCGTCTACTCCCCGCCCGATCCCAGCCCAAGAGGCACGCGGCGGGTTTGGCGGTACAGGTCAGCAGATTGGGATGGCATGCGATCTTTCTTCGCATGTTATCCTTGGCAGCCTACTTGCTTTTCTTCGGATGATCCTACGGCGTGCGCGGACAACGTGACGGATGTGTTGCGTCAGGGAATGGAGTACTACATTCCGTTTTCTGACGTAACAATGACCAATGTTGACCGGCCATGGTTTGGCGCTGAATGTCATCGCGCCGACGCGCTTAAACATAAGGCGTACCTGGCATGGGTTGACGCTCGTTCGCGCAAAGCGAGTGACGTGGGTCAAAGGAAGAAAGCCTACAACAGGGTTGCCAAGTCCTGCAAGAAGGTGTTGAGAAGGGCTCGGTTCGACCACATTGGCCGAATAGGGGCCAAACTTGCTTCTTACCCAGCAGGTAGTAAAGCGTTTTGGTCCCTGGCTAAGTCGGTCGAGTCCAACCTCAGCCGTCCCTCATTACCACCACTGCTGAAACCCGACGGGTCGCTGGCCCACTCTGCTGAGGAGAAGGCAAATTTATTTGCCTCTCTTTTTGCGGAATCTTCACGTCTGAACCCTGGTGACGCGCGGCCCCCTTCTTATCCTGATGGATGCGAGACGAGTATGTCGGACATTCGTATCCATCAAAAGGACGTCCGTAAGGTACTGCGCAACCTCGACGTGAACAAGGCTAGTGGCCCGGACGGAATACCAGCAATAGTTCTCAGAACCTGTGCGCCTGAACTGTCTCCGATCTTGACACGCCTATTCCGCCTTTCGTATGAGACTGGAAAAGTGCCGAATGCTTGGAAGCTAGCTAACGTACAGCCCGTGCCCAAGAAGGGTAGTCGAGCTGACCCGGCCAACTACAGACCCATCTCTGTAACGTCCATACTCTGTAAGAGTATGGAGCGTGTACTTAACACGAAGCTCCTGGCATACCTAGAATCTAACGATATCCTTAGTGACCGCCAATACGGCTTCCGCCGAAATCGGTCTACTGGGGACCTTCTAGCGTATGCCATTCACATCTGGAGTGAGGCCATCGAGAGGCACGGGGAAGCGCTTGCCGTCTCCCTCGACATCTCGAAGGCTTTTGATAGGGTCTGGCACGAAAGCCTTATTGGTAAGCTTCCTTCATTCGGTTTGCCCGGTGGTCTGTGTGATTGGATTGCAGACTTCCTGAGAGATCGGTCCATTCGAGTGGTTATCGATGGCTGCTCGTCGGACCAATTGGATATCAATGCCGGGGTCCCTCAGGGGTCGGTACTCTCAGCAACTTTATTCTTGCTGCATATTAACGATCTGCTTAAACCCGGCACCTTTGGGTATGCAGACGACAGCACTGTTGCTGAGAGATACTTGTCCAACGCTCGTGCTACCGGGCCTCAGATCCGGTTTCTCCGGGAGGCCATGGTGGAGCGCTTGAACCTGTCCTTGCAGGCAGTCTCCGAATGGGGCGATGCCAATCTGGTCAGGTTTAATGCCGCTAAAACCCAGGCGTGTCTTTTTTCCGCTAAAAAGAGCCAATTTTACCCAGATCCAACTTTCCGAGATGCGACTGTGCCAATAACTGACCATCTTGAGCTTCTTGGCGTTACGTTGACATCTACTCTCAATTTTGGCCCTTACATTGAGGCAAAGGCTCAGCTGGCTGCCAAAAAGCTGGGGATCCTTTCAAAGGTGAGACGGTACTTCACGCCAGAACAGCTCCTCAACTTGTATCAAGCGCAAGTTCGATCATGCATGGAGTACTGTTCTCATCTCTGGGACGGATCAGCCAAATACCAGCTTGACGCACTAGAGTCGATCGAAAAGCGAGCCAAGAGGCTCATCGGCGATGAGGCGCTGGTCAAGTCAAAGCTCCAGAGTCTTGAACATCGTCGCCGAGTTGCCAGCCTGTCGGTTTTTTATCGGTTACATTTCGGGGAGTGTGCGATGGAATTGCACGATATAATTCCACCTAGCCCGTTCCATCATCGGACCACCAGACGTACGGCGATGCGCCATCGATACATGGTAGACATCCCACCCATACGCACAAAACGTTTTGGGAACACTTTTATTATGCGTACAGCTAAGGAGTGGAATTCCCTGCCGGAGTCTGTGTTTCCCGATAGCTACAATCTAGGGGTCTTTAAGTCAAGAGTGAATAGGTTATTTCTAGGCAAGCGTGTTTCACCGTCGACCACATCATCGCTTACCATCAGGTGAGATTGTGGTCAAGCGCGAGCCTATAGGTAATAAAAAAAAAAAAAAAAAAAAAAACCGGATGCCCCGGTTCCGGCTAAAAAAATTTTTTTTTTTTTGAATTCGAATAAATCATAGAAAATTTTACAGGATAAGCAATTATCACTAGGACTAAATTTTATTAACATAAATATACAATTGAATATTTAAAAAAAATGCGTATCTATATGTGTAAAAGGGAGACGGAAAAGAGATCATTGTGCATCAAAAAATTAGGAATATGAAATAAAATAGTAAAAATTTATTTGTAAGTTTTGTAAAAAATCAGTCTTTAGTTATAATATCTACTAGGTACTTTTCATTATGATTTTCTTATATTAATTACTAGTAGGTATTGGAAAACCTAAATCATATAATCTTTTTAACCGACTTACCAAAGAGGAGAAGGTTCTTTGTTCGACTTTATGTATGTTTTTTTTAATATATGTTCACCGATTTCTCCGTCAATTGTGGACCGATTATGAAAATATTTTTTTTTGTTGCAAAGAGTATGTTTCGAAATTGGTGTCAATTTTAATTTGGTGAACATCTGTAGAAGAACGTCGGAGATATACCAATAAATGAACTCTTCAATAAATGACGGCAAATCTGTCGGGATTGCTTCTTCTTCTTCTTTCGTGTCGATAAACTAACCATTTAGATTTTGTCACAGGATTGGGTTTCAGATGGGTTTGGTCATAGAGCATTTACACCATAGTACTTTCCAAGCTTCCGTCAGTGTTTCTTCGGCCTCTTCGAAACTGGGTGTCTGGGCGGCTAGAGCAAGGTCATCTGCGTATTTATAACGTTGCGTTAGTGGAGAGCTAGGCTGGTCGGTTGTGTAAATGTTGAAAAGGGCCGGGGCCAGCACGCTGCCTTGAGGTAGCCCGTTTTTTTGGCAACGCAATCTACTTTTGGTGTTTTCAAGATGTACTTGGAAGCTACGGTTATTTAGGATGGCGCTGAGAATTTGGACGAAACCTGTATTTTTTGTGAGTTGCTGACTTTTAATAGAAGTTTTTTAATGTTAACTGTCTCATAGGCTGCTGAAAGGTCCACGAATACAACACCTGTGACATTGTTCGCCTCAAACCCATCCTCGATGAATTGCGTAAGTTTGAGGGTCTGGTTGCTGCACGACTTTCCAGGCCTAAAGCCAGCTTGCTCAGGTATAAGATGAGGTTCGATTACAGGTGTGAGGCGATTAAGTAGGAGCCTTTCAAAGAGTTTGAATGTGTGACATAAAAGGGATATGGGTCGGTAATTTTTAGGGTCTTCAGGGCATTTTCCTGGTTTAAGTAGAGCTATCACTTTAGCGCGTCTCCACAATTTGGGGATCTTATAGTCTTCATGGCATGAGTTGAAAAGTGATAGGATCCAGGATGCAGCTACTGGTCCGAGGTGTTTTTTCAAGTGTTTAATCCCGTATATTATGTCTGACAGTGTAAAAGGCTTGGATAGATTGGTGGTAGTATCATTTGCCTGAATCAGCTTTTTTGTTTTGGATAACCGATGCGGGGGTTTTCCGTTAAGGAGAAGTTGGTGGGTAACTTGATTGGCGGTTACCTGGCCCGGGTTCCTAGCTTGAGGGGAACTGTCAGTAAGTTAGTAGCTTGCCAAGCCTTTTTGCTGTTGTGAGTCACATCAATTTCAGTGACTAGTGTCATCCATTTTTTCCTGCTGCTATCACCTACTTCGCGCATTATTTCCTCGCCGAGTTCCAATGTCTGTTCAGTAAATGGGTCTTTGTTGTATGAGCTTTCATAATCTGCAAGGAGTGAGGTGGAATCCTTGCTCAGGCCTGGGATGTAAGTAGTACGGCAACCTCGTAGGATGTACAGTCGTGATATGGCCCATACAGCTTCAACAAACTTCTGGTAGTTGGTCGGCACGGGATCTATTTCGAGCAGCTTTGAGTCAATGCCATCGGAAAACATCTGCCAGTTGGCCTTCGAGAAGTTGAATCGTCGTCTGAAAGGCACGATCTGAGGTTTTACGGCGGATTCAACGCGGCATCCAATAGGCCTATGCTGGGTTCTTGGTATTGGCTGGTGCACCGTCTTAGTGCAAAGAGGGCTGATATTACTGTGGCAAAGATCAGGTCAGGATTGTAGCCACGGCGCCAACAGCCGCTGTTAAAGGATGCTGGGAGTTTGGCGTTGTGTAACAAGGTGAGGTTCTCTGCCTCGGCCCATTCCTCCACAGCATCACCATCCGAATTATTAATGGTATAGCCCCATGCGGTACTGTGGCTGTTGAAATCGCCTAGCACGATTTTAATAGACCTGCAGCCTAATTTTGTAAGTGAATTCGGCAAAGGAAACAATCTGTTTCTTTCCCAAAAACGAAACAGATTGTTTCCTTTGCCAAATTTACTTATACAATTAGGCTGCTGTTGTGGAAATTACTTGTGTGATGAAAGTGGAACGGTTGGTTTGGAGGTTTAATAAAGAAGTTATGGTGCAGCTGCCTGTATCAATGGTAATTTTTCAACGGAGTCAACAGATTTGCAGGCTGTGGACTGCACAGCAACGTTTGGCTTGAAAAAGACAGCGCTGCCGTACTTTGCATGAGGGATTTCGGCTGTAAGTATCATGCCAGGTATTTGTGTCCTGGGTAGTTCGTTATCGCGGTGAGTTTCTTGAACGCAAAGTACGTGGGACACTCAGAAAGTTTTGCGAAACTAAAAAAAATTGTTCTATACGTACATATATTTTTATTAAATCTTTTCAAAGTACTTTCCACCAGCCTCTATACAAAGATTCATGCGCCTAAACCAGTTTTCAAAACACTTTTTCCAGTCCGCCGCAGACACCTCGTTTACAGCCTGCTCGAACGCAGCCAGCGCATCTTCCGGCGACGAAAATTGTATCCCTTTGAGCTGATTTTTTATTTTTGGGAATAAAAAGAAGTCACACGGTGCTAGATCAGGGCTGTAAGGAGGGTGACCCAGGAGTTTGACTGGCGTACTGTCCAGGAAGTCCCTCGTTTTGAGTGCGGTGTGCGCAGGTGCATTGTCGTGGTGGAGCAGTAGCCCGCGGAGCCCTGTGTTTGGTCGCTTGTTGCTTATAACAGAGAAAACTTCTGGCAAACATTTGGTAGTATACCATTCGGCATTAATGCTTCTTTGATCCCGTAAGGGAATTGATACCAAGTGGCCAGTCAAATTAAAAAAGCTAGCGATCAAAATCTTACCCCCGCTTCTAGATCGCTTCACTTTGGTAGGCGTTGGCTCATTTTGAAACACCCAAACAGTCGACTGGCGCTTGGTTTCTGGGTCGTATTGATAAATCCAGGACTCATCACCTGTAACGATGTCGTAAACACGCCGAGACGAGCCTGCTTCAAATTTGTTAAGCATATCACGGCACCATTCCACCCGGGCCTGCTTCTGAGCATCGGTGAGGTTGTGCGGCACCCAGCGTGATACTATCCTCCTCACGCGAAGATGGCTGTGTAGAATCTCGTGAACGCTTCCCGATCCAATCTTCAATATGTGTTGAATCTCCTGATATGTAATTCGCCTATTGTCTTGGATTAAATTTTTCACTGCTAGCACGTTTTCTTCGGTAACAGCCGTCAAAGGGCGACCGCTTCTTTCGTCATCCCCCAAAGTTGGTCGACCGCGCTTGAATTCGTTATACCAACGATACACGGTTGCCTTGGAAGGGCCTTCATCCATGAATGCCATTTGAAGTCTATCGTACGATTCATCCGGTTTCAGGCGACACTTGAAATCGTATAAAATCATAGCTCTAAAATGTTCCCGGCGCAGATCCATATTTCAGTGAGACACAATACTTTGAATTAACTCGCAAAAAATGTGGAGGGAAATTTTGAAATTGGAACTTACTTATTTTTACTTATAAATAATCATATTTTCGAAAAACATTATAACTGGCCAGTCTCCCATATATAAAAACTTTTTTTCGCAATACTTTCTGAGGGGCCTGGTATATCGCAACGTAAGTCCTGGCACAGATTCGCGAGAAGCTGCGCCTTGTTGCTTGAGAAACCTTCTATATTAATAGATACGACATTCAGAGCTGGTTTGGTTATTGAGAAACCAGAGTTGGCGGATGAAAATGGCGCAGATAAGTGCCTTTGTGATCGAGATTCAGTTGTTTTTTTAGTGCATATATTATAGCGACATCGGCTGTTATCAAGGATGCATCCCGGCGACACAAACATTCGACGATAGTCTTAATGTCCAAAATCTCGTGAAGCTCGTGTAAAGTAGTACACTGGTTTTGGCTGAAGACAATATCAGAATTGATATCAATTAGTACTTTGGTGATGCATACTTTGAGCTTAAGAAAGCGTTCTAGCATATTTGCCATACTGCTCTATGTCGTTTTTCGTCCAGAATAAGAGAATATTCTTTTCAAAATTAAGATGTTACGTATTTTTGTAATATAATATATCCTCCGTTTTTGGTCGGAGATTTTTAAAATTTCTGCACTACTTTTCGGACTATTGCTAATAAATCAAAATATTTGAAATTAGACAGCTCTATTTGTTTTTTTTTCCACAAATTGAACACCATAATCAAATCAAAATCAAATCAAATCAAATCAAAATCATTTATTTGTAAAACATAGGTAATAATTACATGCAAGATCTTAAAAATTAGGTAGTGCGCTATGTTTTGCCAATTGACATACAAATTAAAAAAAAAAATACGATTACATGAATAGGTAGGTACTGTTAAATTAAAATATAAATTTACTACGATATAATTATTTACGTATTTGAGTACCTGATCGTATCAACACATGCATGCAAGTTAATTTATATTATTCATAATCAATTTCATTTCATGTCAAAATTTAAAGTCTATTCAATTCGAAAAAAAATAAGATTAAGATATTATAGGAAAAATTTAAATTTTATGTCAGCATTATACATTTAAAGATTGGTCATTAAGAAACTCGTCTAGAGTATAATAACATCTTTGAAGCAGTAACCCGTTAAGCGCATTTTTAAACTTCTGCAATGGCATACATTTTATTACATTAGGTATTTTATTATATATTTGGGGAGCAAGACCAAAGAAGCTCTTTTTCATTAGAGAAGTTTTACATTTCACAAGGCATAGTTCATTAATATATTGAGCACGCATCGGAGTTTTCTTTATTGAGCATAGTTTTTTGAATAAATGTGGATTTAATTTTACAAATAATGCAGTTTCCAGGATGTATAAAGCTGGTAGAGGCAATATTTTTAATTTTTTAAAATATGGAATGCAGCTATCTGTTGTTTTTAAACCACACATTGACCGTATACATCTTTTCTGCATCCTGAAAACAAATTCCCTATTTGTTGACTGTCCCCAAAAAATAACACCATACCGCAGAATTGAGGCAACCAGTCCATGATAGGCTGTTAACAGAGTCTCAATATTTACTTTCTTTGAAAGTTGATATAGCAAATATGCTGACTTACTTAATCGCTTACAAATTTCCTCCAAATGAGGTTTCCAAGTCAGTTTATCATCTACAGTTATACCTAAGAACTTCGCAGCAGTAACTTCTTCTATTTCATAATTATTGTAAGTAACATTAACTAGTGGTTTCTCAAGCCGTTGGTGAAAGTGCATTACTTTGGTTTTATTTAAATTAATTATAAGATTATTATCATTAAGCCAATTTATTATTTTATTTAAAGAATTATTAATGTCATTTTCATAATTGTTTACATTATTACATTCTACAATAGCCGTGCTATCGTCTGCAAAGAGTACCATTCTTTGCCCTGTGGATTTTGGGAGGTCGTTTATATATATCAGGAATAGTGGTGGTCCTAGAACGCTACCTTGAGGCACGCCATATTTTATGTACCTTGGTTCAGAGGTATATGTGGTTTCTAATTTGGTTGTAGGACATATTCTAGAGATTTCCGTACATTGTAATCTATCACTTAGGTATGATTCCAAAAGTTTAAGGATGTTCCCTCTAATTCCATAACTATGTAATTTTTGCAGTAATATTTTATGATCCACAAAGTCGAAAGCCTTCGTCATGTCTGTATATATCGCACAAACATGTTTCTTTTTATCGACAGATGTCAAGACACTTGATAGTAAGTCAAACAGTGCCATATTAACATTGACATTTTTTCTAAACCCTTTTTGTTCATTACAAAATAATTTAAATTTTTCGAAATAAGCATAAATGGAATTATAAATTACTTTCTCAAATATTTTTGAAAATACCGGTATTTTTGCAATTGGTCTATAATTTCCAACATCTGTTCTGTCATTTCTTTTAAAAAGGGGCTTAATGATTACTTTTTTTAAACTATTTGGGAATATACCTTCAGCAATACAGAGATTTATAACATGTGACAGTGGTTTCGCTATAACATCCTTGACATATTTTATCACTTTGGTTGCTATCCCATCGTGTCCGACGGTATTTGTATTCTTAAGGCTGTTAATTATTTTAACTATGTCATCATCTGCAACAGGCAACATAAATAATGAATGCGATGTTAGATTTTCAATTTTATTTTTATTTTTTGTCGACGTACAATTCGTTTGTATATTGTTTTCAACAGTCTCAATAAAATATTTATTAAATTCATTTGCTATATCCATAGGTTGGGTCAAAATTAAGTTATCTTTTGTTATAGATAATATTGGTTCTTGGGGCACACAAAATTTTGATTTATTTATTACTTGCCAGGCTGCTTTTGATTTGTTTCGTGATACGTTTATGAAATGGTTATTTTGGGCTTTCTGGGTTAATTTTATTATTTTCCTGTAAAGAGTGGAATATTTTTTTAAAACAAGTTTATTTTTTGAGTTAGGATTAAGTCTATATGCCCAGAGTAGCTGTCTTTGTTTTTTACTACATAATTTAATTCCGCGAGATAACCATTTAGTCTTTTTATTAGTATATATAGTGACATACTTTTCCGGAAAACATAAACGATATAATAACAAAAAGTCATCTTTAAAATGTTCGTAAGACTCGTTAGCATCTTTGGCGTTGTACACTTGGAAGAAAGATAAACACTTCAAATGGTTTTTGAATTTGGATAAATTATATGCTGAAATGTCTTGTTTTTTAGTTTTCCAGAATTTTAGTGTACAAATTTTATTGATAGGTACTTTGAGTAACTGAGAAGTATGATCTGAAAGAACTAGATCCATTATTTCCGCTTTGCATTCCTTTCGGTAGGAGTGTGCAAAATTGTCGATGCAAGAATTACTACTTAATCTGGTCGGTTTATAGAGAGCAAGTTTGAGATTATATTGTAAAAGAAAATTTTCAAATTCTAATGTACTTTTGTTTCTTTTTAGTACATCGATATTGAAGTCGCCTGTTAAAATGATATTTTTATTTGTAAGTGAACGAAGTTTTCGCAATATGTCATCTAGTCTTTCATAAAATACGTTATAGTTAAATTTAGGTATTCTATATACGCAGACAATTAAAATATTATGAGTTATCAGCTCTATACCACAGCACTCGAAAATACCGGTCACTGATTGTTTTGCTACTTCCGTTAACTCTCTATAGTGTAATCCTAATCGAACAAATATACAGGTTCCCCCTCGCTTAATATTTCTCGAAAAGAAGGCAGCTAGGCAGTAATTAGGTAGATGTAGCAAGCTCTCGTAACCTGTCTCAACAAAATGTTCAGTGATGCATATTACATCTATATTGATTCCTTTATTAAAAAGCTCTTCTAACTTAATTGTCAGTAAATCCGATTTGTTTATAAGTCCTGCAATATTTTGATGAAGAATATTAAGGTAATTACTATAGAAAAAACTGAGTTTTTGTTTGTGATTCTGATTGTATATCAGTCACTAACTCCACTTGGTTTTTCTGGGAACAGTCAACTTCCGAGTTAGTGGCATTAATGATGTTTAGGTTTAGGATAAGGTCTTGCAAATCTGATATTACAATATTCAAGCCTTTGTTATTTAAACTCCCACACCGATGACTGTAAGTGTCATAGGTATATGGAAGGTTGAGATTGGAGTCCAGTATGTACGCATATTTATATGTCTCCACATCCATGTAAATTAAGTTATTGAAAGTATCTATGCGGCTGTTAAACATAATATTACCGTTATCCATATATTTAAAAGTTGGTAGACATATTATAAAATTAGTGTGGCTTAATTTTTGTAATCTTTCGCGAGTAAACTTAACTAGTTCTATATAATTATGCGTTTTCCTGAAATCCTCCTCGCCAATATAAATAACACAGTAATCAGAGAGTGTAAAATTTCGTACTTTTGTATCAATATTGTTTAAGATATGCTTTAATCCACATTTAGGCATACGATAGTGACACAAATTATAGTTACAGATATAAGTTCTTTCGCTTATTGTATTTAGCCTACTAGACGTTTCACCACTTACAATACAAATATTATGTTTTACAAGCGGCGACGTAGGTTTTATTTCGGTAATACGGTTGGGTGATATTGTAAGGTTTTGAGTGCCACTTGTACTGGTTTCAATTTGAGGCGTGCAATGTTCTCTTGTAATTTCTGACGTTTGTGTTTGTTTTGTCTTCGTGCGAGTAGTTACATTCTTCTTCGGTGTTTGGACTTTCTGCTTAACTGGGCTATTAGCAATTTTTTTATAAATTTCATTTTTCTTCATTAAATCTGTATTTATTTGCTTCAAGTTACTATTTTCCAAAGACAATATTTCTATTTCTTGATGTGCACTTTTAAGTTGAGATTTGAGATTTGCTATCTCATTTTTGCACATGTTTATTTGCGTTTCATCCTCGTCGTCTGACATTTCTGGCATGCTGTTGGTAGTACAATCCAACGTTTGGGAAATAACGTCACTACTTTCATTGTTTGGTTCCGATCTGGTGCGAGTGCGCCGGAACGTGATATTATCTACTACATTTTCTAAGAAATTCATTGTAAGATGATTTTAAATTTTGTTTAAACTGTTTGTTCCAACAATTTTACGAACAATCCAAAAAGACAAATTGTTAGCGGGATTTGAACTCGGGTCACGAGTTGTACAGTCTAGTCATTAGACGCCAACGCCACCGTGACAGTTACGTTGTTGAGTGAAATTGTTAATCACAAGACTCCTCTGTGTAAACGTTCGTTAAAAAGCCGGTTGCAGTTTAAAATTATTTGATTTTTTTCTCACTACTTATCACTTTTTGTTATTAAGATTTTTCACTGTTTTTTTTTTAAAGTTTTGTTTGTCAAACGATTGTTACCGAAGTATTTGTTGTTTTTCACCTCCAAATAAGTTTGAAATACCACACACACAAATGTTTTTGTCACAAAAATTTTGTCCACATTTAAAAGTTATTTTTATATAGTTCACAGTAAATTGTTTGTTATGATAACATTTTCACACACGTATTGTACTTTTATCTTCACTATTTCAGTGTACTTAGGCGGATACTATTCATTTAACTATTTTATTATAATTTTATAATGGGAGCACGATGTTTAAATGGCAACTACCGCCATCTTTCAAGTCCAATCATCGTTGTCATTTTCTTCTGCATTGGATCGTTTTACAGTTATTCGTGACTCTCCAGCGCGATGTAACAGCGAGGCCAATTCAGCTAACGGTATGCCATCTTCTTCCAAGCTATCCTCATACAAGTCGGTTTTCTTGTAAAAGACTTCTGAAAGGCCTATCTGAATTGCATGAGCAATGCACTTTTGGTGTAGAGACTTCAGTTCTTTGCCAATTTTTACCACCATACTGCACCCATCAGAAGTTTCTCCAACAATGTCTGTTTCCAAGGAAATGCCGTAGGTTTCGAGTTTTCTTTTATTTGTTCGATGCATTTTTTGCTGGCAACGATCCGTAAACAGACCTACATTTTTGAATTTGTTGGATCCGCTTAGAGATGGCGAGTGTACATTTAAACTTATATATCTGCTATTTCTGTTCGAAGTCCATTTTTCGAATGAATTTGCGTATTTTACCTTTTCGGACAGAAGTTAACGAAATTATTTTTTAAAGTTTTTTTTTTCGTCGCAATGTTTAACAACCACTTCTCTGATTGTGTTAGCAGACTTAGGAATTTTATGTCCTGCCTATCCAAAAAACTCTCTGATATCTTCGGACTTCAGTCATCCAGTACCACCATACGGGATATTCTCGTTTCAGTTGATTCAAAATAATCGGTTAGCTTTGTTTTTTTACTAATAGATGGGACATCTGAATCAGACTGAATGTTTGCCCTTTCCGTTCTTATTGTTGAAGATGACGTTGACGATGCAGTCTTTTCGGCATTCAAATCAATCTTATATACAGTTTTCAAATGTTTGTGTAATGAATCTGTAGATCCACCTATGGATTTAAGTATTTTATTGCAGGTCTTGCATTTTGCACTCTTTTTGTCTGCCGCGCTAAGAAAATGTCGCAAAATAGTCTCCTTGTCGCTTGAAAGCTCTTCAAAATCCATTGTACCTTTAATGAAGAAACTATATTAATGAAGTCTACAATTTTAAAACAATGTTTTAAACGAGAAATTATCCCGTGGTAAGTATAAAATATTATAAGTAACAAACAAAGAAATAAAGAAACATATAAGCATACACATTTATAATAATGGTAGGATAGATTTTAAATGAAACTGAGTTAATCAGCAATTAAACTACGTCATATTTTCGCTCATTGTAGGTTTAGAATTCATGGTTTACATGAAATAAAATTATTATTGTTCGATTAATTCAGAAAGAATATTCATAATAGGTGTTTATGATGATGTTACGTATTTAAATAAACACAATATAAATATGATGAATCACTTTTATTTATACATCTTTATAATAGATCTACTCTCTTAACGCTCTAAGCACCGAGGTTCTAGTCCTAGCCTCCCTTGGTACCTCTCTCCATATCCGCCCCAGTGTTGCCCATTACACCAGGCTTCATAGACCAAACCTCTATCATTCATAGAGTTAAGGTACATTCACACAACATTCCCCTCCTTAATCATCAAACCCATAACGAATAGGAGGTTTGACCTGCCTTCCTGATCTTGTTAGTTTAATAGTTTCAGAATGATGAGATACAGGTAAATTAGAATTATAATGAGATACAGGTATATTAGAATTATCATTAGATACAGGTTCATTAGAATATTCATGAGATATAGGTACATTAAAATTGTGCACAGACTCATCATCACTTAACATATACTCTGATTTGTTTACATTTGCATTATGACTATCATCACTAATGTCAGTGCTACAACCATAATCATAATTGATGTGTTGCCTGTTTCTGCGATACGTATTACCCAACTGATCCTCAATCATGTATGAACGAGGATCAGTCAGCTTAGATACTATTTTTCCGAGTGTCCAAAACTTATCTTCACTCTTCTTTTTAAATCTAACATGTTGGCCTGGATAACATTCTTTTAAAGTTATTGCATTTCTATTGTAATACTGCTTAATTTTATGTTGTTTTAATTTGTCCAATGATTTGTTACGCTTTGAGATTTGTGGTTGTAGATACTTTTTGGACACCGGATACTTAATATTAAGATTTCTATTAAATAGCAAATTAGCAGGACATGGACAATCACCCTTACATTGGTTCCTTAAGTTTAACAATGCTATATATGGATCAGAACTGTCATGATAACATTTCTTGAAAATATTTTTAATTATTTTGACGCTTGATTCAGCAAGTCCATTAGATTTTGGGTAATTTGGAGAAGAAGTTGTATGTATAAAATCATATTCCAAGGCAAATTGTCCAAATTCTTTACTTGAAAATTGCGGACCATTATCACTAACCAATTCAAGAGGAATACCATGTCTTGCCATTATAGCTTTCATGTGTTTTATTACTATATTAGATGATAATTGGTGTAATTTAACCACTTCTATATACTTACTATAATAGTCCACTACAAGTAAATAATGCTCTTTATTAAATTCAAATAAATCAGAGCCCAACTTTATCCATGGTAAATCTGGTATTTCATGAAATTGTATAGGTTCTTTAGTATTATTGCTCCTGTATGTTGCACAAGTTTGACAGCTTAGGCACATTTCCTTAATCTGAGATGAAATATTAGGCCAAAACATTACACTCCGGGCTCTATTGATACAAGTGTTTATACCAAAATGTCCTTCATGAATTAGTTGTAACATAACTTTTTGTAGAGATATTGGTATCACCAGCAAATTATTTTTACATATTATACCATCAATGACAGAAAGATCAAATCTAAAATTCCAAAAGGGTTTGACACTATCAGGCACTGTATTTTTAGAGATTGGCCAACCATTTTTTATTATATAATCTGTTATAATATTAAGAGTATTGTCTTCTTTAGTTTTTGTTTTTATTAAATCTCTCTTCCTTTTAGAAATAGGAAGACATTCCAATGCAATCTCTACATGACAAATTATTTCTTTGTTTAATTCTTCATCAAACCTATCTGATTCTTTGTGGTTTATTGGGAGGTATGATCTACTTAAAAAATCTGATATAAACATTTTTTTACCTGGGACCTCAGACCAACAAAAAAAGATAGACGGCGCGCCGCGAACATCAAAAGTGAAGCCACATTTTTATCTATGTGTGTTTGGAAGGGTTGCCATTTGTTAATCTTTTTCCCTATAAAATGGGTAATAATATTATTGTGTGGGTAGGAAAATATTGTTCTAGTAAAATATTGTTGAGTATGGTATTGTACCTCAATTGTTTAGATGAACTTCAATTTCGAAAAAAAAATCATTTTTTTATTACAACTAAAAATTCATTTAAAATGAAAAACAATTAGAAAGTGGCTTTACATAATTATGATTTGGAGATCATATTTTATGCAAGACTTGCTTGTGTTAGGAGATTTCACTCTTCCACTTAGCGTTAATTTGCAATTGAATGCACAAAAATAATACAAATATAAATAGATAAGTTTTAAATAACAGAAAAAGCAAACTAGAAGTGAACGGTGGCAACCCTCGCGCTTTATGTCACTGCTTGCGTTCGTTGAGGTTTTTTGTTCCAAGTAACCTAAAATTCATAGTATATTTAATAAATAAACGATGTTATTTCAAGTACTTACACATGAAAAGTGATTTCGTGAGACTTTTTATGTGCTTTGCTATTGTTTTTACAAGTTTTCACAACACATGAAGGCATAATTCATTTATGTTAGCTAGACGACGACTCGTAACGTACTAAGAGCGATGCACTAATGCATAGTTTTAGTGTAGGTGTGTGCGTGAGCGTGTATATTTACACGGAGGAGCATAGTTTTGTGGCTTCACTTATGATGTTCGCGACGCGCCGTCTATCTTTTTTTGTTGGTCTGAGCCTGGGACATATTTAACAAGAATATCATACCCTTGTATTTTTAGCATCATTCTTTGAAGTCTTACTGGTACTTTACTTAAAGGGTTTTTTAAATAATGTCTCTAGTGCTGAGTGGTCACTTTCTACAGTAACATGTCGACCTAAGATGTATTTATGAAATTTCATACAACCAAAAACTATTGCATACATTTCTCTTTCTACTTGAGCATAACCTTTTTGACAGTCGGTTAATGCTTTAGATGCATAAGCAACTGGTTGTCCCTCCTGCATAATACATGCACCTACACCTTCACTACTGCAGTCTACAGAAATAGTAACTTCTTTATTGTTGTCAAAAAATTTTAATGTGGGAGCTTGTGAAATAATGTCTTTTAATTTATTAAATGAATCTTCATGGGGTTTATCCCATTGAAATATAATATCCTTTTAATAGTTCTCTTAGTGGTGCAGTTATAGTAGAATAATTATTTATAAAACGGGATAAATAATTTGTCACACCTAGAAAACGTTCTAACTCTTTTTTATCCTTAATAACTTTGATATTTGTAATAGCTGTTACTTTTGAAGGGTCTGGTTTGATCCCATCACCATTTATAATCATGCCTAAAAATTTTATTTCACTCTGTAAAAATCTAGATTTGTCTTTATTGAATTTTACATTATACTTTTTTGCTACTTCAAAAACCTTTAATAACCTTTCATTATGATCAGTTATATTATTTGCATGAACAATCAAGTCATCGCAGTAAAATTCAACCCCTTTAATACCACTGAATGATTCCTCCATGCGTTTCTGAAAAGCTTCGGTGGATACAGAAAGTCCAAATGGTAATCTTTTATATTTATAATTGCCAAATGGCGTAGAAAAAGTGCAAAGTTTTAAACTCTCTGCATCCAATTTGACTGTCCAAAACCCACTATTACAATCTAGTTTTGTAAAGTATTTATCTCCTGAAAGTTTGTCCATAATATCTTCAACCGTTGACAATTGTTTATGATGTCTGATAATAAATTGATTCAAGTAACGAGGGTCAATACAAATCCTTAATTTATTATTTGCTTTTTTAGTAATTACCATAGAGTTGACCCACTCCGCCGGGCCATCTACTTTTGTAATAATATCTTCTTTAATCATAAGTTCCAATTCACTTTTTAAAGGTTTGCAGAGCGCAATGGGTACTCGGCGAGGTGGATCGGCTCTGGGAACTGCACATTCCTGTAATTCAATTTTGTATGGTTTATCAAAACAACCTATTCCCTTGAATAATTGAGAATGACTTTCTACAAGCATATTTACATTGGGACATTCTATTGATAAAACTTTACTTATAAAATTTCTGCTAATAAGTTTCATGTTTACACATGTTCTTAGTCCCAAAATAGTTGTACAAGGTGAATTTACAATTACAAATTCAACATTATAATTATGTATTGCCATTTTCCAGGCAACATTTTATAATACATACTCCTTTAACTGATATATTTTTACTGTCTAATGTTATTAATTTTATAGGGTTTCTAATAATAAAATTAGAGTTAATTTCTAAGTTTTTAAATGTATTATAGCACATGCAGTTCACTTGTGCACCGGTATCCAATTTTACCATAATTGCTTTTCCGTTAATCAATAATCTCTCAAGCCACTCACTTTTGTTGTTCACCTCCAGTGATCCAATAAAAAATGTTTCTACTTCCTCAGCCTCTTGCAAATCACTGTCCCGGTCCTCTACTGTTGCCACATGGCGACCCTTGCAAACTTTCGCAAAATAGCCTTTCCTTTGGCATTTTAGGCATGTAGCACCCATAGCCGGGCACTTGTGTGAAGGCTCCCAACCTTGGAAACCACATCTGAAACAAATCCTTTGATTTTCCTTCACTTTCTTCTTAAATTTTACTGAAAATACATTTTCAGACACTGCACTATTCCTGTTTTCATTTTCTAAGGATATCTCAGATAACTGCTTCTGTGAGAGTTCAGCAGCTTTACATATTCTTATGACTTTTGACAAATCTATGTCATCAGCCCTTAATAATCTTTCTCTTGTTGTGTTGTTTCTTATACCTATTATTAATATGTCTCTAATTAGACTCTCCCGCAGGTCACCAAATTCACAGGAAAAGCTGCTGTTAGTAAGCTCGGTTATATAATGCTCTGAAGATTCAGTTGGACCCTGCTTTCTAGTAAAAAACTTGTGACGTTCCATTGAAATATTCTTTTTAGGTATGAAGTATTCGTCAAATTTCGATTTTATAATCTGGAAATCATTTTTCTGATCACCCAAATCAAATGAATTATAAATCTCTATTCCAGCGTCACCGATGGCGTTTAAAAGGATCGCCGTTTTTCTCTTGTCTGGGGCTTTCTCTAAATCATTGGCAATTATAAAAATATCCAATTTTTGGAACCATTTCTTCCAAGCCTCAGTGATTCTCGCCGTCAAGAATAAGCGGCCCAACATGGCCGGCGACGCTAAACTTTTCCATTTTCACGTACGTTTGGTGCATTCAACTTATTTTACACCTGACACCATGTTTATGATGATGTTACGTATTTAAATAAACACAATATAAATATGATGAATCACTTTTATTTATACATCTTTATAATAGATCTACTCTCTTAACGCTCTAAGCACCGAGGTTCTAGTCCTAGCCTCCCTTGGTACCTCTCTCCATATCCGCCCCAGTGTTGCCCATTACACCAGGCTTCATAGACCAAACCTCTATCATTCATAGAGTTAAGGTACATTCACACAACAATAGGTAGTCAATACGCATTAACGTGTTTGCTGTTAGTTCCTTTAATAGTTAGATAAACCATAATGACTCAAAAATCAAAAGATATCCTAAATTTGATACATAAAATACGTAAAGAAAGTTATTGTGCATAGTGAAGTAAAACAATATTTACCTCCAAACGTACTGCATCGACGAACGAGAAGAGCGAGCGAGCGTTCCTTTGCACAATTAAATCGTCACTGGAAAGTGGAATAGGGAGTATGCGCATTACGCACCCGCGGGCGAGAGATCGACGTGCGGCTAGCAACGAGCGAGACAAGTGCATGCGGCGGTGGCGTTGCCAGCTTGTAAAAACGTGAATTACAAACGCGTATTTTGAATCGAAGAAATAATGTGAACGTTCTTCGCATTTATTAAAGAACCAGGGGAACAAGGAACCAGGTGCATGGGGCGAGGCGGCCCGCGAGCTGAGGAGCAGATGGTTTCAACGCTCGCCGCCGTGGCTGAAGCTGAGCAAGCCGAAGCTGCGGTGGTGAGCGTTAAACACACCTGCGACGAGTAACTTGCGTAGGATCGCCGGAGCCCCGCAGCGCCGGAGCCGTGACAGAACCTATGCCTGCTGCATGTTGCATGCTTGCTTGCATGCTTACATCATGCTTGCTTTCTTGCTGCATGCATGCATGGTGTATGCTTGTTTACATCTTTGCATGATGCAGCATGCTTGCTTGCATGTTGCATGCCTACTGCATGCATGGTGTATGCTTGTTTACATGTTTGCATGCTGCATGCTTGCTACATGCTTCCTTGCATGCTGCATGCTTGCTCCATGCATGGTGTTTGCTTGCTTACATCATTGCATGTTGCATGCTTATTGTATAAAATGTGTATTAGTGTCTAACATTTTAGGAGTTAATTATTATGGGTATTTGTTATGCTTAAAAGAAATGTTTTAATATCATTATGCGTAAACAAATGTATGCTTAAGAATGTTATGTTTAAACATTATAATGCTTAGAGTAATTATGCTAAAAAAATATGCGTAGGCTGTTATGCGAAAATAATGTTATGCGTAAATATAATTAGGATAAACAAAATGCCACGTTATATTATGTCTAAAGTTTTTATGCAAATGGATAGGGAACCGTTACGCTAACATCGACTCTCAATTTTGGTCAATTCATTGAGGCAAAGGGTCAGTTGGCTACAAAAAAGTTGGGGATCCTTGCAAAGGTGAGACGGTACTTCACGCCTGAACAGCTGCTCAACTTATATAAAGCGCAAGCTCGGACATGCATGGAGTTCTGCTTTCACCTCTGGGACGGATCTGCCAAATATCGACTTGATGCACGTGAGTCGATTGCCAAACAGGCCAAGAGGCAACGAGGCACTGGTCGCCTCAAAGGCTCTGCCTTTAACATCGACGCCGAGTTGCCAGCTTGTCAGTTTTTTATCGGTTATATTTCGGGGAGTGTGCAATGGAAATGCGCAATTTGATTCCGCCTTGCCCTTTCCATCATCGTCAAACGCAAGCCTGTCGTTAAATAAAAAAAATAAAAACTATCTGGAAACCAAAGACAGACGAAAAAATAGAATATGAATTATGTAATTAGTATGATGGAAGTGAAAGTTGAAGTGACGAATATAAGGGATGAGTGGATGTAAGGGAAGCATATCGAATATGAGAATTATGAGGTGCTTGAAGTGTGTGAAAGATGAATAAATAAATATGGATAACTAGCACTCCGCCCGCGACTTCGTTTGCGTGATTTCGTTATCCTATAAATGATTTTATTATGTGCAGTTAGTGAAGGCGACCAAAAATAAGCTATTATTAAATCAATAAAAAAATGGGTATCGTAGATATGGTTTATTCGATTGGGACGATTCGTTATTTGACTTAAAGAATTTTAGGTTACCGCCACAAAGTAAAAGCCTACCCTAAAAACTTAATAACCCCTTTTCCCCCGTTGAGGTTCGAGTTTTGAACAACCCAATTTGGAGGGTATTTTTAAAAAACGATGTAAATTATGATTATTAACTTTTGCCCCAAGAAATGCGATTTTTCATACAAATAAATTTTGGTCTTTTTCACCTACTTATTGGTTGAATCGCATTTTATCATCACTGCAGCCTCATAAATATACATTGAAGGGAGAGTTAAAAATTTTAATTTAGTAAACAGTGCTCTACATGTATCAGTTTGTTTAAGTCCACATATACTCCTAATGCATTTCTTTAAACGCATATTCTCTGTTGGGAGAATTACCCCAAAAAAGAACACCATATTTGAGAGTAGAACCCACACATGCATGGTAAGCGCTTAGAAATGCACTTTCGTGTACAACTTTTCTTAACATATAGAGAGCATGGGAAGATTGATTAATTTTTTTGCAGATATGATCGATTTGCATTTTCCAGTTGAGCCCAGAGTCAATGTGAAAGCCTAGAAAATTTGTGTTATTAACTTCTTTTAATGTTTCGTTTTCATAGTTAATGTGAATTTTTGCTGCTTTTGAGTTTTTATTTTTGACAGTCATGTAACTTGTCTTTGCAATATTTATTTTTAGTTTGTTTACATTCAACCAGTGTATGATATCTCTAAGAGATTTGTTAACGTTGTTTCATAATCATCTTGTTGTTGCTTCGTAAAAATAGCTGTGCTATCATCTGCAAACAGTATTAGTTCCTGTTTTAAGGATTTGGGTAAATTGTTTATGTAAATTATGAACAAAAGTGGCCCCAGTATGCTTCCCTGTGGCACTCCATATTGAATAATCCTGGGATTTGATTTATATGTTTATTCATACTTTGAGCCTTTTGATATTCTAATTATTTGTTTCACTTGTAATCTGTTTGCTAAATATGATTTTAAAAGATTTAATACAATTCCTCTTACCCCATATTTTTCCAATTTATTAAGAAGTATTTGATGATCCACATGATCAAATGCTTTTCACATATCCATAAAAATCGAAGTTATTTGATGTTTTTTATCTAGTCCTGTCATTACTTGTTTTAAAAAGTTAAAGTGCGCGCTACTTGTAGATCTACCCTTACGGAACCACAATATTATTTATGTACATATTACCCTTAATACTTAGGAACCCTATATATATTAATAAATAATATGCTAATTTATGCAAAATTGTTATTTGACAGAGTTATTTATCCATTAACTACTCACACACACATAGACACTCCCACATGCAGAGATACTAAAACCTGCTCCCGCTTACTCATTCAGTACACTCACGTTTCATTTCACAGGTTGACAATCTATATCAATGTTATGAAATAGGGGGCCTGGAGATCTATAGTACAGGCCTCGGCTTAGTTTAGACTCCAGATCTCCCACAAATTACAAACTTGTAAAAATTTATAATGTCAGCTGTATAATGTATGTTAGGTACATACATTATACAGCTGACATTATAAATTTTTACACTTGATGTAATTTGTGCAGATAAAATAAACATTAGTATTATTATGTCTTTCATTCAACTTATTTCTTATTTAATAGATTTTTAAATATTGGATAGTTTCTTCATTGGAAGTGCTTATATCTGTTAATTCTTTTTTCGTTGTTATACTATTTTTAGTGTGTTTATTGCAGTTTCGCAACTTGACCCTGTATTTATGAAGACAAACTGTTATTACATCTGTGATCACGTTTTTTGAGCGATCATAATTATCTAATGATTTAATAAACAGGATACATCTATACCAGTATTATAAAGTATTTTTTTTGTTTGTTTGTTTGTACCGAATAGGCTCCGAAACTACTGGACCGATTTAAAAAATTCTTTCACCTATGGAAAGCTACATTATTCCCGAGTAACATAGGCTATTATGGCAATTTATTAAAAAAAAAAAAAATCCTTATGAAAAATGCAATAATGTAACCCAAAGTAGCAATATTTTGCCTATAAAATTCATTATTTGGCGTGCGCTGAGAAAACTATTGATGATACATAAGAAATTGTACTACATGATTAAGTAAACATTATTAACTAAAAAAAAGACTATGAGAGAATATATCTCACTATCATAGCAGCTTTTGTGTTCTAAAATTTAAATTAGATCGCCGGTAGGAACAAAAGTTTGTTATATTCGTATTGTAGTATTAATTTGTAAGAAAGTATTTTTCTTGCCTTACTCACCAACTAGCTCAAGGATAGGTGATCAGCATGAGACTATGTAGGGTATGGTTTCGCATGAAGTTGACTGAAGTAAAAGTCACACAGTTTGGTCAACTAATTTAATTCTTGAACATACAATCCATCATCACAATTTCTTGAGGTTAATAGAATACATTGAAACTTACTTTTATATGGGATACAATTTACCCATTATTTCCAATACCGGAGGTATGATGTCTCAAGCAATATCATTCGCCTGAGAAGCTATAATCAAGCCTCGTGCAAGCTAAAATGCCATTTGTATTCGGAACCAAATGCTGGAGTTCAACTGCTGTTTTCTTCAGGAATTGTAGTCATATATGTAGTTGTAGTTGACCATTTTCATATGTATTTATATAATAATAAAATTAATCCTAGAGTGCCCTGCCAAGGAGAAGAAATGCATAATGAGCATCACACACGCACATGTTTTCACAAGTATGGAAATTTGGTTAAATTCAACATTATACTTACAGCGAATGCTGACACATTCTTTATTTATATTTGGGGCTTGTTCCCTGCCGCCTGCGAGTCATTTTATTGTTTCTTTGTGCTCTTTTAGGAATCAAAGTTTTTATCAAGTGTAACTGTCCCAGTACTTCCAATGAAAAAGAATTGTCATTCTTGTCAGTCATAGACATTGAAGATTAACCAATAGACTTGACATGTCTTAGGTCTATGTCTGGTTTTTCTTTATGTAGATATTTTAAAGAAGTAAATCATTTATTATTTTAGTGTTGAATTGTGTGTTTGTTGAATTAAATTGATACACACAGATTGTTATTATTATATCATTAATAAATAACTACAGATAGAAACGCCATCCAGTGTCACGCAACGATCAACTGGTGACACACCCATGCCAAGCTTTGCCACAAGATGTCGCTTTGATATAAAAATAATCGTTACAAATTCTTATTCAAATAAATAGTTTAAAAATTGGTAGGTAGGTTGGTAGGGTAGGTGGATATATAGGTAGGTTAGGGTAAATAGGGTAAGGTAGGTAGGTTGATCTGTAGGTCAAGTGATTAGGTTGATAGAGTAGGGTAGGTAGGTTGATCGGGTGAGTAGGTTGGTAGGTAGGTAAGGTAGGTGGATGGGTAGGTAGGGTAGACAAGTAGTTTCTAGGTAGGTAGATAGCCAGTTGACGGGAGTAAAGCCGCGGGGGTCAGCTATCATATTTAAAAGAAGAAACTGGCTGACTTACTGACTGATCGATAAACGCACAGTCAAAACCACTAAGCCTAGACGCATGAAATTTGGCAAAAAGGTTCCTCAAATGACGTAATTGAGCAATAAGAAAGGATTTTTGGCATTTCTACTCTTTAGGGGGTAAAAAGGGGTTTGTAAGATTGTATGAAAAATCTAATTCCGTCAGCCAAAATTCTTGAAACTTGCCAAAAATAATAATCTAAGTAAATGATAAAGGTTGCTATTATTAGTTTTCCGAAGCTACCGCCAAATGATGATTTAGGCGGTGTGAAGTTTGTAAGGAAATATCTGATTTCTTGGGTCAGTAAACTTGAAACTTGGCACAAATACTAACCTAAATGAATATTGAAAGTTTTTATTATTATTTTTGAAACTACCCCCAAAAAATGATTGAGGCGATATTGAAGTGTTTTTGAAGAAACCTATTTCTTGGATTAATAATCTTGAAACTTGACTTAAATACCAACCTAAATAAACAATAAAGTTTATCATTATTAGTCTTTTGAACAAGTCCCAAAAGACGATTTAGGGGGTTCTAAAGTGTTTTTGAAGAATCTTATTTCTTTGGTTAACAAAATTTGAAACTTTACTTAAATACCAACCTTATAAACAATAAAGGCCTGTCACTAATTGTTTTTGAAACTAACCCCAAAAGACGATTTAGGTGGATCTACTGAACCAATTTAGACGAAATTTGGCATGGACATAATTTGAGATCTTGGGCAAGACATATGATAATTTGTATACCCTTAGGATGATAAAACACTTTTTACGCGTGCGAAGCCGCGTAAAAAGCTTTCACTCGTGAGTCTACATTTTCAAAACAAGATAAATTATAATATCTAGATAAGTGGCTAGTATCTAAACATATATAATATATGTTTCTTTTGGCGTTTTAGCGTCCGAATTATTATTTTTTGAACGATGAAGTTGAATAATCTTTCGTGGACTCGTAACGAGTAAATGCCTTAACCGCTGTTTCAATTATAGCAGCAGAGTCGTCAACTATTACCTCGTTGGTAGCACTTTTTTGTGAACCAAGCTTCTAACCACTTGTATATTGTATTCAAACTTTGATTTTCAGATTTCATTTGCATAACAGGTACCTACATTCCTTCCATTGTTTGTGTTATACAGTAGGTACTCCTGAAGAAATATGTGTTTTGTGATGATTTTTTAATTTGACAGGCCAGTCTCTTTTGCAATACTGCCGGTGGCATCTAAACTCATAATACATAACACTAGTATAAGTATGGTAGTACTATGGTTTTAATTTTAACGCAATGATTTTTAGGGTTCCGTACCCAAAGGGTAAAAACGGGACGACGGTCTGTCTGTCTGTCACCAGGCTGTATCTCATGAACCGTGATAGCTAGACAGTTGAAATTTTCACAGATGATGTATTTCTGTTGCCGCTATAACAACATATACTAAAAACAGAATAAAATAAATATTTAAGTGGGGCTCCCATACAACAAACGTGATTTTTTTACCGTTTTTTGCGATAATGGTACGGAACCCTTCGTGCTCGAGTCCGACTCGCACTTAGCCGGTTTTTTAAAGATCCAACTACATGTGATCCATTCATGTGTGAGTAAAAAATATCTTATCAAAGGGTAAAAAAGGCAAATCATTTTTTTAACTTGAAATATTGTTGATATTTTAAAAACCGGCCAAGTGCGTGTCGGACGCGTGCACGAAGGGTTCCGTACCATTATCACAAAAAACGGCAAAAAAAACACGTTTGTTGTATGGGAGCCCCACTTAAATATTTATATTATTCTGTTTTTAGTATTTGTTGTTATAGCGGCAACAGATATACATCACCTGTGAAAATTTCAACTGTCTAGCTATCACGGTTCATGAGATACAGCCTGGTGACAGACAGACAGACAGACAGATGGACCGCGGAGTCTTAGTAATAGGGTCCCGTTTTTACCCTTTGGGTACGGAACCCTAAAATCGCTTGTTTTTGCTCTTGTAACGGACACAACTTTTACTTACACGTTTCATTTTATAATAATAAATTTACTTTATCACTTTTCTTTACACTTTTCCGAGAGAGACAAAATATTACACGATCCGTAAGATTCCGATATCGACAAATCGTCTTTAGAGGGTAGGTGTAATATATTAATGTTTACGTCTACCTGCATTAGAAAATGGTGAGAAAAGATAAACCAAGTAAGTCAAAAACAAAATTATTTGCATAAATTATCTAGTTTGATATGTTTATACTGGTATGCATCTATTTCGGTGCTGCAACTGAATGGAAATAATTTCACATTTTATTATTATTGGGCGCACGGTTGGCGCAGTGGTTGAGCGATTGACTGCTGCGCTGCGTGTCGCGGGTTCGATTCCCGCACGGAAGAAATATTTGTATGACCTACAGATAATTGTTCCGGCTCTGGGTGTTGTGTATGTGAGTTTATATGTTTGTAAACGCACCCACGATACAGGAAGAAGGAATTTCTTCCTGTGGGGCAACGTATTAAAAAAAAAAAAATACCCCACGTATGGGTCTGATGAAAAAAATTATTTTCAGTTTCAAGTATGGGACCCCCAAAATTTAGTGTCTTTTTTCTATTTTTGTGAGAAAATCTTAATGCGGTTCACAGAATACATCTACTTACCAAGTTTAAACAGCATAGTTTCGGGAAAAAGTGGCTGTGACATACGGACGGACAGACAGACAGACAGATAGACAGACAGACATGACGAATCTATAAGGGTTCCGTTTTTTGCCATTTGGCTACGGAACCCTAAAAATGGGCCCGCTGGCTGGAAGTTAATCTTTATTTAAACAATTAAATAAAGATTAACTTCTGAAGTATAGCTCACAGAAAGTCGAAATTTTGGATTTGTAAGGTACATAATAGTATAAAGCTCCTAACAACACTATTGTATGATATAAAAGAATAGCAATTAAAGAAAGGCCCGCTGGCTAGACGTTTGTTTAAATAACAAATATCTTCTGAAGAAAGTCACAGAAAGTCGAAATTTTGGTTTTGTAAGGTACATAATAGTTTCTAACGCCGAGCAATATTGGGTGATCAGAAAGTATAATAACAAAAAAAAATATCACAAGCGGCCCGCTAGCTAGACAATTCTTAAAACATCATTCAATCAAAAACTGACGAGGTACAAAATATATCTTATTTATTTTCTTTCGGTACAAAATAATGACTTTATGAAAAGCTTGCACCTGTTGATAAATCTGGTTGGGGCCTGCCAGATAGACTCACACACCCACACCCAGTCTAAACCATGTAATGCATATAAAAAATTGCAAAGCTGCATGGTGGAGCGAGTCAGTCATACTTGTCGCGCGGCCGGGACCGATCTGCTCGCACTGCCATGCATCTTCCCCGAAAGTGTACCAATAGAAATAAGTAAACAAAATAGTTAATAACATAAAGATAAGAAGTAAAACCATACTTCCATACTAATATTATAAATGTGAAAGTAACTCTGTCTGTCTGTCTGTCTGTTACCTTTTCACGCTTAAACCGCTGCACCGATTTAGATGAAAGTTGGTATGAAGATAGTTTGAGACCTGGGAAAGGACATAGGCTATATAGGTAGGGTAGGGTAGGGTAGGGTATGGTAGTGTAGGGTAGAGTATTGTAGGGTAGTGTAGGGTCGGGTAGGGTAGGGTAGGGTAGGCTTTTTTTTTTTCTTAACACTAATCCCCGCCAATTAAATTGGCGCCTTATGTGCTTAACCTCTGTCATTCCGGTCAATCTTTCATGCCTCTCGTACGTTCATTCCTCATACTAATTCATTCTTGCATTCATCATCTTGCATTCTGTGGGTAGGACTACTCCCACTTTTATCAATCTATTCTATGGGCATGATTTATTAATTATAAAAATAGGTATAATACAAAGGTGCAAAGTGTAGGGTAAGGTTAGGGTCGGGTAGGGTAGGGTAGTGTAGGGTAGGGTAGGGTAGGTTCGGGTAGGGTAGGGTAGGGTAGTGTAGGGTAGATAAATGTTTGGTCTTTTTATGGCAAAACAAAGTTTGCCGGGTCAGCTAGTAATATTATAAATGCGAAAGTAACTCTGTCTGTCTGTCTGTTACCTTTACGCTTAAACCGCTGAACCGATTTAGATGAAAGTTGGTATGAAGATAGTTTGAGACCTGGGAAAGGACAGGTTATTTTTTTCAAAAAACACGAAGGGGGAGAAATGGGGGTAGGGTATTTTTTTTAAACTTCTTATTATTTTTAACGGGCCAGAAATGAGAATACAGGATCTTCAGGATAAATACTTTTATTCACTTGCAACGTATACAGTAGACCAATCAACCTTACTAGACGAGTCTCCATAAGGGTCTCCCCCATGGCGCATTGACCGTTAAGTCCATGCGCCATCTTTCCCGCCAAAAATATCACATCCGTTAGTGTATTGACCATTGATTCAATACCCTTTTAAATTATCCGAGCGCAGACATTTGGCGGTATATTGACCACGAAATCCAAAATAACATGAACACATACATCCGTTGGTGTATTGACGGTTGAGTCAATACACCATCTTTTTACATAATATATAATTATTCTGACTAAATAAATACAAATATTATTTATTTACAATAAAAATGCTAACATTATGGCTTAAACCGCTGAACCGATTTAGATGAAATTTGGCATGGAGATAGTTAGAAACCTGGGCAAGGACATAGGCCTTTTTTTTATAAACCAGGGTGGGGATGAAAAGGGGGGAGGCTTTATTTTGTATGTAACTTTTTATCATGCAACTCCTTATTATGAACAGATTTCGATGTAATTTGGTATGGTAATAGTTTGAGACCATGAGAAGGCTACTACTTTTTGCATAAAACACAAAGGGGGAGAAATGGGCAAAGGGTTACTTTTGTTTATTATTTCTTATCATGCAACTTTTTCTTATTATGAACCGATTTAGATGAAATTTGGTATGGAGATACTCTGAGACCCTGAGAAGGACATAGGCTACTTCTTTTTGCATAAAGCACGAAGGGGGAGAAATGGGGGAAGGCTTAATTTTGTAAGTATTTTTTTATGATGCACCTTCTTCTTATTATGAACCGATTTAGATGAAATTTGTTACGGCGATAGTTTGAGACCCTGAAAATGACAGGCTACTTTTTTTTTCATAAAACTCTAAAGGGGAGAAATGGGGGGTGGGGGGTTATTTTTGTATGAAACTTCTTATTATGGCCTAAACCGCTGAACCGATTTAGACGAAAGTTGGTGTTGAGATAGTTTGAAATCAGGGAAAGGACATATGCTACTTATTTTTCCATAAAACACGAAGGGGGAGAAAAGGGGGGAGGATTAATTTTGTATGTAACTTTTTATCATGCAACTCTTTCTTATTATGAACCGAATTAGAAGAAATTTGGTATGGAGATAGTTTGAGACCACGAGATAAATAATAAATGATTTTATTTCTGTAAGTTGGTTTTCACAAACACTTTTACAGGTCGATCATATTTTTTTAAATTAGATGAGGCCGGCGTTGCCTATCTAACTACTCTGAGAAGAGAGAACGAAACAAACTCAAAGGCCACAGTCTCTTTTAAAGTCCTGACAAAATCTTGGTTAGATCATGTGAAGACCATGTGCTGATGTCTGAAATGGTCTTTTGAGGAAAGAACCAGCCAGATTGAGTGGACTTGTCCAGTCAGTGCACGCATGAAAAAAAAATGATCCACAAAGTCTTCGCAACCACAATTATAAAAAAAAAAAATACTTTAAAAAGTAAATATTCTTGTCATTGCAAGAGAACCATTAAAAAAATATGTATAAAAAATAACAAATGTCACGGTGTAAAATATAAAAAAAAAAACAAAATTAATTGGAGCAGCTCAATTCCAAGCCGTTTTATCCTCAACATGCACAAAAAACAGACAAACAGATAAACAGCCAAAAATTCCAAAAATGCTGAAAATGGGTTCTGTTGGTTTTCCTTTAACACTCTGGCTATTTTTTATCGAAATATTTTCGATGTACAAAAACGACTTTTCTACAGATTTATTATATGTATTGATTGATGATGTTGTAATAAAAACAATGGTGGCTTCATACATACAATTGCTTTATTATATTAAATAGATACGTTAATCTATATTAAGTCTCTGTCTTTGTATCCACACCTTTGTATCACCATCGAATCCTAACAATCAATCCAATATTCTACGCGTAGTAATTTCACAGAAAAGCGAATTGTAACAGTACAATAGCGTAGCTAGTGAGAAGACCCATCAAACACATTGGTAGCGTAGCGTCAATATAGAACAGGCCACACGCAGTCATCTTACTGAACGATTTATTCGTCTGTAGAACTTTTTTGCAAAGACGTGCTTGATCATCTGTTGATAAACTTATAGGTAAAATAAAGCTGCGTTTGTAAAACAAGAAGTAACGACAATTATGTAATCGCAAGCAAGCATCCCAATGAAAATATCCACTACCTGGATCCAACAAATTTCCAAATTTACCCGGGCCTTATAGTCGGAGTGACAGCAGACCGCTTACCGAGATCGGTTCGCGGTCATTCTTATATTACCGAGGTTCCTCCGTGGCTCGTGCACGTTAAGCTGGTCTCGGTTGTCATTTGTAGATCTTTGTAAGTCGTTACGTGTAGTTTGAACATCTAGCACCAGTCTTGCCAAAGGTTCTCGTTTTACCCAGTTACTGAATTGCGGAGATCAGATAGGCAGTCACTTCATGAAAAATGGAGCGAGCTGGTTAAACTAGAAGCCGACCCAAACATATTTGGAAATAGGCTAGGCAGATTGATTGCAGTGAAAAATATGCAATCTTTAATACGTACTTGGAAAGTTCCTGCTCTTCAAGAGATGTATACACGCAGTCTCAGCTTCTTCAACGGTTATATAGAACTTCTCGATTTGAAAACTAAGGATAAATACGAGCAATATACCCTTAGTTATCCATAAACTCGTCACAAATGCCATGAACGGAGACTTCAAATTTTCGGAGTGCTGAAAAAAAATTACTTTGTTTTCAATTACCTAATATAAGCGCGCGAATTACAATTCAACATCAACAGCCTTGTTTTTAATGTTCGCACTGCTAGGGCTCAGGCCCTCTTATAGAAGAAGGGAATTCCAATTGAAAGAAAGAAATAGCATTTATTGCCAAGACATGCCGTTAATTTATGATTAAGCTAAAACCCTTAACTATAGCAATCCTTAACGAATGAAGCCTCAATTATATAAAGGATGGTATTTAAAAGTACTTCAATTTATTCCCATTTCATTTACCTAATTTTGCCTGTGTTCCACCAAATATACTGAATGTGCACCAAAATATGTTCATATAAGTCGACTCGCTCACTTCAGCTCCCGTCATCTCGTTCGAACCTAACCTGTCCGCGTCGGGGTGCCCTAAGTTCCCGAGCTCGCTTCGCTTGCTCTTGGACTGATTCTTTGACCATAATTTATTCGTAGATCAACTAATATTTGGTGCACGATCAGTATTTTAGATGTACCTTTAGATTTTTGGTGAACACAAAAATATTATCCTTATATAAATAGTACTCTTATTTTAAGAAAAACAAATATTTGGGTCCAACAACCGAACTACCAATATTAAAGTAAGTATTTTAAAGAATAGTATCAAAAGAAATGTTACCTCGATGTGGAATTCGGTTTGACTTTCTTGCATCTTAAGCATTACCTCCAAATAAAATAAATTGCGAGTAAATACATTGACGGTGGTGTATAGTATCTGTAAAATTGCAGGGTGAAGGATAACTACACGTTATACCCTAGGAAAATAACAAAGCCGGAAAAATCAAAATGTTGGTATTGCTAAGAACTTATTGAGTTTATTGTTTAAATTAGTCTATAACTTCTGATTATTCGTGCAAAAAAAGCAATTTGCACGGTTAAGCACTAGGTACCATGAAAATCACTGATGGTGATGGAAGATACTTAAAATACACTTACCAATGCTTGAAAAATGGTCTTGTAAATTTTGTACGCTTCCAAAATATGTTGATAAGTCTTAAACAATTTGCTAAAAGATGTATCATTTTCTACTTCATAATGCACCTTCAGAACTGTTTTGATCCATTCATTGAGGTATTTTCTTAACAATACCATAACACGAATTGCAAAAACACAATCCATGTCAAATCTGGTAAGCATGAAGTCACGAATCAGAATTGGAAAATCAGAAAAGATAAAAGTTTCACGATAAGAGAGCCATATAAATATGTTAACACTAAAAGCAATAATTACGGAGATCCTATTCCAAATAATGTAAGTTCTAACACTCTTACTAATATCAATGTTTTTATGTAGAATCTGAATCATGACAATTAATAAGACGTTGTCTTGACTGTGAACAATGATGAAAACGAAAGACATTATCATACCGATAAGTACGTAAAAGTAGGAAAAAATTATTGACAGAAAAATTATAGGATCACTATGGACATTTATATAGTCTATACTGGATTAATTACAATACATATCATAAACACAGATCACAAACATATAAAACACACTCAAAAACGACAATATAATACGGATCTTCCCGTTAGGAGTGATAAAATTATGTTTTATGGTATATTTTGAAGAGAACAGTAGAAAAAGTGGACAATGTAAAGGATAAAACATCTTTTGAACATCTTTTTCTATACGGTTATTTAGTAATACTTCTGAAGGATACATAGATAAGTTTAATTTCTTGTTATTCTTTGGGAATATCTTTAACAGCTTACACGACATTTCTTGCGACATTAGCAGCCCGTTTTAAAATTACATATAACTTAATTTTATTTAAAAAGTACTTGGTAAATGTGTTTACTATAATTATGTCGTTTGTCGTCATGATCGTATCGTTGGTAATGGTGACGTCAAAGATGATATCTAATCTAATATCTTTAAACGAGCAATTCTTGAATATATGCATGTATATATATAATCTGAATCTCGGAAATGGCTCCAACGACTTTCATGAAATTTAGTATGCAGGGGGTTTCGGGGGCGATGAATCGATCTAACTAAGGTTTATTTGTTTAAAAGTTCGTTTTCTCTATTTTCACCCGAGCAGAGCTCGGTCGCCCAGGTAATATCAATTATATAAAAAGCATTTGACAGCCTAACGCGTAATATGATCTGCACATAGGGTATATTAAATATATACCCTATGTGCAGATCAAAATGTAAAAAAACATTAACGACATGGCTATTTAAATTGGATTATGCAGAGACCGAAAATCTACTTAGTATTTCACAATAATTTTCCCTACCGAAAATATTCACCCCCATCCTAGAGCGCGTTTCACCTTGTCCAACACGGACACACTCACACACTCTCGGGCAAGTAAGTGCTCACGCCTGGTGTTCACGGGCGCTGGGGTGAGGACTTATATTGCACTCACGGACACAACACTCTCCAAAGACACACATGGCACATCTCCTTTTTAACGCCCGCCGGAAAAAGAGGGGTGTTATAAGTTTCACGTGTGTTGCTGTGTATCTGTGTGTCTGTCTGTGGCATTATAGCGCCTAAACGGATGAACCGATTTTGATTTAGTTTTTTTTGTTTGAAAGGTGATTTTGTCGAGAGTGTTCTTAGCTATTTTTGAATAAAATCGGTTGAGCCGTTCAAATGTTATGTGCGTTTTACTGTTTGAATCGGGGTGTTTACGCAAGATAAATGTGTCGGGGGTTTTTAAATTTTGAAATTTTACTTGTGTTTTTGTATAATTATCTCTTCCTCTCAATTTGATACTTTCACATTGTTGTAGTACGTAAGTGCACCATAGTATTGTAATTTTAAGGGTGTGAGCCTGGAGATCTGTCATACAAATCTCGAACCCAGTATAAACTCCAGCTCTCACAAAGGTTTGAATCTGCTGTAACCTAGATATTATTTAACGAAATGTACCTTTTTGAGACAAAATAAACTTCTGTTCTATTCTAATATACGATCGTTAACAGACAATAGGACTGGATTGAAATACGACATATTTGTCTGTCAATTGTTGCAATTGCAAAATCGTAATAGCAATTATTCATTATACATACATATATTTTGGCACCAGCAGCAATGGGAACGACTATTATATTAAACAATTTCTTGAAACACGTAGCTATTTCACTTAAAAGTGAATTGTCACAGTATAATAACGTAGCTAGTCAAAATTCCATTAAACATATTGAAGCACTTTCTTGCAAAAGGTAATAAATAGCATTAAGTCACATTTATCAAGGAATATCTGCGACTTTTGTGTCGTTTACGATTTAATATATCAACGGCTACGTAGAACTTTTCGCATTCGCATACTGTGATAAATGATCAGGTATATATCCTTCTTTATCCATAGAAATTTCAATACTGCAATCGTTGGCGATTGGAAAATCTCAAACTTTATGAGCTGAAAGTGTTGGACTCTTTAAGACATAGTAGATATTTGTGAAATGGAAAAGGAAGATTGTTATTACAATAACTTACTTGATATATTAATAATGTGTCATTAATCTATCATGTTAGTTATTCTAATAACTGTAATGAACAAGTATAAACTGTCATAAGTATATTTAAGCTCAAATATGTAGTCTGGTAGTCTTTTGGATTACAAAGCAAAAAATAATCCCTACCCTTTTTGGCATATTGTGTCGTCAACTTTTTAGAGTGTAGCATTTTTAGACTCAATAAAAATTCCTGATGCGCTTGATATAAGTAATAACAAACGGAAGACCTGATGAAGATAAGAAAGTTATGCGATGGTTTGAAAATGGTTATGTCAGTGGATCAGCGAATATTACAAAATCCATTAGCTCGAAAATTACAGTAAAACTATGTCCGCCAATATCTCGTCCAAGGATGTAGTCTGTACATGACAGCCAACTACCACATATACGATTACCTCAAAATGCGCTGGATTCGTAGCACAACTAGTGGAACTATCAAGAGAGGATTAGTCAGCAGAAAAGGTTGATATGGACATTAAAACCTACTTAAATGGCTGGGCGCACATTTTTCATTTAAATACTTAATACAAAATAATATGTTGATTTGTTTTGTCTGAAGGTAAGTGTTAAAGATACTTTTGTCGCTTCGTCCTTCGAGATTAGATAACATTGTAGTAATACGCCTAGTTACCGCCTTTTAATCCACTAAGTTCATTTTTTTGTAGGTTTTTAGGGTTCCATACCCCAAGTGGGGGGGGGGGGGGGAACGGGACCCTATTCCTCCGACTCTGCGGTCCGTCTGTCTGTCTATCACCAGGCTGTATCTCATGAAGACATAGACAGTTGAAATTTTCACAGATGATGCATTTCTATTGTCGCTATAACAACAAATACCAAAAAAATATTAAAATTAATATTTAAGTGGGGTTCCCACACAACAAACGTGTTTTTTTTGCCGTTTTTGCGATAATGGTACGGAACCCTTCGTGCGCGAGTCTGACTCGCACTTTTTGTGTTCCTATTCGTTCTAGTTGTACTATCACTCATTCGCTTTTTCATGTGTCGCTGATTACCACATTATTTTATCTGTGCCGTTAAAAAGTGCCGAAACATAGTCACAATAACGATGACAGTGATTATTTAAGAAGGAAACTGCGACAACTCAAAAATAAAATGAAGAAAAATGCGTGTTCGAATTTGTTCCGAAAGCAGTAGCTCTTCGGCGAATGTTATTTATCGCCAGTGCTGTCGGATCCTGAAGGTAAGCTGAAGTGCTTTCTTATCGAGATTACAATAATAATAAAAATATCTGTATCACAATTTGACATACCGGGGTTACCTTCACACAATTTGGGATACCCAATTCATTGGGAAACGATATAAGTAAATTTGTAGGTGCCTATTAGTGATTGTGTACATTTGAAAGGAATGTTACCTTCATTATTTAATGACAGCAGGTCATGACCTACTTACAAATAGTTACGTAGGAATTTAATACATATGGAAATAAAAGTAAACTATAAAAACTTATACTAAACCTAACTACTTAACACTATATACAAAAGACAGGTACACTTAGGCGTCGAAGTACTCCTCCACATCGCTGTCATCCGGGAATGTGCCCACAAGACTGGCAGTATTGCCACGTTGAATGGCAATGTTGATTCTTTGCGCAAAGAAAGAGCCAGCCTTCTGGTCACGCACAGTGTCGATCAGTCGGCGAGAGATCTCCTTAAAAAAGAGACGTGCACTCGGGCTCCATGACGTCAAGCGTTTCGACCCCAAACGGCTCAAAACTGTAAATCAATTAGGTTACAGTATTTGCGCCGCTTGAGGACCTAAGCAGCAACAGCAGCAGCGCCAGCACAGCCCGCCAAACTAGGAAAATGAGATGGCGCAAGGGTGTCAACACAGATGGCGTCCCACACCAGAGGCCTATCCACCTTCCACGGCACCAATGTCATGCCATCTGGTCTCTTCCCATCGTCATGTACCAAGCCGTTAGGTTCTAATACAGCTGGTAGGCTGGCGGTGATAAGGGCTCGACAAATAATGTCATTGATGCTGGCGTGGCGTGCTATGCATCCTGCGCTCTTGCAACAAGACAGGCCATGGTGCCCCAGGCTGACGACAGCTTCACACACACACCACATTGGCACCGATGTGGAGCAACACGCAGGTGCGCTTAAGCGTAGACTGGTTGCGAGTCGAAACGAAGAGTTATCCATCATAGTGCCTATGGTGGATGACTGGAGCGCTTGAAGCCACAAACCCGACTCCCACTCCCCCACAGCCAGCAGACGCGCACGCTCAGCAGTACTAGACGATGTATTTATAAGGTTATTCTGTACAATACTGCAGAGTGGCACATCCCATCGTCTCTGGGAGGACAGGTTGTTGGGCAGATCCGTATTGGGACAAGCCATTTTCCAAGCGATCAACGCATCGGTCAAACACGGTACCTCAAAATCGACCAGTGAGGAAGATAAGATGTTCCTGGTTAATTTGTAAGTACCGTGGACCGAGGAGAGGAAGGCTGGTAAACTTATACTTGAAATTTTGCGGACGCCAATTGGTTTGTTGAACCAATTTTTTTTTGTTAAAAATGAAAAGACCATATATAAGTTTCCATACAAAAATTTAGTGTAGTGTTTGTAAATATATAATATAGACATTAGTGTAATATTATTGAGAGATATTGTCAATCTGCCTAGCCTTTTCCCAACTATATTGGGGTCGGCTTCCAGTCTAACCGGATTCAGCTGAGTACCACTGTTTTACATGGAGCGCCTGCCTATCTGATCTCCACAACCCAGTAACTGGGTAACACGGTACCCCTTGGCAAGACTGGTGTCAGATCTCAAGCTTCTGACTATCCGTAATCACTGTCAAAGATCTTCAAATGATAGCCGGGACCAACGGCTTAACGTGCTTTCCGAGGCACGGAGGAAACTCGGTTTGTTGAAATGGTCACCCATCCACGGACCGACCTCGTCAAATGTAGCTTAACCTTGATGATCAAACAGTGCGGCTGTTATTATTAAGCCACGAGCTCCTCTATTAAGGGATATGTAAATAATGGGAATTACCGAAAATTATATGTGTATGTGTATCATATTTAGTGGTATCTAATGAAGTTTTTTGATATCCAAAGTCAAAGTTACGCGCCAATCGTGTTTGTTTACTTTTTATTTTACACCAATATCTCCTACCCATATGTAAAAACGATTACATTATGACAATTATGATTCCTAATGTACCTGGTAAACAACATTAACTAATACCGGTCCACTCTCACGTATTATTCATTACGACTACTTTATTTATGCTCAAAACTTCCAAATCGTCCATCAGGTGGGTATATTATCGACACTAGCCTTTATAAATCCTTTACTCAAAAATGCATGTAATGTGGTCATTATTTTGACAACCTTGTTTGAGCAAAGTCGACCTTGCCGTTCTGTTTCAAGGAGCGGCCGGCAAAGTATTGCTGGCCGCTCTAACAGGCCGGCAATGTTTTGCCGGCCGCTATTTTGACGTTTCAACGTTTTAAAAATTCAAATCCAAAAAGATTTTATTTAAAACACAGCTGTTTGTATTTATAAAGATAGGTACAAAAATATTTTATTCCATATTAGGCTGTATAGTTCCAACTACCATTGCTCAAAAAAAAACAAAGAAGTAACAAAACGCGGTTCAGCGAAAATTTTATTTTTATTTAGTGACTTTTTGCTAAAAATGAGCTCTCAAAGCGAAAATTCTTCCGATTCAATGTGTTTAACACCGCCTGACATTAAAGATGAAGCTAAATTAGTGGTTGAAAATTTAATACCGCGAAACTCAAAGGAAAAATATAAGTTTGCATATGAAAAATTTGTGCAGTGGAAAATCAGTAGGAAATCTAAATCTTTATCCGAAAATGTTTTTCTTTTCAATAATACAGCAGTCAAACACCGCATTAGAATTATCGCAAACTATTACTAATATCAAACCGGGAAAGTCGGTGTTGAATTTTAGTAACTGTACTTTTCATCATTTTTATTTTGATTAAAATTCTAGTTAATTAATATATTTTTAATTTAAATTACTTGCTGGTTTTATTTAGATTAGGTACTTGCATTTTTGAGTAAAGCACTATACAAACCTTGGCCCACAATGACTGCTTCGCTGGTCACGCTATGATTGCCTCGAGCTAGCCTAGCTACGCTCTAAGCCTTTCAGCTTGGCCATCATTGCAGCCCTTGCTGTCCTCGCTGTAAAGGCCTCAACCTACGGTTTCGGCCTTTATCTCAGCTCGTCCATCAAGTGCTGCACGCTGACCGCGCTGTGTCGGCCTGGAGCTGCGCTACGCTGCGCTGTCGGCCATAATCAGCGCGACCAGCAAAGTAATCATTATAGACCGTGGCAGTAATGTACTATTATCACACATGACTAAATAACATTTTCACCTCAGCACCTCAAACAAGCAGGTTTTGCTGCTTAAAGACAGTGAGCAAAATTCGATTTTGCTGCGAGCGTGAGACAAAGTAACTTTTTTTTTTTTTTTTTTTTAAATGCCGAGTCAGTGCTGGGTCTACTTACAACATTCGAAAGATTTGAACTTCACTTTGTTCTGTCACTTTCACTTCGATACGAAAAGAGCGAGAGATAGAAACAAGTCGATTCGAAGTTCGATTTTCAAATTCCATATATAATAGGCTCAAAAAAGAAACCAACAATAAAACGTTCGGAAACACGTCATCTATAAAATTTCAAATCAAGGTTTAAATGTAATTATTATACTTTTCTCTTAATAATCGAATTATATTTTTTTATAATCAAATAAAGAGATGTTGAAGTAAAAAATACGAAGTTTATCATGTATCTACATAATTATTTAAAGTTTTAACAATCTTTATTGTGACAGAATAATTTAGTAATAGTGCAATTTCCGAACGCATCTTTAAAAAATAGCGGGCTTTAAATTTTAATTTTTGTTCGCTAGCTACAAAGTGCGATACACGTTGGATATTATCAAAATAATAATAAATAAATATGAGTGAATCCAGTGATGATGTCTGCAATTAAACACCGGAAGAATTGAAGCAGTATGTAAAAAGCGAATCAGTGAATACTCAAACTGAAGTCGCTAAAACAACAATATCGGTTCCATTGGTTCCAAACAAAACTGGTAGGTACTTTTCATTTGCAAAACTGCAATAATTTTACTTTTAACTTTTAATTTTACAAATATACATGTGGTTTAAATATTACCAAGTTGTATTTTTTACCTTTAGATTATTTGTTCTCGCTGCTGAAGTGAAAAGTTGTATGTGCTACACGAGACCAAAGTTATTTGCATCTCGTGTCTTTGAATCCCTCGCTGCACTCAGGATTCTAACCTAGAATCACTCGCTACGCTCGTGATTCAAATATAGAATCCTTCGCTTACTCGGGATTCAAAATCAACACTCGCGCCAAAAACCAACTTTGCTCTCTTGTTGCACAAATAACTATTATTGTTTAATAATATTTTTGCACTCATTTTCGGATATTTTTAGTCAATCTACGTGTAGTTGACACTATATTGTCATGATTTCCTTGAACGTTATGACGTCACCAACATGGCAACCAATTATTGTGGTCCGTTTGTATCCACGTGGTTCTTTTCAAAATTTAATTGATTTTCAATTGCTTATAATAAATTGAAAAAAAATATTTAAGAGTTTTTTGAAACGACAATATAATTTAAGATATGTAAAGTTTCGAAATACATAAAAAAATCGTATTTTTTTTTTAATTCAACAACCCAATTTTTTTATGAAAATAGTGTTGTGGGTAGGTTTTTGGGACAACCACCGCTCTAAAATTTTATTAATAACTGTGTAGATACCTTTCTACCTAGGTACATGTGTAATGATCACGTCATACGTGCCATTTAAATTCATGTTCTGATTATTGGTAGGGATGAGAAACTCGATGTTGTGGATAGTTTTTAAGGACTACCGCCGCGCTATTTTTATTTGATAACTACCTACATCTGGTACTTATTATATTCCAGATGAAATGAAAGTTTAGCCTAAAATCGAGTCGATCCCGATTGTTGATACATAAGTGCCCCAACCGAGTACACGTCCATTGTAATCACACAGGTCCCTGCTATAGATGCAGTACAGAAAGTGCAGTCGCCATTGCGAGCTGAAGCAGCGCTCGATCATCCTTTACCTGAGCTGGATGAAGAGATTCTGAATCTCTTGGGTGAAACACCTTCAAAAGGACCGGATAAAAAATATGGACCGGATATTAGAAATGAGTTATCTTCGCTGGGAACACATTGCAACGACTGGTTTGACAAAAGATGCCAGATAGGAGCTGTTGGAAAAACATCTTGTTCCAAAAAACTGCACAAAGATTGACGCACCGAAGTTAAATCCCGAAATAAAGGCAACTTTATCGGAAATGCTTCTCAAAAAAGACAAAGCATTGAGGAACAATCAGGTGCAGGTTGCAGCTAGCATATCGTGCATAAGTGAGGCTCTCAATGTTTTGTTTTCTTCAGAACTTATAAACCAGACATTAAAAACACCCTCGTTATTCAACCTTTACATGGACGCGCTGATCGTCGCGCTGACCAGTCAGCATGGCGGCTGTTATGTAGACGACGTGTGTCTCAAAAAATTAAGCTATGCAGGCGAAATGGTTCTGCTGAGCGCATCGAAGTGTGGCCTAAGAAGGTTGATTGCGACATGTGAGGGTTACGCTGTTAAACATGGACTTGTTTATAATATTAAGAAAAGTCAGTACATGGTCTTTGAGGCCGGTGATGCTATATGTCCCAACTATGTACCACCTATACGTCTAAATAGTGTACCTTTATACAGGGTGAAACAGTTTAAATACCTAGGACATATAGTCACGTCTGGCCTCAGGAACCATGCTGACTTAATCTTTCATAACGTATGTATAATCTATGGACTTTAGTCACTAGTAATGTCAAACTATGCCTAAATAAGCTGTCGACGAATCCTTCTTTGGTGAAAGATTCTGTCGTCGATTTGCTCATGAATAAATCGTTTTACAATGCATGTCCTCGAAAAGAGCGGTTTTCCAAGCAGCCAAACTGTGCGGAAAGTGTCACTTTTTTTAACTAGTGCTTTTCACTTTCCTGTACTTTTTTAATTTTTAACTCCAACGTCAGCCCGACGCATAGAGTTTTTATTATTTGAGAAAAGTTTTAAAAATTAGTGATGTACAGATTATCATTCATATAAAAGGTAAAATATAACTAATACTTTATTTCAGGCGTTTTTAATTACTCTAGATTTTGATTTTGATCAATATATTAATTTTAAATATTCATTAAATATGTTTGGCAGAACGTATATTTTGCTCGTGCCTTATTGCGTTACGATGTGACAGCTATTTGCACATGCGCAGTAGATATGCCCGAGGAACTATTAGTTAATCTGTGGATATGTTGAACGCGCTTGAATAAGCCCGCCATTTTATTAATTTCATTTTATTAATTTATTTATTTCCTCGCACAATGCATAGTAAAATGTTGTATGATACACATACGTAAGATGATTTCCGACTCGTGTCGATTTATCCACTCACTCGCTTCGCTCGCTCGTGAATAAAAATGCCACTCATCGGAAATCACCTACCTTCCGCACTTGTAGCATAAATAACTATTGTCGGAGAATCGTTTGTTGTTGAAAATGAAAAAAGAAATAAATAAATGTTTATTCTCAAAAGATAGCACACATACAAAAAAGATTTTACTTCTGCCAAACTGTAGGACAGTTTGTTGGCAGACGCAATTCCCACAAAAATTATATAATTATTATAATTGTACATTTTTTCGCTTAATGGCTAACTATTTATAGTGTGTGTGTGTGTTTTTTTTAGTGGTAGTAGTAATATTCAATATAAATTAGTTATTGTTAGTTAAGTATATTCAATATTTTCCCCAAAAGTTCCAAGGAGATACTTTCTCAATTGGTCTTTAAATGCATTTTTGTGGTACAACTGCTTCCCATATCAACTTTAAAGGTTATGAAGGTTATTAAAAATGGTTTGAATTAAATATTTTCTACACCTGCGCCTATAATAATTATTACAAGTGGGTACTACAAATCTTCCTACGCTTACATTCTTTTGTGACCTTGTATGCACAATAATTTGCACTGCAGAGAAACATTTGTCAGTGGTATGTTTCAGTATCGAATATGCAAATATGTAAAACGATTTTTATAATACCAAATATTTCCTTTAAATTGTATTTAATTTACAGAAATGCGAATTGCAACAGTATTATGACGTAGCTGGTAAGAAGACCCAACAAGTATAGTGGTAACGTAGCATCAACATAGAACAGGCCACACGCTGTCATCTTACTGAACGATCGATTCGTCTGTATCACTTGCTTGCATAGACGTACTTGACTGTCTGTAAGATATACAACAAATGTGAAATATAATACGAGTATCAACATCAACTATATCATCACATTGGCACTACCAAGTGAAGTCACGACTGTGACAATGACAAGTGATAAAAGTCGAAATAAAATCCAGCATCGCGCAAGGGAAATATAACACTACACATTACATCACCTGTGTGTTTGTAGATCCACTGTTTTCTTATACTTACAAACAAGCAAACGGAGAATGTGTATTATCTATACCTGCTCGTCTCATATGGTAATATAACTGTATTCGCATTCTTAGAGATTTTACCTCTATGATTAAGGCAGGTCTTTACACAAAGTATAAATATCATCAAAATCTGCCTGTAGGCACTGAGAGGTACAACAGTAGTCCTGATGATAATCCAGTCTAGAATACTGACAAAAAGATCATGAACGGAAACACCTTACATCGAAACTTTTGAACCTACTTGGACAGTTCTTGTTCTTTATCAGCTGTATACAAATCGTTTCAGCTTCTTTAATTGCTTTATAGAACTTCTCGCATTCCAAACTGTGAATAATTACTAATAATAAATCTTTGATCATCCATAGAATTGTAATGCATCCGAGCAGTGGCGTCCGAAAAATTATCTGAAACCAAAACTTATTTTAAATTCCTTTTTTAATCCTATTTAGTGTATATACTTATGAAGTAGAACGCGTTCGACTTTTACGAGAGGAAAGCCATTGGCAAGAACGTCAATTTGAAGAAACATATGTACTTATTTTCAAAGCCAGTTCGAGTGTGTAATCAATACATCTACTGACAGTAATTGTTATTGTAGAGCCATAAAAACAGAAATACCTCGATGTGTGATACAGTTGGATGTTTCAGCATTTGTAGTCGTGTCTCCAAATAACCCATGTTACGAGTAAATACGTTGACTGTGATATATAGTATCTGTAAATTGAAGAACAATAAAAACAACGGGCAATATTATATTAACACATATACGTCCGAATATGAAAAATCATGGCTTAGTTTTTTCATTACACTCTGAAAAATATTTTTTTTCTTTGGCGGTTTCATAACTTTCATAGTTCGAGACTAAAGTGCCATTTCGAAAAATCTTACCAATACTTGGCATACATTCTTGAACAACTCATAAGCTTCTAAAATATTTTGATAAATATTAAGTAGTTCAATATAGTATGCATCATTATCTTGTTCTTCAACCAGGTTCGAGATTTTTTTAATCCATTCATTGAGATATTTTGTTAGCAACATTATAACACGTATGGCATATATACAATTAATGTCAAATACAGCAAATATAAAATTACAGATGAACTTTGTCAAATGCAAGAAGTTACTACAAAATAGTGCCATATGTGTCGTATAAATAAGGACGTTAACGAAAAATACAATAACAACAGAGATCCAATTGCAAATAATAAAACTTCTTAAACTCGTATCAATACTCTTATGTATTATCTGAATTGTAACAATGAGCAAGATATTATTTTGACTATGAACTATGTTAAGAATAAAAAAGATTATAACGCCGAAACCGAAGTAAATAAATGAGAATGTTGTAATGAGCGAAATTATTATATTCTTTTGGACATTTTTGTAATTATTGACAACTTCATCAAAATAAAGGAAGTAAACACAGGTCGCGATCACAAAACACATATTAAAGAACGACAAAATGATACGCCTATTGCCATTGGGAGTAATATAATCATCTTGAATGGTATATTTTGAAGCGAACAATAGAAGAAGTAAACAGTTGATAGGATAAAATATTCTTTGAACATCTTTTTCTATTCGATTATTTAGTAAAACTTCTGGTGGATACAATGATAAGTTTAGTTTTGTTTTCTTTTTTCGAAATATTGTACGGATCTTATACATTTTTCGTCGTTAACTTTCTGTTGTCTAATGATAAATGGATGTGACGTTTTCAATAAAAGTTATATAACGATTGCGGTCTAAATATAATTCTGTGTGTATTGATCATATTATTGAGGCGTTGTTAATTTTCAAATTACTGTAAAACCAATAAAGTAATAACAATATGCGGTGGTATTTTCATGGCCTTCACTGTTAGCTGTGACAATGTTGTCATGAACAAAATCCTTCGCACAGTATAGTTACTCTGCACGATGTTCAACCGAGACCGTTAATCTTCGGTGTCTTGTGTGCCCATTGTTTTCCATTATTCGACACCGACTTCGGAAAAGAAAGTTATTTTTCGCTTTGTTGTCTTTTGTTTTGGAAGTTGGTTTGACATTTTGTTATTTATTTGTCCTCTTTTTAGTTTTTTCCTACCTCCAATTAACATGAACATCATTTATAGCCAAAGAACATCTCATGACGAATCCAATAAACCCAAACACGACTAGGATACATTGTTTTTTTTCGGAGTTCCAGTGGCCATTGTGGTTTTCTTCATCAGTTCCACTTCACCAAATTATACTTTCTGAGTGCAAATGATTGCATTATTGATGAAAATACCGCTATATGTATGCCTAATATTTGAGGGGTACCATCGATTTCTCTAGGAACCCATTATCAGATCCTCGTTTCCTTATCATGGTACCACCCTGCGATATCTCTTTTCCAACTAAAAAGAATCATCAAAATCGGTTCATAAACGACGAAGTTATCCACGAACACACATAAAAATATATACATATATATATATACGGTCGAATTGAGAAACCTCCTCCTTTTTGGGAAGTCGGTTAGAAATACAATCACATATTACAATTAAAAAATCAATTTAAATACAATCAAACATAAAATGTATTTGTGTTGTATAAACTCAATTTATTTTTGTGTTATATAACTTGTGGTATATATACCAACTGTAAATCTACCATTTACTGTACCTTTGTGTCGTTCGTTGACTTCAGTGTGCCCTTGCAGTTGATAGTGTGTCATGCTCTCTCTGATGGTGGCACATGTGTTGGATCATTCGGTTCCCTTCATGATGGTTGAACTGTGTGGTGCCGATCCATGTGTCATGTTCGTGAACGGGCGCCATCAGTTGGGATTGGATTGATTTGGTGTTGACTTAGCTGCCTCTGCCTGTTTTTAATTACCTTTTTTATGAAATTTTAATTGTTTGTTTTGATGTAGAAGCTTTTAAGTGCGTTATTTTTTTATATCATTCTCACATATAAGTATTTTTTTCAACAATAATAATGTAACCAAATACTTGTTAAACACATATATTTTTTTTTAAAGAGTAAGTGTGGAGTTTCTTGTCCGTTCTTCTCCATAACAAGCTACATTTCCGAATGGACGGTAGAATCAATTACTTACGATAGAAAAAATTAAAAAACTTTTTTTTTGACGTTTGAAAGTGCCGCTTAATGGCCTAATTGAATAAAGAAATTTTGATTTTGATTTGATTTTTAATTGTAAACACAATTAAAATTCAATTAACATACCTACAATTTAACAACAATTAAAAACACATTTAAAATACAATAAACATTCTGATATAATATTTAAAAATCTTATAGCGCGTGGCAAGGGAGCAAACCTGTTCAGGTTAGTCCTAGAGGATGGCTCCAGTAGCGGTGGTGTGGGGCGACGCGCGCCATTGCAGCCGGATGGCTTGCACAGCCCCAGCTTCGCTAACAGATTGGGTGGTGAAGCCAGCCGCACAGCACCCGAAACACGAAGCTACACATAGCGATGTGCCTCCGCACCGCCAGCCTGCTGTACCCTACCATCCCTATTACGAAGAGACTCGGGTACATGAGCGGCAAGAAGAGATAGTCACCGTACAGCTTCACCAACAAAATTGGATTCTTTCCACCATGATACTGTATTTAGCCTCATGGGTGGTTCCAAACGATAGATTCTAACCACTGCCGTATTCTGAAAGACTTTGCACAGTCTGAGTATAAAACCCAGATTTCGGTAGGATTTGCAGCATATGTCTAACATGTGGTCGCGAACCGTTAATTCCGGAACCATCTCCACCCCCAGGTCCCGCACATGCGTGACTCATGACATGACCGCGGCTTCCATCTCATACTGATGCAGCAGAGGTTCACGCGCGCGAGTGTAGGTCATTATACCGCATTTGGAAACGTTAAAACCTAACTTATTATCACCACTCAACTGCGCCACCCTATCAATATCTTGTTCACCGACAGGAACAACTTGAGGTCGTCCGCGAATAGCAACACTTCGCCTCCCTTACGACTTCCGGGAGATCATTGACCATCAGAGTGAAGTCTAATGGACCGAAACTGCTACCCTGACTCACCCTCGAAAACGTGAAATATGGCTTGGAGTACTGCCGGCGATCACCAAGGTAGTTCGTGAAGAATTTCATAAGGTGCGGCGTAAAACCAAAAGCCGCAAACTTAGCCAACTGCATATCGTTTTCGACGGTGTCGAACGCCTTCCGAAAGTTAAATGATGAAGGATATATTAATGTATGAATGATGTATATACAATACAATATGTCCGGACTTGTAGTACCTAATAATAATTTAAGGCCGTAAAATATACCTAATTTTATCAATAAAAACACCTCACATAAGGGGGGCAATCACCATATCCTCAAAGATAGAGCAATTTTAGTACCTGACTTACCTATTACGATATCAACATATTCTATCAACCATAACTTTGGGCTTAGATCTCATAGAAGCGTACCTTTAATGTTAGTTTTACGGCCAAGGCATAGATAAACTATTGCATTTCTTAAAAATCTGCATAATTTTTAGGGATTAACACATAGTAGAGTAAGGTTATTTTTAAATCGCGTGATTGACAGATGTATAATAGTCATAAACATCTGTCTCTTACACACACTCAAAATAACCTTACTCTAAGAGCTTATGGTCACCCCCCTGATCCCATTAGTTATAATTTGATTGTTGCCTTAAAAGAACTTCTGGGCAAAAACACTTTAATTTTATACCTAAATTTAGGGTATTATTGCAATAGGTCGAAATTGTGGACGTCTAAATGAATAGGAAATAAAATGAAAAGAATGGGGAAGAATGCAACATATAATAACATCTGTATCTTGTACCTACTTTCTATGCAAATAAATCATTATTCTATTCTATTCTATAACATGTGTCGAAACCCTTGCGCCATCCCATCTTCTTAGCACGGCGGGCTGTGCTGGGGCAGCTGCTGCTCGTGCAGAAAACCTCAAACGGCGCAGATACAACAACCTTATTGGAAATTATATATTTGAGCCGTTTGGGGTTGAAACATTAGATCCATGGGGTCCGAGTGCTTTTCGAGCTGTTTCGAGATGTAAGCAAACGGTTAGTCGACTCTTCACGTGATCAGAGGGCTGGGCTTTTCCTTGGCCAAAGAATCAGCATTGCCATCCAACGTGGCAATGCTGCCAGCGTTCTGGGCACTTTTCACGTTGACAGCGATGTGGACGAATTTTATGACGCCCTATGACCCCTGCCCTTTTATTAGTTTTATTTTATTTTTATTTAATTGTATAAATTGGTAGTTATTGTTAATTAAGTATTTCATACTATGTAAATTTTAATTGAATAAAATCACTAAAAGTAAAATGAAAAGGTAAATTTTGTATTTACAATTTATATTATTTACCCCTCAAATGTAAACATTTTTCAATAACCGAATAAGTTTCCTGATGGAATCCTGTGGGATTTTCCAATCTTTTACGACGACTAAAGCAGTTTTCAGGTCTTCTATCGACGCCGGAGCTGAACATCTTACTCGTACCCGCCTTTTCAGCTCGTCCCACATATGTTCAATCGGATTCAAGTCAGGTCTGAGAGCTGGCCTGTATCGAATGGCCTAGTGTCGGAATCCCGACATCTTCCAGGTACTGTCTAATTATTGAAGTGGTGTGGTAGCGGGCATTATCGTGCTTTCGCAGGTATTTTCGCCAATAAACCCGGCTTAGGAAAGTACATGGTTTAGCAGAATGTCGTTGATGTATCTTACTGCGGTTAGCCCGCCTCCCCTGACCTCCACCAGGTACGAATATCAGCTCTGTTTTTAATTCAATATAAATCCCCGCCCACATCATACAGGACCTAACCCCGTATGCCACTGTTTCCGCAAAACAGCATTGTGCGATTATAGCAGAATGTCCTTGATGTATCTTACTGCGGTTAACCCCCTCCCCTGACCTCCACCAGGTACGAATATCAGCTCCGTTTTTGCTTCAATATAAATCCCCGCCCACATCATACAGGACCCCCGTATGCCACTGTTTTCGCAAAACAGCATTGTGCGATTCGCTCCCCCGATCTCCTATAGTCTTTCCATTGACGGCATCCTGAGCTACCATGCAGGCACATCCAGATTTCGTCTGAGACCAGCACGACTTCTTGTCTTCTGAGACAAAAACGACTTTTGGCAATACAAAAAGTCGTTTTTGGGAAAGAAACAAATTGTTTCCTTTGCCGAATTCACTTACACAATTAGGCTGCCAGACTCGGCTCCATTGCCCCATATCCTAATGTAAGAGACCGCGAGCAAACTGAAGCCGGGCGTGTCGGTGAGCTGGAGACAATTTGGCTCCTGTGGCTTGCCTTTTTGCTTTTGGTCAAGTTCGCTTCTTTGAGTCTTCGCCTCACTGCCCGCTGACAGCCCGCCCTCGAACCTCTCTGAGCTACTGCTGGACGTCCACGCCGGTCATGTGTCGATTTCGGAGAGAAGAGGTGACAATAAATCGATCATCTCTCACCAAAATGAACCGCTGTCGTCCAGATCATGGTCTCCGGACTAAGTTGCCAGTCTCCCTAAACCTCTTGTATACCTTCGAGATACAAGACTGACTCAGATGAAGCTGTCGAGCGATATTACGCTGAGACGACCCTTGCTAGATTAGGATGACGACTTGAGCGACTTCTATAAATGTGGCTTCCATTTTCTTTTAGCTTTAGTATTCCCAATGGGCGCACGGTTGGCGCAGTGGTTGAGCGATTGACTGCTGTGCTGCGTGTCGCGGGTTCGATTCCCGCACGGAATAAATATTTGTATGACCTACAAATAGTTGTTCCGGCTCTGGGTGTTGTGTATGTGAGTTTATATGTTTGTAAACGCACCCACGATACAGGAAGAAATTCCTAGTGTGGGGCAACGTTTTTATAAAAAAAAAAAAAAAAAAAAAAAAAAAAATGATGTGAACCATTGGACTGATACGCCCACTTTTTATAGGGTTTCAGGACTAACAAAGAATATAGTGTTTTGTTTTAAAAATTGATGTCTTTTTTTTTATTTTCCATGATATAAGGTGAATAATGTTTGTGATACTGAAAGAAGTTGAAAGTTAACAAAGTTATCTTTCAAATAATATACCACAATCCATAGTTCATTACATAGAAATTGTAAAAAAATGTTTTGTATTACGCGCGATGAAGTGATTCCAGTTTAGTAGTCGCAAGTGTATTATGCAAGTGTATTTTATATATTTTAGTAGTTTTATAAATTATTATGGTGGCACTTCACATCGCTATTCGATGTTCGCGTTTTTTTTTCGTCTTTGTTCGCTATATTCGTGTTGAATTCCGAATAACGCGATAAAAGAAAAGAATATTTATGTACATATTATGTACAATAAAGCATATAATAAAAAAACACATACCTTGAGCAACAATTAATTATATTATTTTATATTATGTAATTTTTTTTACATATCAATATTTTAGAGAAATGCAAACTGTAAAAGTACAACGGCGTAACTAGTCAGAAGTCCCATTAAACTCATTGGTAGCTCAGCATCTACATTGAACAGGCGACACGCCGTCATCTTACTGAACGTTCGTTTTTCTTTTAGAACGCTTCCGCAAAGTCGCTCTTGACCCTCTGTAAGGTAAGTTACTATAAATGTCATTGATTTTGTCTACTTTCAAATGAAGGGTAATAATGACGACGCAACCACAATTCAGAATAGCACAAAAAATGTTTTTATCCACATTTACCCTCATTATCGGTTTAAAATTGTAAGTGAGTAGTAAGCATTTCGCTGTACAAATACCTTAAAATCATAAACACTTTTAAGCTATAGAACACAAAAACGCAAAACAGGACAAACAGGTAACTTTGAAAGGGTTGGCGGTCAAGTGTGACGATGAGTATGATCATAAATAAAATTAGTTTTTATAAATTCAGTTAAGTTTAGTTAAGACGGGCTGGTGTCCGCAACTCTACTTCTAAACTTAACAGTTTTAGTTTTTCCAACTGTTTGCGATTACATACACACACAAGGCTAGTTTTGTCAGTGGATTTTTTTGCCTTGATAAGAGCAGATTATAACTTGGCTTTTTCATAGTAGTGAAAGGGTTAGCTAAGGGTTAATCAATAGAAGTTGCCTAGGGTGTGCCAGACGTAACATAAAGGCGAGATAAACATCACTGTTGACGTTGAGTTCAAGTTATTTCACGTATCATGCTTCCCATAAGTAAAAGAAATCAATCAATATGTCCAGCCTTCTCTCAATCATGTTGGGAGTCGGTTTCTAGTTAAGTGGATTTACCTGAGTACCAGTATTATATATAAAACGCCAGCCTACCAACCCAACAACTGGGTAACAAGAAACCACTAGGCAAGACCGGTGGCAGATTTTCTGGATTCTGACTACTTGTAACTACTGTCAAAAATGTACTAATGACAGCATACGGAGGTCTCGGTATGTAATGGATCAGTCCTCGAAGCAAATTCAGCAAGCGTTGCTTTACCTTGAAGATCGACACGTGCGGCTGTTATTATTTAGCTAAGAGTCCCATAAATAATTCAGGTGGAGTAGTATTTAATGCTTACTTGTATAGCTTCTATTCTTCATACGCTTTATACATGCCGTCTCAGCTTGTTCCATGCTTATGTAGAACTTCTCACAGTAAATGCAATGAAGAATTACATGTAGAACGTCCTTTGCTATCCATAAAGATGTCAAACTGCCAATTACAAAATTCGAGAAACGAGGCTGAAACAGATAATAGTTATAAAGGCCGACCTCGCCAAGCGTTGCTAAACCTTAAAGATTGGCCCTTCTGGACTATATTACTTAGCCACGAGTGGTTATTACATACAAACGTATCAACAAAATAACCATACCTCATCTTCATGATTACGAATTCGAAATTCCACCATTTGTAAAAATATTTCGAAGAAACATAAATTCCGACCAAAAGCATGGACCATGCGATTCAGTAACTGCAAAAAAAATTCAGACGGGTTATCCAATAGAATTATTTTAATTCAATTTACCAACTTGAAATCCACCAAATTCGAAATTGAGTTTTAATAGTATCTATTATTATTTATATAAGCTTACCATTACTTGGGATACCGTCTTGTACACATTAAAAGCCTTCAAAATGTTTTGATACGTTTCAAACAACTTCATGCAATATATTTCATCGTTTTCTCTCTCATTCAACTTTTGAACATTTTTAATCCATTCTTCGAGATATTTCCTTAACAGTATAAGAACTCTAATAGCATATATGAATTCCACATCAATACCAGTGAAAAATAATTCACAAAAACAGTTTACCACAGTCAAGTACTCAAACGCATAGCCAAAAGTAATATAAATAACCATGTAGATGACAAACATAGTTGAAACGGAGATCCAATTCCAAATAATAAAACTGAGGACACTTTTACTAAAATCGATGCTTTTATGTATTTTCTGGATCAAAACTATAAGCAAGACGTTTTTATGGCTATGAACGATATTAAGAACGAAGCACATTACAAAACTAATACAACGAGTACTGGGTAATAAATATGAAAGAATTAACATAACAGTTGTGGCATCTTGTAGAAAAATACCGTCTATCATATTTTTGTACAATCGGTGAATTGTCGTAGCAACAGTAAAGCAGACACCTAACACCTGTGGTGTAATATAAAACTTCCTTGTGATTGGAAAAATATAATTATCGTGTATACGATATTTTGATGACAGTAATAAAGCCAGCAGAAAGTCGAAGGGATAAAATATTCTTTGGAATTGTTTTTCTAATTGATAATACTGTGATACTTCCACTTGAAAAGAGATCATTGGGATGACTCTATTTCTCTGGAACATTGTGAAAACTTTTGTGACACAACTTTTTAACCCACCATTTGCTTGATAAATGTTACATGTTTGGTGTCGATTTATTTAATGTAGTTGCATTGATCGTAATGTACACAAAAGTCTAATTTCCTTAAAAGGTTAACATAACGAAAATAAGCTTACGGATCGTCTTAATTTTATTGAGACTGTCTTAATACCACTAATAGAAAATGGTATATTATGACGCTTCTGTTATTACTTCCAGGACAAAATGTTGTGGACATGATAGAAACCCTAACTTAAATATAAATGTCAGGAAAACCATTGAAAGAAAAATAAAGAAAAAGTGTTTATTTGCGCCAGACACGAGGCATACCATGATCATCATCATCATATCAGCCGAAAGACGTCCACTGCTGAACATAGGCTTTCCCCAAGCGTCGCCACATTGACCGAGCCCGTGCGTCCCGCATCCAGCGGATCTCCGCAACCTTCACCAGGTCAACGGTCCACCACCAGGCCTTCCAACGCAACGTCTTTCGGTTAGCGGTCGCCACTCCTGAACTTTTCTGCCCCATCGACCTTTAGGTGACTGTTAGCTTTCTGATGAGGCCCATTGTTAGCGACCACGTCTCAAAGCCATAGGTTATCACTGGAAACACACACTGGTCAATGTCATAGAATTTCGTCTTGAGACACTGTGGTAAGTTGGACGAGAAGATACCGCACAAGTTTTCGAACGCTGCCCAGTCGAGCCGGATTCGACGATTGACCTCTTTCTCGAAAATGGCCCTACCCAACTGTATTTTCTATCCCAGGTAGACATGGTCGTCCACAACTTTGAGTAGAGTCTCTGACCTAAATAGGAGTGGGTGCAACATGGGCATTCAACATCACCTTGGTTTTGACCATGTTCATCTTAAGATCCACTCTTTCGGAAGCTCTACTGAGGTCATCGAGTATTGTACTGAGGTCCTCTATGGTCATAGCCATTACCACTATATCATCGGCAAACCGAAGGTGAGTGATGTATTCGCCATTGAAGTTGATGCCTAGCCCTCTCGAGTTAGAAGAAAGAAAGAAAGAAAAAAAGAAAGAAAATAAATTTATTTGTCACATACAGTTCAGAACCTTGAAGATATCCACCAGTGCAGCGGTGAACAGCTTCGGAGATATGACCTCGTGTACAATATAAATAAAATTTTAATTTATAAAACTAAACTAGATTAAAACTAAACTAGATTCTTATCTTAAGATACGTTTTCAGTTTCTCTGCGATTCCCACACAAAATTTCTTGGTTCATCAGATAACTTACGACTTCAAATGTCAATGCATTCCACGAGTTTTTTTAATAAATCTTTTACTGTCCAGGCTACTCGTCTGTGGAATGCGTTGCCAGATCCAATCAAACGTGCCCAATCGTTGCCTGTGTTCAAAAGACTCGTGAGGGAGCATTACCTGTCGCTGTGATTATGAATTAATTGTCATCATTTTATTTATTGCCTTTACATTTTAGTATTTATGTATATATTAAATAGCATATATGTATGCATCTGCATAATTATCTCCTGTAATATATATATTTTTTAACACTGGTATTGTCACACCAATAACAACCCCACTTCGTGTCCAGTAATTACTGTCCATACCAGGTTGCCTGGAAGAGATCGCGTTAAGCGATAAGGCCGCCCATTGTATTTGTCTTTATAAATGTAACTTATGGTGTACAATAAAGTATATAATAAATAAATAGATAAGCCAGAGGCACACAAATATTTGTAAAGTCGTGGGTTACGGACGTCTGTTGTCACTGCTGCTGGGATAGGTACTCCCCTGTAGTTGCAGGAGGCTGGAGATGGTAGCTGGCCGATGATCTAGGATGTGCTGTACGTCTCTGTCAGCTTATACGGCGAGGCACGACTCGCTCAGCACACCAGTGGCGTAGCGACAACTGGGTTTTCGGACTGCGGCACACAAAGACGACCGGCCTATAGTTTTTTAGTAAGGCATTGTCACATTTCTTGAAGAAGAGTACCACCACACCCCTGCACCATGGCAGTGGCGTTTTTACCTCGAGTATGACATAATTGAACATTTGCTTCTTGGTTGACATGATGAAGTCGGTCTCGTTTTTAGATGCACCATCAGGGCTCTGCCTGGTCCACTTCCTGTACTCACGCTTTCTGAAGAAGAAGTTCATCTTATAGAGGCCCTCTTTCTCCATAAAACTGGCCAGTTGTGGCATAAAATAATATTGACTAAAAACTTTGACAAATTAATAGCACACAATGACTTTAAATGGTAATTATGAAAACTTAGGGGCACGTTTAGCATTACCTTGACCTCGATCGTATTTAGTTTGTACTTTACACAATTGACATAAATTTCATTAGCATTGTACAATTTCGTTCGCTTCCATTCCATTCCGCGGCCATGTAAATTGAGCTAAAGGCCGAAGATAAGCAGACGTAGAGTGAGCAACACCAATCCGAATACTCAATAAATATTTGCCGTGACCCAGTTGGCAAGGTTCTGTATGCATTTTATAAACATTGACACATTAAGTGTAACCATATCTACGAGTAGTTTCTGTTCCCGACACACGAAACTCACTTTGTCCGCTCGCGAACTTTTTCAGCACTTTTTCGGGTTTTACACAGCCAGCTAGTTATATCGGAAACTCCCAACAAACAGTAAACATGGTAAATATCCCGTTTCTAATGTTAATAGATATCATCAGTAATGAAGTTTTGTAGTTTATGTCTGGGTAACTTTTAAAAAGCTAATATTATTCAATTTATTGGTAGCTGGCGGTAACAATATACGGTAGCTGGCGAAAAACGGAATGGTTCTATGATAGGACCGGGTAGGCCAGTAATGTACCTGGGATTGGGGCTCGACAGCCGGTGGGATTTCGGCCCCCACTTCCGGCGGTTGGCGCCCAAGTTGTTGGGCGCGGTTGGGGCGCTGTCAACGCTGCTTCCCAATCTGGGGGGCCCGAGCGCTGCCTGTAGGCGGCTCTACGTGGGGATCGTGCGATCGATGGCCCTGTATGGGGCCCCGATCTGGGCGGCTGACCTGACGGCCGGCAGTATCGCTGTTCTGCGAAAGCCACAGAGAGCGATGGCCGTCAGGGTCATCAGGGGGTATCGCACGATGTCCTACGAGGTGGCTTGTGTATTTGCCGGATCCCCGCCCTGGGACCTGGAGGCGAAGGTACTCGCGTCACTGTATCGGTGGCGCAAGGAAGCGCGGGCGCAGGGCGAAAGGCTGATGCAGCGACACATGGAGTTTCGTCAGTCTCAGCTTTGTGAGGTCCTGGTGGCGGAATGGTGGGACAGGCTTTCACGCCCTACCGCCGGCCTCATTACCATCGAAGCGGTCCGGCCAGTGCTCGAGCGCTGGCTCGGGAGGAGGCACGGCTCCCTGTCGTTTCGGGTGACGCAGGTGCTCTCGGGGCATGGTTGCTTCGGGAAGTACCTGTGTTGCATAAACAGGGAGCCGGACGCCCGGTGTCACCACTGCGTCGACTGCCGGGAGGACACGGCGTGGCATACGCTGGCAGAGTGTGCCGCTTGGGAGGAGCCACGCCGTGCCCTCATCTCTGAAGTAAGCAGTGACCTGTCGCTGCCGGCTGTTGTCGAGTCTATGGTCGGCAGTGAGGAGTCCTGGGACGCGGTGGTATCCTTCTGCGAAACAGTTGTCTCGCAGAAGGAGGCTGCGGAGAGGGCGAGGGAGATTTCATCCGCTAACCCGATCCACAGCAGACGCGCCGGGCGTCGGCGGAGGGCGGACAACACCCTCTTGAGGCCCCCCTAAATGGGTCCAGGGGCGACGGACTCGGGGATGTCCGTCGCCCCCCACATATCAGGACCCGAGGTGGTCTGGTCGGACTCTGAAACGCCTCACTCGCTTCCTCCCATGGTCAGTGTCCGTGGACGTAAATAGAATTAAGTCGAGCCACGTGTCATCCCCTATTGAAATGTGTGGGCTGCAAAGGAATAACGTGGAGACTAATGGATCGAATGATTTGGTGAAGTTTATGGGAACAAGGAGTTGGATGGGAAAGATCTGTGTTGAAATCCTCCATGATGACGTAATAAGGAAATGACGCAATGATTTTGTATGGAAAATCGCTACGAAGATAAACAGCAATACCCCCTCCTCCTTTACCAATCCTATCGTTACGGATAAGAATGAAACCGGCAAGAGAAAGAAGATGATGAGAGGTCGTAGAAAGAAGATGAGGCTTAAGTCAACTCTCAGAAATCAGAACGGCGTGGACATTGGCGTCAGGAAAGGCGTCGAAGAGAACGGTATAATGACTTCACTAATGACCACACTCTGAGCATTTATGTGACATACGTTAAATAAATTACGTTTCGGTTGACTAAAGCTCTGACGTACAAAGTTATCAAGGATGTAGTTGCAGGTAGCAAGGCTCTTCTTTCCCGATTTGCGGCTCAACTTGATGATCTCGAGGAAGGTCTCTCGACTTGTATTGGGCAATTTGTCTGACAGGTTTTGCTCGTAGGTAAAGTCAAATACCTCATTATCGGTAAGGGTTACGGGATCACCAATGACTGTGACTCTAGGGCGTCGTTTAGACTCTTCATCATCTCATTCTCCGCAGGTGCTGGTGGGTTTTGGGTTTCTCGGAGGAAATTGTTGGTTAGGCGTCAGCGGAGGACTTCGTATTTGGCTAAGACCAAACGGGCTCGATCCTGGGATATACATACTACCGGCAACACTTTATATTACCTTACCTATGAAATTGGCGTTTTGTCGTACTGGCCACTTTGATCTCAAATATCTCCTCTTTGATTTGGAATTTCAATTTTAAATTTATACAGCTATTTACTCATGCTTTTGTGTTTGGAAAACCGTAATTCATTTGTTTTTTACTCTTTTGGTTTTTCTTTGCGCCAGTCAGTTTACAAAATGGAAAACTTGAAATATCGCGTTATTTACGAGTACGAGTTCCATCGTAGCACCAGTGCTGCAGAAACGGCTCGCAGTATATTAATGATGTGTATACACATCATTAACTGTCGCAAAAGAAAACACAGTGCGTTTTTAGTTCCAACGTTTTCGTTCTCGAAATTTCTACCTGCAGAACAATCCCCGTGGACGGGCGGAGACCAAAGTTGATAATGAAGAATTGAAGGCTATTGTGGAAGCGGATCCATCGCAAACCACGTCCGAGTTAGCTGCAGGCTGCGGTGTTAGTGATAAAACTGTTTTAATCCACTTGAAGCAAATTGGGAAGGTGAAAAAGCTTGAAATAATAAGAATAGGAAGAGAATAGGAAAGGTGGGTACCTCATGAATTGAGTGCAGCAAACCGACAAACGCGCGTCGACGGCTGCGTTAAATTACTCAACCGGCACGATAGTGAAGAGATTTTAAATCGAATCATTACCTGTGATGAAAAGTGGATCCTGTACAATAATCGGAAACGCTCATCGCAATGGCTGAACCCTTGCGAACCAGCCAAATCCTGCCCCAAGCGAAAATTGACTCAACAAAATTACTTGTGAGCGTTTGGTGGACTAGTACCGTTCACTACAGCTTTCTTAAATCTGGCCAGACGATTACGGCGGATGTCTATTGTCAGCAACTGCAAACCTTGATGGAAAAGCTAGCTGCTAAACAACCGAGGCTGACAACGCTAGACCACACACTGCACAACAGACGGCTACCAAATTAGAGGACCTTCAATTGGAATGTCTAAGACATCCAACGTACTCCGCGGACCTTGCTCCAACAATTTACCATTTTTTTTCGAAATTTGGATAACTTCTTGCTAGGGAAAAAATTCAACTCCGATGGGGCAGTCCAAAGCGCCTTCAAAGATTTTATTGATGCCCGTCCCAATAGTTTTTTTTAGTAACGGTATCAATGAACTACCTATGAGATGGCAAAAGTGCAAAGATAGCAATAGTACATACTTTGATTAAATACATATCTATATATATATATAAAAGGCAATGTCCCGACTGACATATCAACGACCAGCCTAAACCACTAATGATAGAAGTTTGAAATTTTTAGATAGTGTTGGTTTTATACTGTAGGCGTCATTTAAGAAAGGATGTTTTGGAAATTCATCCTCTAAAGGGGTGAAATCGGGGATGAAACTTTGTATGAAACTCTGTCATTTTTAATTTGAAATCAATCAAATATGGTATTTAGCCGCTAAATATAAAATACGTCTTCAAGCTATTTTTGAATTTCATCCCTTAAAGGCTTCGATAAAGAATACACCTAGATAGAGGATCCCATACAAAACTTATCTTTAAAACTGACGCCAATTGTGTTGTAATTCAACCTTAAATGCAATGTTTAAAGTTGCATTCACAAAAAAATTTACAAAAAGCAATACAAAATGTATGAGCTCAATACAAATTTAGTCTTACACGCAATGTTAAAGTCTAAATCACAATGTGCCAAAAAAAAAAAATGAAATTCGAATTTTTAAAATTTATGTTTGAGCTTGGACAAGGAATGAGTGGAGTATAAAAAAATCTATATTATAAAAATCAATTGCTGTTCGTTGGTCTCGCTAAAACTCAAAAACTGCTGGATCGATTTGAATAATAATTTTTTTGTTTTGTTCGCTCGAATAAAGAGACAGTTAAAAAAATAGATTTGTGGGTAGGTAGGTAGGTAGGATAGTTAGGTAGGGTAGGTAGGGTAGGGTTTGCATGAAAACTTGAAAATTAAAAGTCAGTTATATGTAGGCTGCAGGGTTCAATAGAAGAACTGATACCCATTCTAACTCAAATATTTAACGAGCTCTAAAGCAACAAGGAATTCCATCAGCATACATCAACATCATTCAAACCATTTATGCCAACAGCAAGGCTAGAATTCAATTGGAATCTCTGGGAAACGAATTCACCATAGAAAGAGGTGTGAGGCAAGGTGACCCACTATCTCCAAAATTGTTTTCTGCCGTTCTGGAAAACATCTTTCGCAATTTGAACTGGGAAAAGTTTGGTCTGAACATAAATGGTTTGAAAATGAACCACCTCAGATTTGCCGACGACTTAGTGTTATTCGAAGAAAGCCCAGAAAACTTGCAAATGATGATAAAAAGTCTGAGCGAAGAAAGTGAGAAAATTGGGCTCAAAATGAATTACAGCAAGACAAAACTAATGACTAACTCGTTGAAAGTAGATATAAAAATAAAGGATGAAGCTTTGGCTTATGTAGAGGACTACATATACCTTGGTCAAGTCATCTCTACCAAAGACCAAATTAGTCAGGAAATTAATATGAGGATTGCAATTGGTTGGAAAAAGTACTGGTCTCTCAAGGAGATAATGAAGTCTAAAGACCTAGGCATGACTTTGAAAAGAAAGACTTTCAACTCATGTATACTCCCATGTTTAACATATGGGTGTGAGACATGGGCACTTACCAAATCGCTCAGAGAAAAGCTTGCCAAGTGTCAAAGAGCAATGGAGAGAAGTATGGTAGGCTCAAAGAGACAGGATAGAATAAGAAACACAGATCTCCGTGCCAAAACAAAGCTGACCGACATTCTAACGAGAATAGACCAACAAAAGTGGAGGTGGACAGGCCACATGATGCGAGACACTAAAGGCAAGTGGAGTAAGATAGTGACAGAGTGGTATCCAAGGGATGGCAAAAGAAATCGGGGAAGACAGCTTACCCGATGGGAGGAGGAAATAAAGCTGACAGCAGGTCCAAACTGGAAGAGGGTACCCCAAGACAGACGACAATGGAAACAGTTAGAGGAGGCCTATGCCATGAGGCACACCGAAATTCGAGACATTTAGTGATTTTTGTTTTAACTATTATTTTAAATTTGCTTTGCCTAGTTTCGGAATAAAAGGCTTTATTATTATTATTATATGTAGGTAAGTACAAAAATATTTATTAAAAATTGAAACTTAAAATTTCAGCAATAAGGTTAGAAACACTATGTAGGAAATTTCGGGGTTTCTTTATTTGGTTTTCTATGGTGTCAAATATTTTTGACTGATTTAAAAAAGTAGTCGGACCAAAATAACACAATAGTTATTTTTTTTAAATAATTAAAAAAAAGTAGTTTTACAAACTACTCCATGCATTCTCTGTTCCAGAACAGTCAATGTTTGTTACAATAATTGGCGCGTTCGCTTTGTCGACGCAAACGTTGGTCAAACAATCATAATATTTGGTAATTGATTCATATTTTCTATTTAATTCGGTTTTTACTATAAGAAAAAACACTTAATGATATAAACTTACCGAAAAAAGATATTCCTTCCAAAATCAAGGTGTTACGGTGGTTATTTTCACAGTTTTTGAACGCACATTGCGCCATTTTTAACGTATTAATGTTGGCTATGATTGGACCATACTAATTTTGAAATAGGGCCACAAACGTATTTGTGGCCCAATTTTTCGGCCCGTTTTTGAAGCGCTGACCGGGAATCTAGGTGTATTCTTTATCGAAGCTTAAAGGGGTAAATAGGTATGATAAAATTTGAATGAAAAATATCATGATTAAAGGCAAAATCACTTGAAATTTAGTAGTCTCTTTAAAATAATTAAAGAAACACGTATTTAAGGTTTTTTTAAATTACATCCCTTAAAGGGGTAAAAAGGCATGTAAATTTTTTAATGAAAAATGAATTGTTCATTATCAAAATTATTTGGATTTTATTAATTATGCTCTTCAATACAATTAAAGAAACACGTATTTAAGGATTTTTGAATTTCATCCCTTAAAGGGGTAAAACGTGATGTTAAATTTTGAATGAAAAATAAATTGTTAATTTTCAAAATTAATTGAAATTTAGTCATACTGCTCTGCCAAACAATTAAAGAAACAGGTATTTAAGGATTTTGAATTTAATCCCGTAAAGGGGTAAAAAGGGGTGTTAAAGTTTATGTGAAAACTAAATTGTTTATTATCAATATTACTTGGATTTTAGTATTTATGCTCTTCAATACAATTAAAGAAACATTTATTTAAGACTTTTTTGAATTTCATCCCTTAAAGGGGTAAAAAAGGGGTGTTAAAGTTTATGTGAATGATTACTGGATGTGCTCGGGGGGAAACAGTTTTCATAACTCGAGTACCAGTGATACCCTCTGACAATGTCTTTGAGTTTAAACGATTTCAATTCCTCTTAAGGTCTGCTTTGCTATGTTACCATAAATAAATCTCAAGGTCAGTTATTAAGGGTGACAGGCATAGATTTAAGGCAAGATTGCTTCCGACACGGGCAATTTTACGTTGCCTGTGCTAGAGTCAGCACTAGCAGCCTGGTAATTTTGAAACCAGACAGAAAAAAACACCAATGTGATATACAAAGATTTGGTAAATTAAATTATAACTTCTTGATGACGACTTTGTTAGTGTAAGCTAATTGGAGTACCCATATCTGGACTCTACAGGATGGCGCAAAACTCATCACGATATCGGAAGATGCTTAAATTTTTGCAAATGGCGGAAAATATCAATTCTGCTTTGACATTTGTGAAGTAAACAGATACACAAAATATCTGGTAACCACCAAGCGGGTGTAACCTACGTCAAGCCATTCTAAATCGCGACCACGAGGAAGACTATTTTTCATCGAAAATCATCATAAGCAAGCTCTGTAAATATGTAAATAACCAAAATTATCACCTCTGTGGAAACGTAAATCCGCGTATAAGCTTGACGAGAGTCATTACACCCGCTCAAAGTTACTGCATGGTGTGTTTTTTACGCTGGAGGCGTCATCGGGCCGCCAAACTACTACTGTGGTCGACAAGGTCACAGAGCCATGATCAATATTATTCTTTAACCTTAAAAGGATTAAATTTGAACTAGAGTACGTAATGGTTCCAACAGGATAATGCAACGGCGCTTACTGCACAAGCCGGCAAGCGGCATTACCCGGACTATTTTAATTTGAAATGAATGAAATATGGTATTTAGCCTCTAAATATAAAATAATAATGCAAATTAAATTAAGATAATTACAGCCAAAGAACATCGGGTGATAACTTTTGCGCCACCCTGTATTAATTTTCTATCGAGTCGGTAGTAGGCTTCAGAAATTGAAAGCAATGTGGTCAATATGGTCCTTCAGTGTTTTATTCTATTTTATTTGTTATTTATATATTCTTCTATTTTATTTTATTATATAAGTCCCGTTTCCGTTCCGTTTCGTAATTGTCCGTGGCATCAAAAGTGGGCCCTATCAGAATATTAGCGCAGTGTTATTACCTTTTTTTGATATCGCTGCACATGCTGAGATAGGAGCCTTTTTGGTCTCACACAGGGTTTTTATTTCATTATTGTTTAATTGTATGCTTATTTCTCGTGTCTCCTGTGCGGGTCACAAATAAATATTAGTGAGAAGGAAGGGTTCACTATAGCACATGATAGGCTACACAATGTATTGTCTGCGAGAAGGAAGGGTTCGTAGACAACACATACACACACACACATCACATCATCAGCCTATTAATGTTCCCACTGCTGGGACACAGGCCTCCTCTCTGTGAGAGGAAATGGGCTGTAATCCACGACGCGGACCAAGTGCGAGTGGGTGGACGTCAAATGTCTTCGAATTTTTGGCTCTAGAACATGCCGGTTTCCTCACGATGTTTTCCTTCACCGTTTTGAGAGCAGTGGTGATGAAATAATTTACACAAAGTAAAACGCCTGCCTGGGCTCGAACCCACGACCTACAACTTGTAAGTCGCGGTCGATATCACTGGGCCACCACTGCTCTCACACACAAACATAAACACACATAAACATTTCTGGATAGTGAGAAGTTAAAACACTTTTTTTTTTAAATGATTAGTTTTATTTATACTTATGTATGTATCTAAGCTTATTGATATTTTAAAGTGTAATGGTCAATTCAGTGTTACATCACGTATGTTTGTTATGATGTTAGATACATGTTTATTCTTATTTTAACACGTAATTCTCAAGTCGCTATTATATATCACATAAGTTTGTTACAATGTTTCTAAGTTTATTAATATTTTAAAATGTAGCTAATGCTGAAGTCAGTGTTAGCCACTTATGTTTGTTACGATGTATATTTATTATTTGTTTATTTCAATTACTCAAAGCACTTACAGTTTTACCCAACACGTGCAGAGAGTCACAACATTTACTATTACAAATATAACATCCATAAAATTTGTCAGAGAAACAACACAAATAAAAACAGAATAATCAATAAAAACATAACAATAATAATCCAAAAATACATTAACAATAATTAAAATTCAATAGTAAAATAATACTATAATTATATAGGTTTATTGAAATTTTAAAATGTAATATTCAAGTCAACGTAGCCTTTGACGAATGTTAGGTTACGTTTTGCATTCGATTATCGTGACTGCGTGGTCACCACGGGGTCAGGATGGTCGAATATTTGGTTTTTTTTTTGCCCACGCTTGACCACAATCTCACCTGATGGTAAGCGATGATGTGGTCGACGGTGAAATACGCTTGCCTAGAAATAACCTATTCACTCTTGACTTAAAGACCCCTAGATTGTAGCTATCGGGAAACACAGACTCCGGCAGGTAATTCCACTCCTTATCTGTACGCATAATAAAAGTGTTCCCAAAACGTTTTGTGCGTATGGGTAGGATGTCTACCATGTATCGATGGCGCATCGCCGTACGTCTGGTAGTCCGATGATGAAACGGGCTAGGTGGAATTATATCGTGCAATTGGTTTGTTGAACCAATTTTTTTTTTTGTAAAAAATGAAAAGATCTATATAAGTTTCCGTACAAAACTATTTTTAGTTTTTTTTTTTCACTGTAATTACAAAGTAAAATGCAATTGAAAATATTTTTTTGAATCCAGTACCGAAAACACCCCGATAGTTTGCCGAGCAAATCCGAGCCCGTGTGACGTCACAACGTTCATTTCTACTCATTGTAGCACATAGCTGATACATTGTTTTGACTTTTAACCGATTCAATCTTGTTATTATCGTCAATATATTGATGAATATCGAATATATTGATCATAAATATCGAACCTTCAAAGTTATCGTGCTTGCTTCGTACCATTATGTACGAATACTACAAAAAGATCCCAATTATATGTGTTTCGCGCAATAGCCTAGTACCTAGCAATCTACTAAATTCAAGCAATGTTCTATGTCTAACTAGATTCCAATTATAATGTGTGAATTCTGTTCTTATCTTGTTCTAATTTAGTATTAGATTCGTATTAAATTCTTACTTTGATCATTAAAGACTGATAATAGTAAATTTTTAAGGGAACTTTCGAGCAAAGTTGACATTGTTGTATAATTACGTAACTTGAAAATATGATTTTTTGTTTATGGTGATATATTCATTATTTTATACTTAAATGACATATATAGGCGTAAAACTAACATATCTGTTTGAATTGTGAGAATCGATCGACGTATTTAAGAGATATTTACTGAAGAATTAGTGTAACGAAAATCTAAGTACCAAGTTAGTATTTTTACGTTTCTGTTCTACAAACTTTTTAGTGTTTGTAAATATATATTAAAGACATTTGTGTTCAATATGGGATATTGTCAATCTGCCTAGCCTTTAACCCAGTAACTGGGTAACACGGTACCCCTTGGCAAGACTGGTGTCAGATCTCAAGCTTCTGTCTACCCGTAACGACTGTCAAAGACCTTCAAATGACAGCCGGGACCAACGGCTTAATGTGTTTTCCAAGGCACGGAGGAAACACGGTATGTTGAAATGGTCACCCATCCACGGACCGACCTCGTCAAGCGTTGCTTAACCTTGATGATCGAACAGTGCGGCTGTTATTATTTAGCCACGAGCTCCTCTATTAAGGGATATGTAAATAATGGGAATTACCAAAAATGTTATGTGTATGTGTATCATATTTAGTGGTATCTAATGAAGTTTTTTGTTAACCAAAGTCAAAGTTTCGCGCCAATCGTGTTTGTTTACTTTTTATTTTACACCGATATCACCTACCTATATGTAAAAACGATTACATTATGACAATTATGTTTCCTAATGCACCTGGTAAACAACATTATCTAACACCGGTCCACTCTCACGTATTATTTATTACGACTACTTTATTTAAGCTCAAAACTTCCAATTCGTCCATCAGGTGGGTATATTATCGACATTAGCCTTTATAAATCCTATAACACACATTACTAAATAAAATTTGTTGTTTATTAATATTTTTGCACTAATTTTCGGATATTTTTAGTCAATCTACGTGTAGTTGACACTATAGTATCATGATTTCCTTGAACGTTATGACGTCACCAGCATGGCGACCAATTGTGGCCCGTTTGTAGTCACGTGGTTCTATTCAAAATTTTATCGATTTTCAATTGCTTATAATAAATTGTAAAAAAATATTTAAGAGTTTTTTGAAACGACAATATAATTAAAGTTATGTAAAGTTTCGAAATAAATTAAAAAAATCGTATTTTTTTTTAAATTCAACAACCCAATTCCATCGCACACTCCCCGAAATGTAACCGATAAAAACCGACAGGCTGGCAACTCGGCAAAAATAGAAAAAAACAAGAAATTTTGGGGGTTCCCATACTTGTAATTGAAACTAAAAAAAAAAATTCATCAAACCCATACGTGTGGGGTATTTATGGATAGGTCTTCAAAGATTATATTGAGGTTTCTAATATCATTTTATTCTAAACTGAATAGTTTGCGCGGAAGACACTTCCAAAGTGGTAAAATGTGTGTGTGTCCCCTGTAACTTCTAAAATAAGAGAATGAAAAAACTAAAAAAAAAATATGATTTACATTACCACGTAAACTTTCACCGAAAATTGGTTTGAACGAGATCTAGTCAGTAGTTTTTTTTAATACGTCATAAATCGTAAACCGCAATTTACCAAGTACGGAACCCTTCGTGCGCGAGTCCGACACGCACTTGGCCGGTTTTTTTAAAACGCGGCATCAAACATTCGAATCCATTACAAAATGGTGCCATAGTGAATAATCTTAGAAATTAAATATTTTTTTTTTTTTTTATAAAATCACTTCACCAGCACCACCAGCTTGACGCACTAGAGTCGATCGAAAAGCGAGCCATGAGGCTCATCGGCGATGAGGCGCTGGTCAAGTCAAAGCTCCAGAGTCTTGAACATCGTCGCCGAGTTGCCAGCCTGTCGGTTTTTTATCGGTTACATTTCGGGGAGTGTGCGATGGAATTGCACGATATAATTCCACCTAGCCCGTTCCATCATCGGACTACCAGACGTACGGCGATGCGCCATCGATACATGGTAGACATCCCACCCATACGCACAAAACGTTTTGGGAACACTTTTATTATGCGTACAGCTAAGGAGTGGAATTCCCTGCCGGAGTCTGTGTTTCCCGATAGCTACAATCTAGGGGTCTTTAAGTCAAGAGTGAATAGGTTATTTCTAGGCAAGCGTGTTTCACCGTCGACCACATCATCGCTAACCATCAGGTGAGATTGTGGTCAAGCGCGAGCCTATAGGTTATAAAAAAAAAAAAAAAAAACGTTGGCTTGAAAGGAAATAAGTAGGCCTCCATATTTACTTAAAGATCTTGTACAGTCGGAAGTGAAGTATTTATAACACCCGACTACTCAGAATATTTTTACGATACAAGATATGATGGCAACAAAAGTGGAATACTTATTTTAAAACCGGATCTCGTGAAAAAGGAATATCGTACACAACTATGCAATGTGAGCCTCCTCGAATAACATGATATTATGCCGACGTTAAATTAGGTAGGCAATTTTTTTTATTTTTGTTGAGGATAGAGTGGCGCTTGACTACTATCTCACCTGATGGTAAGCGATGAAGTGATCGATGGTGAAGCAAGCTTGCCTAGAAGTAACCTATTCATCCTTGACTTGAATTACTTAAAATAGCATTTATAATAAGTTCAGGTGCCACTAAAGAAGTTTGCCTTTTTAAAGAAGAAATCTCTTTTACCTAATTGTAATGTCTGCAATAAACCAGAGGATGTTCAACACCTCCTTATGTAATGCATTCGAAACAATTTAGAAAGATAAACGATTAAAATGGCAAATCCTTCAAACATTAAAGCTAAGTTTATTTATAATAAGTTATAAGTTTATAGTCTTAAGAAGTGTGTGTAACTAGGTTAATCATTAGATGGGACTGATATAACCCGATGTTAGTTACCTAGAAAAATAAATAAAATTAAATCCCTCTCCAATTATCGCACTGACTAAGATCATCTTTGCACCATGATAATCCCTAAGAATTTCACTTTGTCTACTAAATCAATCTTGTCTTGTTAGATTTTTACAGTATATTACCGATAGATATTTTTAATCGAAGCGTTGTATTCCTACTGCTGGGCAAACGCCTATCTTAACCCCTCCAGATATTCCTTTCAACGATGACGATCTCTTGCATTCGACGATTGTGTTCCTAAAAAAAACTTTTCTCTCCATAGGCGGATTTTGCACATAGGCGGATTTTGTTTTGTCCATAATTCAAATTAAATTTAAATTTATTTTAGGAATATTTTTTTACAAAGTTTTAACATTGGTTCCAAACTAAGTCTGTATCTTGGTTACCATTTATGCGGGTTTACCATGAATTATTTTTAAAACGTTTTCGGTAACATAAATACGAAGATTACTTAAATTACACAAAATAAAATAAAATAATAATTACAGAAAAACATAAAAAGTTGTACTAATAAAAGTGAAAGAAGTTACCAATAATTATAAAATAACTCACTTCTTAAACCGCTATAGATAAACAAATTGTAATAAAACAACAGTATAAGAAGCAATAAAGCTTGACAACTGTAGTGGTAGCTCGGCGTCAATGATGAACAAACCGTACGCGCTCATCTTCTTTAATGTTGCCTTCTGTAGACGTTGAATATTCTTGCAGACCCTTTTTTCTGGTTCTGTAACGTTAAAAGTTAAATGTGGTGCTGGAGAAGAATGCTTGGGGTTTCGTGGACCGAGTTTCGTACAAACGTCTCGATACTTCAAGAAATATTAAGCAGCGTCTGTTCTCAACAGTACAATCTCGCATCCTTACATTCTTCGGACACGTATCTCGGCGTGGTGATCAGTTCATAGAACGCCTTGTCGTCCAAGGGAAAGTGGAGGGCACTAGACCGCGCGGAAGGTCACCTACGCGTTGGACTGACCAGATCAAGTCTGCCGTAGGAGATTCACTCAATGAGTGCAGCAGGATGACATCTAATAGGCAGCGGTGGCGAAACGTCGTAAAGCGCATCACTTCAGCCTTCTAATATTACTACTACATAGCGATCACAACCGCTCTGTCAAGTGTGTACCGGTTATGAAGACGAATGTTAAAAGCTTCGGTTTCAAAAACATACCTACTTATGTTGGAGTGGTTTGTTATATTGTTGGCAAGTGTAAGTGTATTGTTTGCAGGCACGAAATTGCCGGGCAATTTTGAACTGTCATTACTACGAATTAACTTGTATTTTAAATTTAAAGAAACTTTATATTTAGGGCATGTTAATAAGCTACACACTACTCAGTAAACATCATCCATCACCACCGCTGTGACATACATATTATACTGCACAGCGACTGGATTCATGTTCCACGCCGTGATCAAGCTTGAATCCAACCCGCAGGCTACGTTCACACGTCATTGTTCGGCACGTTTTTACCCATATACTTCTGGGACCAAAAGCATACGGCATTACGCGGCACATTTTTTACGATATCAATAGCGGGATGTTGCCGTTTGATCCCAAAATTATACGGAAAAACGTGTCGAACAATACGGTGCGCAAGTACCAACGTGGAATCTAAGCACAAGAAAAAAAAAATATAATTATTATTACTTACTAGAACAATGTCTTGACTTCATGAGCATGACGCAAGTACTCTGAACATCTCTCATTGCTGCATAAAATCTCTCACATTCGACGCTTAAACATATAAGTATGATAATATTTTTCATGTTCCACGTTTGTGTAATGAATAATAAGATGTAAAACTGAAAAAGTGTTAAGATCAATTTTTAGTGGAACTTAACCCAAAAACAAACAGTAATGTTTATGGTTCAGTTGAGCTTTTTATTACACAATGTTAAAAAACCCAGTAAAATAAACTTTACAAAAGTTAAGATCTGTATATATTAATTTATATATATTAATCTATTGAACATTTAACGACTTTAATTAGTCCATTATCAACCTACAGCAGTCGTAGGTCTCGCTCAAAAATTTCTTTTTGATTACTTATTAATGGATTATTGGTTTCGTCAGCATTCTCTTACGTTTATCCCAGTTTATTTACAATAAATGTAACTTATCTTTTACACGTGCCTGTTAGCCGCCGGCTCGGTATTTATAACTTTATGTCATCTATCTTTTATGTTATAAAAGAAGAAACTGACTGACTGCTCGATCAAAGAACAGCCGAAACCGCTAGGCCTTGAAGCATGAAATTTGACAGGAAGGTTCCCCAAGTAACGTAGATGAGCACTAAGAAAGGATTTTTGGAAATTCCAACCCATGGGGTTTAAAGGGAGTTGAAAGTTTGTATGGAAAAACTGATTCCATTTGCTCAATTCTTGAACCTTGGCACAGGTAGAAATCTATGTCAACGATACCGCTTGTCACTATGACTTTTTCGAAACTACACCCAAATCATAATTTAAGGGGTGTTAAAGTTTGTATGGAATAATCTGATTTGTTGGGTCAATAAACTTGAAATTTGGCACAAATACTAACCTAAATTATTAATAAAAGATGTCATTGCTTTTTGGAACTGCTCCCTAAAAGTCGATTTAAGGGTATTAAAGATTTTTTGAAGAATTTTATGTCTTTCGTTAATTAACTTGAAACTTGACATAAATACCAACCTATGTAAACAATAAAGGTTATCATTATAAATTTTTCGAAACTACCCCAAGCTAAGAATCTTACTGGACAGTGTTTTTTAGGGTTCCGTAGCCAAATGGCAAAAAACTGAACCCTTATAGATTCGTCATGTCTGTCTGTCTGTCTGTCTGTCTGTCTGTCTGTCCGTCCGTATGTCACAGCCACTTTTTTCTGAAACTATAAGAACTATGCTGTTGAAACTTGGTAAGTAGATGTATTCTGTAAACCGTATTAAGATTTTTACACAAAAATAAAAATAAAACAATAAATTTTGGGGGTTCCCATACTTGAAACTAAAACTAAAAAAAAATCTTTTCATCAAACCCATACGTGTGGGGTATCTATGGATAGGTCTTCAAAAATGATATAGAGGTTTCTAATATCATTTTTTTCTAAACTGAACAGTTTGCGCGAGAGACTCTTCCAAAGTGGTAAAATGTGTGTCCTCCCCCCTGTAACTTCTAAAATAAGAGAATGATAAAACTGAAAAAAATATATGATGTACATTACTATGTAAACTGCCAGCGAAAATTGGTTTGAACGAGATCTAGTCAGTAGTTTTTTTTTAATACGTCATAAATCGTAAACCGCAATTTACCAAGTACGGAACCCTACGTGCGCGAGTCCGACTCGCACTTGGCCGGTTTTTTTTTTAATGTAGGGGTCTAAGAGAGCACTGTGCATGAATTTTCGGAAATGCCACCTTTAAGGGCGTGAACAGGTGCAAAATTTTGTTTGTATGAACAATCTAATTCCTTGGGTATGAAGTAATTAATTAAAATTGACATAATAAGTTTTTAAAACTATACCTCAGATAGGGTTAAGGGGTTTTAAAATTTTTTGGAGGAATCATACAGCGGAATGTGACTAATATAAAGGAAAAATATAAAAAAGGAGAAAATAGTGAATTTGGGTTGTCAAAAACTTCAACGGGGCAAAAAGGGGTAATTAAGTTTTTGGTCGAGGATTTTACTTTGTGGCATCAACCTAATATTTATTATGTAAGACAAATAACGAAATGTTCCAAACCAATAAACCCATTTTTTATGATTTAACAATAGCTTATTTAAGAAAGTTATTCATAGGATAAACGAAATCATGCGAAAGAAGTCGCGGGCGGAGTGCTAGTCTTTCATACAATCCATCCAACTGATTTTATTTGATTCTGGTGGTTTTTTTATATCAATAGGTACTTACTCTGGTGACACCGGTTATTAGTAAATATCTGAAAGTGAGCACCATTGCCAGATTCCGCAAACTTAAGTAAGCTGCAAATATTGTGTAAAATAAAATCTGCAAATACCGAAAATATACTAATATCAAATTTATTATATGCATCTCAAGACATAAATCACATAGTTATTTTTTTAACTAATCATAGATATCTTACCATTTGTCGAAACGTTGTCTCTATTATCATGTATGTCTCTTGTATATTCAGGTATGCATCAAACATAATCTTCCAGTTTTCTCCTTCCGAATCCTCGGCGTTTATTGGTGTTTGGACTGTTTTAATCCACAGGTGAAGCATTTTTCCCAATAATTTCAAAATTAACAATGAATATACTACATTCATATCGAAAGTGATGTTGGTGTATAGCGTTATGATATCTATAATATTTATTTGAAAAACAAAGTAGTAACAAACGACGACAGTGAGACAAAAAATATTTAGCATAACAACATAAGTCCAGTTGCAGATCTTGAGTCCTCTGAGTTCGTACTTACTATTTATTCGTAGAACTCTGATTACATGTTGGATTTTTAAGACAAACAATATGTTGTAGTAGCTCTGCATGAAGTTCGAGATGTAGTTAATTAAATCCCCGACGAGGTAGAAGATGCTGTCCAATGAAAGGCATCCAACATGGTATAAATTATTGTAACCCCAGCTCTTAAAAAGTGCATAGATAATATGGATCGTATTATTTAGATAGGAACACAGAAATATGACCACCCAAAATACTTGTATAAAGTTGTAAACATAACTATTAGCAGTGATAATGTTGTCACGAACAGAATACTTTGCGCAAAAGAAAAGTCTTTGCATAAGATTCAACGGTCTAAGTGTTGATTGTAAATCTTTTTCAATCACATTGTAAAGTAACGTTTTATTAGATGACAAAATTGGTACATTATCGATTAAAACGGCGTTTCTGTTACATTTGAAATAGTTCTTCAAATACGAAAACATGTCTGTTACACGAGGTAGTTTGATTAAAGTATGAAACTATAGTCAATCGATAGGCGAGTAACAACTATTTAAGTAAATGGAGATTAATATTACATGACATGTTTGTCGTTATTCAAACAAATATCTTCGATCAATTAATTATTGCTTTACCTTGTCAAAAAAAGGACAAGCAACTACTATAGCTATAATTACCATATCATGTCATTTTAAGACAGCCACGTAAAATTAACAAGTAAAATTTCAAAATTTCAAAAACCCCCGACACATTTATCTTGCGAAACAACCCGATTCAAACAGAAAAACGCCCATAACTTTTGAACGGCTGAATTTATTCAAACATAGCTTCTTAGCTATGTTTGAATAATTTTGTCGAGAGTGTTCTTACACTCTCGACAAAATTACCTTTCAAACAAAAATAACTAAATCGAAATCGGTTCATCCGTTTAGGCGCTATGATGCCACAGACAGACACACAGATACACAGCAACACACGTGAAACTTATAACACCCCTCTTTTTTCGACGGGGGTTAATGACTAAACGAACTTACCTGTAAGCATTGATGTATTAAAAGTAGGTAGATATGGGACTGCTCACAGCGCTTGGTCCTACTAATCTAAGTGAATGCCCGCAGCGGGCACTCAGTCGCGCACGGCACATGGTTGATCCCACAGCTCAATAATTTCAGTGTTTTTATATTTTTTTGCAATAAATACGCATCAAAATGACTTCTTGTGTAGCTAAACAGTGTTTAAATAATACCAGAAAGAAAAATAAGTCACACGGGATCACTTACCACTCGTAAGTACAGTCAAAAATGTTAATTTGTTGAAAATTACAATAATATTTAATGTTTGTTTCGCCATATTTGTGAGAGCGAGATAGATATTACAAAAATGCGTGAGAGACACGATACGCACATATTGCAATGTAATTTCATTCATTTAGCATTCGGACAACATTCGGCGGCTAACGCGATTTCGCTCGCACTACAGCGCCGTCTCCTATCTCTGTCCTTGTCTATCGCTAACTGTAGGTTTGGGACTGGTGACATAGATGTGTGAGTTTCGATGCATGTAGTCGTGCGCCGAGCCCAGGTTTTCTGATCACGAAGTTAGCGCGTAACGTATCTTCCTACTTTTAATACATCAATGCCTGTAAGTGAAGCTGTATCATAATTATGTGAGGTGTTTCGTTCGAAGAAATTAGATATAATTATATACTTTTAGTCACACATAGATGTATGCTACGACAGACGACATACAACTTAGTGCAGTAGTGGTACTGCACTAAGTTTAAAGAGAAAAATAGATGTGGGTACACTGACATGTCGCATAGGGTTACCCCGTTCAATACCTCATTAAGTTCAGAGATAAGATATTCATTTCACAATTTAGGAGGTTAAAATAGGGAGGGCGGGATACTAATCTCTTCGAACGAAACACCTCACATAATTATGATAGAAGTTCACTTACAGGTAAGTTCGTTTAATCATTATTTTAATATATTTTTTTAATTTTATTTATTTATAGTTAATTAAAACGATACAGATACCCATTATATTAATTAACATAGAAATTGTACATGTACATGTCGGAAACACGAGGGCTTCCTTCCATATACCCTCGGTCCTGTGGGCTTATCGTGGGTAATGCGCGCACAAAGCAGGTAACTAATGCCGTTTTAGAGATAGTCCTTGATCCAACAACGAAGCAGTGGATTCGGCCACCAATCGTTTCGCTTTCTTTAAAAAAAAACCACACTTTATCAAGTTTATACGCGCCACTTTAGAATTCTTCCAAACTCTTTTTCAAACACCAAACACGTGTCCGCGCGTTTTCTTTTTAACTCCAGAACCACAATGGCGGAAGAGCCCACTCAGAGCGCCAGGTATCGCGCTCGCCGCTTTATTATTGGCTCAAGCACACATCCGGCAAAACCACCGCTTTGAACATCCAATAGAATTCAAGTCTTTTTGACATAAGGAAAATGAAGTGTTGTCAATCGAATAAAATCTAATTGAAATTTGAATCAGAAGCTAAATGTTGCCAATTAAATAAAACTGAATTAATAAGTTTACAAGCGATATTTCTTCGTTCCCAACTATTAATCATTTACCTTCCTCCGATATACGTAACAATGTTGACAACTGTGTCACATAAGATGTAATCAAATAACAATACAATTAACATGGAACAGTGGACTCCCTCGCATTCTTTCTCTTACAGAACACCAGACATGCACGCATTAGTTTATACCATTCGTCCGCAAACACATCACATTCAGGATTGGCAGTCGATTGGCAGATGATCGATTGGATCGATTGGATGGCAGAAGGCATTCAGGATTGGCAGATGTATTAAGCATCTTCAAAGCACGATACACTGGGGATTAAGTCCTAGCGACCGTTCTGGATGACGGTGGTGCGAACAGGTCGTGAGGGCGACTCTGACGGTGCCCAACGTATTTGCTGGACACAAACAGTCGGCAGAAAAAGTCATGGAGCCCAGGGCACTCAATACGTCCGCTTAGAATATTACATGCTACCGCGAGTTGATCATAGCCTCTCCTCACCTGCAATGAGTTAAAACCCAAGAATCATAAAAGATAATTCGTTGGGTACATATAAGGGAAGAAATGACTATAATATAATAATAGTACCCTTTGGAATAGAAATATAAGGAAGGCTTTCTGTATATTTTCAAGCTTTAACGTCTGCGTCGCGGTATATGGGTGGGATGCGTATCATATCATATAAAGTTATTTCTTATATTTTAATTTCAATAACGTTCACAAGACATAATAAACGTGAGTTATACCAACTGTTGATATAATCTTTAGATATATAACTTTTACGAAAATCATTAGGCATATCGTTTAAAATATACACACGCGAGCAATGAAAAAGTTCCAGTGACATAGCACCAAATTACTCCTAAACGGGAAATGCTAGCTTAATGACGCCGTCTGCAATATTGAAGTACATTTAACAGCGCATCAGAATATTACCAACTAAAACCGTGAATATTGTGTTCAAACTTTAAATTAAATGTTTTAAAAAATTAGGGCCATTGTAGAGTTACGTACAGCTCAGTGGAGCTATACGTAAGCCACGTTAATAAAATTAAGTTAAAAAGATAAAAAATAAATTAAAGCTGTGAAATTAAAAGGATATAGAGTACAGAACTATGGGTCGGCTTCGCACGACGTGGGCAGCTATCCAGGCAGCAGCTCGGACAGGAAGTCGTGGAACGTCCGAGGTAGGCAGGTAATCAGGCAGCAACGACGGACATGCAGGCAATTGGGCAGGTAGGCAGGTCAGCAGATACCACGGGTAGGTGGTCAAGGCAGGCAATCAGGCAGGTAGGCAGTAGAATAGATAGCAGGACGGATAGACAGGCAAACGGGTAAGCATACGTAGGCTCCGAGTGGTATGGAGGCCGGCTATGGCTCAATACGCCAAACAGCGAGGCCTTTGATGCCACGAGATGGCCGTTGAGGGTAAGTATCCAGGAAATAATGCTCTCGGGAACCTCACAAAATATATATTTAATTGGAGCACTTCAAATAATAATAGTCTTACATAAGCTGATAATTCACCGTTTTAAGAGTTTCAGAATAGAAAAATACACTTCGTATTCTAGTACACAGTATCACCGACTCTTCGCGTTCAGACCAGACTCCCCCTGCTAAAAATCTGAAGCCCGTTTTTCATTCGATTTGCAATCACTTCTAAATTTCAAATTCAAATCTCAATAAGACCAGAACGAATAAAAACGGCTTTACAAAGGCGGGTCAGTCTGCTCTGACCTTACAATAATGTACAACTAGCTTAAGGAAAGGTCTAGGTAGTCCATGGTACCTATAGTATGTCTATGGCTTTAAGAAAATAAAATAGACAGACAGATGTCATGTCAGATGAAAATGTCAGAGTATAAAAAATTCCATAATTTTGCAAATAAGCATTACAAATTAAGTTAAAGAATATAAATTAACCAGAAATAACTAAAAATATGCATTACAGTTAATAAGAATATCAAAGAATACTTATAATAGAGTTACAAAAATTGATACAATATCAAAAGATATGAAGATGGTTTGTGGAGTGTTATGAAACGTAAGTAGATCTTGAATAAATACCACACCATTTGGCAAATAAAATCAAATCTCTAAGTAGGGGTTTTCTTAGGTGTAAACGTAGGTTTTGATAACTCAGTGCTTGGTGTTTCCTCCATGTGCTCTCAATACATCTTCTAGGCTAATACCAGACCGCCCATTGTACACTTTGTTTGAAAATATTTGTTCTGTATGTATTTTTTTTATGGTGTACATTAAAGAATATAATAATAATAATACCAGATTCCTCAGCATATGCTGAGGAATATTCGCCCATTCTTCAATGAGTGCGTAATTCAAGTCACGAAGAGTAATTGGAGGTGGAACTTGTTTTCTCACACGTCTGTCAAGCTCGTCCCAAGCATGCTCAATAGGATTCAAATCGGGGCTCCTTGCTGGCCACTCCATTATGTGTTTTTTTTTTTCGTTTATTTTCCAATACATTAAATAACACTTATTGTACAACATAACACTTGTCTAAAACCTTATAAGGTTTATGTGACAAAGTGGAGGAAGCAAACTCGAACCACATATTATTTAAATAGGTAAACATTTACTTATACCCACTTAATATGTGATGTTACCAGTAATATAATATTTTTTTAAGGTAAATTTACATTTTTTATATGTGCTAGTAACAATATTTGACTGCACAGTTTTAGGAATTTTATTCAGAGTATCAGGTAATATATATTCCCACGTTCTCGTGCCATACACATTTACAGTTGTAGGTATTTTATATGTTGGCAAGTAATCCAGATCACGTAACTGTTTTGGTCTATTGTTTAAAGTTAAGGAGCTAATATTATTAAATTTGTCCAAGATAATTGCCGACCTGAATTTATCAAAGACTGACACAATTTTACAATATTTAAATAGTCCGTATTCATCATCTTTATATTTAAGTTTAATATTCTTTGGCACAATAGTCTTGAGTAAACTTAGTTGTAGTCTATATATTTTATCTACATAAGTTTTGTAGGCACGTCCGTAACTAGTTAGGCCATAGCTTATGACGGAATCTGTCCAACTTTTGGCGTTCCTGGCAGTCTGCGCTGAACGCTGTGTGTGCCAGGTCGTTGCCCGTCCCGTGTGCTACCTTGCAGTTTGCGCATGTGGGCTGTTTGCCGTCCGCTCGAATGAGGCAGTCACTGATATTGTGCGGTCTACTGCAGTAGCCGCAGACTTCTTTTTCAACCCTGCATATGGACTTATTGTGTCCATATGCAAGGCACTTTGTGCACTGAACCAGTGGTGACTGGTCCTCAATCGAGCATCGTTTGATGCCCACATGGACTTTCTCGACAGAAGTGTAGGATTTCCAGAGCTCCGGGGAGTGCCCCAGAACGGGGAGTGGGACTCGTGGGAGTTTCTCGCACGCTTCCTGTAGCGCATCTTGATGGTCCGTCCCTCCACAGCAACGTTTTGCAAAAGGTGTTGGTACTGCGCTTTAAGGAGATCGACGATCTCCCCGTCGCTGTAGCTGGACAGCACATTCTTGATGCAGACTAAGGGGTTTTGCGGTTTCGGCTCCTGGACCTTGAGCCTTGAGCACTGGACTTGGTCTTTCTTCTTTCTTCGTCTATCTTCTTCAAGTCCATCTCACTGGCGCGCTTTCCGTACGGTGTCAACCCGGGCTCCGGTTGACTTGAGGTCCACGGTCCTGATCCTCTCGATCACGTTGTCCCCAGTGTGTTTGGGATTCGTCGACGAGACGATCAGGGTGTGGTTGGGTTGTGTGGGTGGTTTGGGGTGCTTTGGTGTACTGGCGACCTGAGCAAAGGTTTTGGGGCCCTGTTGTTGTGTTTGCGGTTTATCCGTTTTGGCCAGGTCCGCTACCCCTTTCTGTATAGTTTGGAGCGTCTTCTTTACCTCCCCGACTGCTTGCTCCGTTTCTAGATTCAGCGCTGGGGGCGCTTGGATTTGTGGCTCTTTGTCGCGCAGTACGCGGAGGTCCGCCGAGACGAGCTCCAACCTATCCGATATAGGTTTGAGGTGTTCGGTGATGTTTATGGGTGTGTGTGGTGGTGGAGGGACGGCTACAGGCCTGTTGGCGATGGTTTGCAGCTTTGCGGTTAGATTCGCCATCTCCTCCTCGAAAGCCGCGGTCGTTAGTAGGCCTGTCTCACGGCTACTCGGGTCCGTCTCTGTGTCACTTGGCCGGTTGAGATCCTCTTTGAGCCTTTCCAGAGTTTTCCGGAGGACGTCCAGCTGGTTGGAGATGCTGGTAATATCAGGTTAGAAGGTTAAGGCGGGAGCGGAGCGGAGTGCCAGGTCCCCTCTACGTTGGTGAATCTTTGGGTTAGGTTTGGTTAGAACAGTGAAGTTAGATTGTTAAATAAAATTGGGTTTGAATTTGCTATACTAGCGCTATATCGACCGCCCACTTTTAAAAAAACTCGTACCACCAGTTTTACTGACTATCTGAACGACACCTTGTAAAGCATATCATCCTTCAAAAACACTATTTTAATTGGCGATATTAATATCAATATTATTTCAGGTAGTGCTAATGCACCTACCTGCTCAGGACTATCTCAATTTATGCGCCTTTCATGGCCTGCTCCCCGCACACAGCTTTCCTACCCATCACAGTGGATCTTGTTTAGACCATATCATGCTTAAATCGATTTTTCCCTCACTTGCACTTGTTGTTAATTTAACAATAACCGATCATAATACTGCCCTACTAACCCTTAATTGTGAATTACCTAAATTACACAATCGATCAATTTCTAAATTGAATATAAATAAACTTGAAGAAGATTTACGCGTCATCGATTTTGAGCCAGACTACAATTCCGCTGACCCGAAGTTTTGTATGTTGTATGTAAAAGAAAATGTTCGACATGCAATTCAGAAAAACACAGTTTTATCGCAGTTGAACAATAAAAATCACCAGGGCTTATTCGCTGTATGAAACATAGAGATAACTGCATTTGAAATCAAAATCTAATCCAAATTACGTAATATTTTAATTGTCGTACAAAACATACAGGAATTTTTGCAATGATCTTCTGAGAAAAGTTAAATGCAACTACGATAGAATTGAACTGGAAAAGGCTGGCACAAATAGTAAAAAGGTCTGGCAATATATTAAAACTGTAACTTATACGTCAAATAAAATGAGTCATCATCAGGTTTATTACAAGCACATTTGTCACAACTGCTAGCACAGCGAATTTTTTTTTTGTTAATATTGGAAAGTATCTGGCAGAAAAAGTTCGAAGTCAATCACAATCACATTACCTAACAGGCACTCCCTTTATGTGTAGTACCACTTTAACATACTTTGGGCTACTGGATAATAATAACTAAATTGTAGAACTTTGAATAACTGTATGAGGTATTGACGGGGTCAAACAAGAAACTGGTTGAACTTGTTGAGGTTGATTGTAAGTTTCGACTAACACGTCTTCTGAAGAAATCCTTTCAGTATCGCTAAAAACAATAGCCTCGAATCTTTTTTCGAGAGTGTAAAAGCGTGATTTTAAGTTAGAGCAGGCTTGGATAAAGGGTACAACTGCTTGAAATCGTCCAAGACGATGATAAAGGTGGTTTAAGAATGTTTCTAGTTTTTTAAAGAGATTTTTATCTTTAGAAATCTCTAATTGAGAAATTTTGTCTTCTAAGTATTTAGAAGTTATGCCCGCCTGGGAGAGATCAAGTTTGAGTGGAATGGGAGAACATTTTATGTCTTCTGGAAGAACATGAACAAGTTTCGACATTTGTTCATTAAGAGTTTGGAGATTATCAGCTGGACTCTTAGTTCTGATAATCACCTCATATTCGAGTTCAAGTTTGTTAAGATAAGAGTAGCCATGATTAAATGACAAGATTTAATAAGGTCTAGTCTTTCGGAAGGAGGTGGAACCTCTTTCCATGCAAAATCTTCGTTAAGGTAATCAGATGAGTTAGTAAAGCGATATCATTTAGCATCGAGAATCTAATAGTTCGGATAGTCATCAGGGTTTCTGTGACAATTTGTAAAAAGTTTATTAAAGTGGATCTCTCAATATCTTTGGATATAGGTTCTACAGCGCTAATAATAGCTGTATCAGGAGTTTTTTGGCGTGAAAGAAGATCTGGAACGACATTATCTTTACCTTTTTTTTGTGTTTCAGATCAAAATTAAAACAAGATAGACGAAGGGTCCATCGAGCTAATCTTCCAGAAGGATAAGACAAATTTTGGAACCACTTTAATGCCGCATGATCAGTATAAACTGTAAACTGTTTACGATTGTCAAGATAACAACGTTGTTTATTTGTTGGCATATTGGGTCGTACCAGTTTAGTTTCTCATCGTATTGACACCGGTAAATAGGTTTGTGTTACATGCTCTTGAACGTTATCGGATACTCAGTGCATCCAGATATGCCTGTGTTATCAAGCATGTGAAGCTCAACCGTAGCAAAGGTCCGTTGCAACCTTGCCGGTTGCTGGCCTAAACGCGACTATATCCAATAGAATTATAAGTCAATTCAGGCATATTTTAGTACCACCACTGACTTATATTTTCCGCATTTGTTTATCTTCAGGTATTTTTCCCGAATGCCTAAAAAACGCAGTAATTCTCAATCGAAGACGTGTGGCCGTCACTACGATCTGTGACTAGACATTTAATGTACTTTTTCACGAAGTTTTTCGATGCCAAAATATTGTTTTGCTCAATTGTGATGAAATAAATGTGGTATTGAAACTGTGTTTAATAAAGTTCAGAAGTGAGATAAATATAAACCCACTAACTATATTTTGTACGATTTGACAGTATTTTCAGTGTGTATGTTCATGAGACTCTACCTACTGTTGTATTGTTTATAAGTTCATTATTTTGCTTGTAATTTGCACAAATGGATGCTTTTCAGTGAAAATAGTGTATTAATTGTTTTAACTCGTGTGTACTCATGGTTTTCTTTCAAATTTATTGCCAAACTAAAGCGTAAAATAAAACTTGTACTAGAAGCAAGTTCTGATAAGTTTGTGCATTTACTGGTTTTGATGGTAAATGATTTTAGGCCCTGGAATAATTAGACAAGGTCAAATAGATGTTGACCCTGAGGTGGAAGAATGCATGTGCATGAAATAACACATCCTGAAGTTTGCAATGACTGTTCCTGCTTGTTAGTTGTTGGTGAGCTGTATCATTTTGAGTAATTTGTCTAGATTTAATTGACATTAAAGTGCAGTGAAATTAGTCTATGCATTACTAAAGATATTGTGAATGCAACATAAAGTTAATTCAGAGCTATAAAGTTTGCCGGACTCTTATAATATATTGAACAATTTACATTGAAAAAACTTAATTTTAATTATTTTGGTTACTTAATGTAATTGTTATGGCTTTCTTGTAATTGTATTTTATTGAACTATATGTGCTGTTTATAGAACAATTGTGTGTGTGTGCATTTTAGTACTTTTGCTTGTGCTACAATGGGTCGGTCAAAACGTAAGAAACGGTCACACAGCACTTCAAGTTCATCTTCCTCATCTGATAGAGCAAAGAAGAAGTACACAAGTAAAATTTCAAAATTTAAAAACCCCTGACCCATTTATCTTGCGAAAACACCTCGATTCAAACAGTAAAACGCCCATAACTTTTGAACGGCTGAACCGATTTTATTCAAACATAGCTAAGAACACTCTCGACAAAATTACCATTCAAACAAAAAAAAAACTAAATCGAAATCGGTTCATTCGTTTAGGCGCTATGATGCCACAGACAGACACACAGATACACAGCTACTCACGTGAAACTTATAACACCCTTCTTTATCCGGCGGGGGTTAAAAAGAGAATTGAAGGATAATGATAGGCGTATTGATGCTCTGGAGGGTTTGATTAAAGAGTTAAGAAAGACAAGTAATTATCATAGTGAATCAACCGTTTCACTACCAGTTTCTGTGTCTTCAATAGCATGCGTGCCAAAGGCTAATCCAGTGAAGTGACGTCAAAGCCAGTTTTGTGTTATGTAGGGCGTAATGACTTTATACCTGAGTTCAATCCACAAACTACATCAGTTTCTTTAGAACATTGGCTTCGCAATCTAGAACGTACGGCTAAAATGCATGGATGGGATGAGCGTACTTTGATTTGTAATTGTACTGCAAAGTTGAGTGGTTATGCTAAAGTAAAAATTAATTAAAGCTTTTCCGTTTACTAAAAATAAATTATCACAGATTAGGGAGTTAGTGAATCGAGCCAGGTTGCCTAGCGAAGAACCTATCGAATTTTATTATAGTAAATTGGGCATAGGCATGTCATATCACTTGAGCGATGAAGTGATCACAGAAGCTATAATTGGTACACTTGGTAACAAACTGTTAGAAGTTGGTGCAAAGTCAGCCGGGTGCCGTGACACCGCTTCTGTTCTTCAATACCTGGCCAGTATTAACAAAATGGATGCTAGTGTAGAACAGGACCATGCTGTGACGTCATTGAAAAGTGTCTGCTCTAACAAAAATATAAAATGTTGTACATGTGGCAAATTAGGTCATAAGGCAAATAGATGTCGTAAGAGCAAGAAACACAGACAGACACCGAAAAATAATGATAATAAGAAATGTTCCTTTTGTAACAAATTAGGCCATGTCGAATCAACCTGTTATAAAAAGAACAATCTTATAAAACATTGCTCATTTTGTAATATTGATGGACACTCTTTAGAAGAGTGCTGAAAAAAGTCAAGGACTGGTCCTCAGAATAGATTAGTGTGAAAGATTCAAACTGTGTGCTGTAACTCTTCAGACAAAAAGTACTTTAAAGAGGTACTTGTGAATGGGGTTTAGCCAAATGCTTTTCTGGATTTTGGCAGCTCCTGCAATGCAATGACACAAAGTTTTTTATGAGAAACAAGACCTGGAGTTAAAACCTAATAATGATGTTGTAATAAAAGGATACGGAGATGCATTCATTACACCTGTAGGTACAGTTACTGCTACTCTTGTGGTTGATGGTGCAAAGCAGGAAAATTTGTTTTACATTGTTCCTGAATGTGGATGATTTGATAGGACAAACAATCACAGCGTCTCCAAATTTAGTGGTTGTGAAGACTTCCACTGATTTGAATATTTATGAGAGATGGCTTTTCAAGTGACTGAGTTATGTGACAGTTTTGATAAGGTTCGCTTATATCCTCAGACTGACACAAACCTAATTCCTGGCGTGAAATAAAATTACTGAGAAAGAACGGTATCCCTTACCGGTAATACAAGACTTGTTGGATCGATTAGTGGGTAAATCAGTAATCTGTTGCCTAGACTTAGCCATGTTACCATCAGATCAGAATTGCCGAAGAGTCAAGACCGCTTACTGGATTTGTGACACCTGATGGCCACTATCAATAGTTATGGTCTTTGCAATACTCCTGCAGTATTCCAGCGAGCTATGAACGAAATATTGGCACCAGTAATTCATGCTTGCGCTGAGGTTGTATGTAATTTCATGGGGGTTGACACTTCAGAATGTCTTGCTAACTGGAGAATGTGCTAAGTCTGATTGAGACAGCGGGCTTTAAATTGAGGAAAAGTAAATGTTCTTTTCTTACTGAGAGCGTCGAGTATCTAGGTCATGTTATCTCAGATGGTGAAATCAGATCCTCAACTCATAAAATTACAGCTGTATCAAGTTTTAAAGTACCTTCGGATGTTCATGAATTACGCCAGTTCCTCGGGTTTGCGAGTTATTTCCGAAAATTTATCCAAGGCTTTGCGTCTATTGCGCGACCACTTACCTCTCCCACGAAAAAGACTGCAGAATGGCATTGGGGATCGGAACAAGAACAGGCTTCTGATTCTGTTCCGTGTTCTCTTCGGAGTTCTGGTCATTTACGATCCAGAAGGAGAAACACAGGTTTACAAAGATGCATCAAAACTTGGACTTGGCGGAGTTCTCCTTCAAAAGTAGCCTAGTGGAGATACTAAGGTTGTTGCTTATGCGAGCAGACAGACAACCGCCACCGAAGCAAATACCACAGCTTTGAACTAGAGGCTCTCGCAGTGGTATTTGCCATTCAAAGATTTAACGTGTATTTGTCTGGAATCAAGTTCCGAGTTGTAACTTATTGCTCAGCATTACGTATGGCCTGGCTGAAAAGGGATATATCTCCGCGGATAGCTCGTTGGTGGCTCGACCTTCATGAGTACAACTTTGAAGTGGCTCACCGCCCAGGCAGATCCATGGCACACGTTGATGCTCTCAGCCGGAATCCTATATTGGTACAGCATATTGTGGAGAATAATTTGATTGATGCGTTACAGGAAGAAGATGAAGAAATTCGGGGAATGATTGAAAATATAAAACTGGAACAAGAGGCTAATAAGAAAAATAATACTGGAGTTTCAAAGGACTATAAGGTTGTTAATGGCAAGTTATGTCGTCTGGTGGATAACAGCTTGTGGTATTTATTCCACATCTACTCACGTTTCACAACACTATACAAACCATCTTCATATCTTTTGATATTGTATCTTATTTTGTAACTCTTTTTTATGTATTCTTTGATATTTGTATTACCTGTAAAGCATAGTTAAGTTATCTCTGATTGTTTTAATATCTTAAACTTAAATTATATTGCTAATTTATAATTCTTGCAATAATTTTCTACTGTGACATTTCCATCTGACATGACATCTGTCTGTCTATTTTATTTTCTTAAGCCATAGACATAACATAGATACCATGGAGTACCTAGACCTTTCCTGAAGCTAGTTGTACATTATTGTAAGGGCAGCGCAGACTGACCCGCCTTTGAAAAGCCGTTTTTATTCGTTCTGGTCTTATTGAGATTTGAATTTTAAATTTAGAAGGGATGGCAGAACGAGTAAAAAACGGGAGTCAGCTTTTTAGTTTGAATCTGGCAGTGAACGCTGAGAGGTTTTTCTATTTAGTATTACGAAGTGGACTATTTTATCTAAAAACTCTCTAAACCTTAATAGCCAGCTTGAGTATGAGTAATGAAATCTGAAGTGCACTGAAATATATACTGTGTATGATTTACCTACGTATCTGGCCACTAGCTGTTTCACTCCTGGCTGCCTGCCTTCCTGCCTACATAACTGCATACTAAACCGTGTGCCTGCTAGACCGTCGTGGTGCCTGCTCACGTGTCTCTCTCAAGCATACCTCGACTTTTGAAGATTTCCAGTCCGTCCAGCTACCTGCCTAACCGATTTGCTACTTACCTGCCCGATTGCCTACTTGTCCGTCGTGGTGCCTGCTCACCTGCCTATCTCGGGCATACCACGTCTGCCTGCCCGTCCTGCTGCTGCAGCCAAACCCACAGATCTTGACTTGACCTTGTCCTGTCTAAAGGAGATTATTATTTTGGTGCCCTTTGTTTTTTTAATGTATAACTATAATATATAACTGTTCATGTTTTTACCTATTAAAGTGTACGATTTATCATTTTAAATGTGTTTTTATGAAGGCTATTTTCATTTAGTTTCAAGTACAGCATTAACTTCAAAAAGCACTATTTAGCCAGATTGCAACTAAACAAGAAATGTGCGGTAAATGTTGCACTCCTGTATGCTAGCTCACTGTAATCTAGAAACCATAAGGAAAAAATCAACTTGAATTAATTATTTACTAGACAGCCATTACTTTTAGTGGTATTAGTCCCCGAAAAACAATAATGAATCCTTTCTGGGTTCATAAAAAAAATATATCGAAAAAAGCGATGCCACTATTGCCCACATTTTTCAAATTTCTGGCAATCTACAATGTTATTCCCTAAAAACCGTATTCGTTCTTTTACAAACAATTTAAAATAAAAGATAGTCAAATCGCTCAGTGGTTCTGAAGTCATACGCTTAACAACGAAGAGCTTGAGCTTGGCAGCATTCAAGTCAAACACCAGATGTAAAGTTCGTGTCCTGGTTATTTTATAACCATATTAAAAATAAACTGTGTAGGGTAAATGAGACAAAATAAAGTTTTTTAGATAAATTTACACAATATAATCACTAAGACCAATACAAAACACAGAAAATACTTAAAAGTTGAGGGAATTCGAGTATGACTACGAGACAGTGCAAAATCGTGCCGTTTGCGAGCGTGATGCGAGACAGACTACCTGGCCCGGAGCAGAGTGCGGACGACCGCGCAACAGGGGGCGCGGGTGGTGCGGGCGCGTGGGTGTGCATATTCATCTTAAAAGCCTAATCTTCCTACAACTTACCATTTCTGGAAATGTCGTCTCTAGAATTTGGAATGATTCTACAAGAATTTTAAATAACATTGAAATATTTATTTATTTATTTATTATAAGGTACACCAACAGCATCGCATACAAAACAGGTTTGTAGTAAACAAAGAAAAATAAAGGCTGGTATGTGTGCCTATTACAGGTATACGCAGCTTACACCATATGGTCAGAAACACTAAATTATTTAAAGAAAAAACAAAATAACAAATATTATTCTAAACTTAAAAAAAAACATCTTAAAAAACATCTTAAGAATAAAAACATGCAAAATGAAAAACAGACAGCATAAAAAAAGAAAAGAAAAGAAGTAGGATAAATATATTCGTAATTAGCCTAAGTTGGAATATTTGCGCACTCCCGTACCTCCGAGACTGCTCTTCTAAACTTGTTAAGTGAAATACCGTGAAAATCGGTATCTGGTGTTGTACAAAAACTATTATAGCTTCTACACATGCGGAGAATTGGAGCGTTGAGGCCAAGGTTGGTTTTGCGGAATGGAATATGTAGTAATTTTGTGATGGGATGTCTGGGTAGTTTTGAAGGGACTGAATATTGGATACATTCTACTAAATCACTGCACTTAATAAACCCGTTTGCTATTTTGTAAAGGAAAATTAGATCACGCGTACGGTGACGGTCACGCAGTGTCTTTATTTTGAAAAAGTGTAGGCGCTGTACATACGGATAGCGATGACTAATTCCCCTAGATATAAATGCAAGATGTTTAGTAAAAGCTCTTTGAATTTTTTCAAGTCTTTGCGAATGAACAGCGTAAAGTGGGTTCCAGGCGACACTGGCGTATTCCAACCGACTTCGCACTAGGGTGTTAAATAAAACTATTTTGGTCTTTGGTTGTTGGAAGCCTCTTGTGTTGCGTTTAACAAAACCCAGCATCTGCGCAGACTTCTTTACGACGTCGTTGATGTGTGGCTTGAAGGTGAGCCTATCATCCACCAGAACCCCTAGATCCCGGATTTCTCCAACCTTTGCCAACGAGGTGTCGCATAGTGTGTAGGTAGTTGGGAATGATGACTTTTTTCTAGAGAAACGGATGTGAAAGCATTTTTGGGGGTTTAAGGTCATATTGTTGGTTTTGCACCAATTTTTGACGTTTGTTAAATCGCTTTGAATAAGTCTGATGTCTTCAGGCCCAGTGATTTTTTTGTAAATCTGTAAGTCATCTGCAAACAACATTGTTTGACAGTGCCTGATATGATTTGTTATGTCATCAACAAATAGTAGAAACAAAACTGGGCCAAGGTGGGAACCTTGTGGAACACCGGAGCGTGCATGAAATTCGTAAGAAACATAGCCATTGACAGCAACGAACTGTGAGCGATTTACAAGATAGGATGCAAACCATCTCAACAAAGATCCGTGGACACAACTGACCTCAAGTTTTGCAATCATGAGTGGATGACTCACCTTATCGAACGCGCTGCTGAAATCTGTATATATTGCGTCGACTTCGTGTCCGCAATTTAGCGCTTCAGATATGTCGGATAAATATCTGACTAAATTAGTCTCTGTGGAACGTCCAATTCGGAATCCATGTTCGCTATTGGATAGCTTAGTGTCCAAGTAGTTGGTAATGATGGGACAAACGAGACACTCAAAAAGCTTTGAAAAACATGATAGGATGGAAATAGGCCTGTAGTTTTTAATATTGCTGGAGTCGCCTTTTTTGTGTACCGGCACGATCCGAGCCTTATTCCATTCTTCTGGAAATACTCCCGACTCTAAAGATCGATTAAATATTAGACACAGTGGCTCTGCAAGTGCTTTCCCACATGATTTAACAAAAACTGGTGGAATACAATCGGGACCAGCACCCTTGGATGTATCAAGTTTCTTTATCTTCGCTAGAACTTCTTGAGGAGAAATTTTTATGTTACTAAGCACTCCGGGTGATTCTTGGATGTTTGTTTTGGTACTGCCATTTGGGTCGGTGAAAATTGAAGAAAAATGAGAAGCAAAAAGATTTGCAATGTCATTACCAGTATTAGCTACTACATCGTCCATGTGCATTCTGGCTGGAATCACTGATTTACTGTTTCGTTTGTTTTTAATGTAACGCCAGAATAATTTGGGATTTTTTGTTATTTCGTTCTCAATGTGTTGTTTATAGTCGCTATAGTTTTGGTTGATCATTGTATGACAACGGCTTCTTAGTAAATCGTAGGTTAATTTGTCTCGAGGATTATTATATTTTCGAAATTTACTACGGTACTTTTCTTTTTCGGATAGTGCTTTTATGAGAGCTTTACTAAACCAGGAAGGATATTTTGAGTTATAACAATTATGTTGGGGTATGTGCTTATCGATCAACACTTTTAGTTTTGTTTAGAATACAGAAACTAGATTGTTAATATCATTAGAGAGCGAAAATTCTCGATCCCAGTCAATAGCTTGCAGGTCAGACATAATTTTTACATAGTCACATTTGTAGAAGTTTGGGCGAATGTTGTTATTTGAACGCAAACATTTGATATTAACATGTGATATGGAAATTCTTAGGGCAGGGTGTTTAGGATCAAGTCTAGTAAGAAGGTCGGAGGTATGGGTAACATAAAGATTGCGCATATTACTTATAACTAAATCAAGTGTTCTTTTATCAATGTTACAAACGCAGTTAAATTGAAAAAGACTGTTAATTGATAGAAAATCAATAAACGCATCTCCTAAAGTATTATTATAGTTATTAGGACTAGTATATGTTTGTCCATCTAAAGGTGACCAATTAATGAATCCGAGATTGAAATCGCCGAGGATAAGAACTTCTTCAATATTGTTGACAGTGTTACTTACAGTATTTAGGAAAATTGATAAAGACTCTACTTTTACAGGAGGAGGTAAATATGTGACACAAATGGCTATATTTTTTACAATGTTATTAAATTTTAATTTAACAGTCACCCAGAGCTCTTCATTGTCACTTTCCCAATTGTGGACTCTGGCTGAAGGAACATCCCGAGAAATAGCTAGGAGAACACCGCCGCCGTCTTTTTTTGCAGTATTATGGCATATTCTATCGCGACGGTAAACAGTATACCTAGAATCAAACAACTCGCTATTTAGGATGTTTGAATTCAGCCAAGTCTCAGTAAAAGCTATTATTTTGTAAACGTTGAGCAAAGTGTTTTGGTACAGTTCGTTTGTTTTCGTTCTTAAGCCTCTTACATTTTGATAGTAAATATCAAGCATTGTGGATATAATTTTAACCAGAAACATTGTCTGAGTACGGGTTGGAATGATAAACTTAACTAATGAGCTATTCTTTGGTTTTGACTAAAGCTAAGCTTTCCAGGTTGCGAATAAGAATCGCAGCGTGGGTAACGTCTTTACGCACAAACACTCGTCCATTTCGAACCCACACAAACTTGTAGCCCAACTCCTTGGCTGACTGCCTTGTGGCAGCATGCAGCTGTTTGTTAGCTGGACACAAATGCTCCGACACGTACACTGGCGTTTGATCTCCTCCTATTCCCAAATGTTTAGAGTTGAGCTTTTCTTGAGGTTGTTTTTTTTATTGAAATTCACAACTGCTGCGATCAAGCTGTCGCGGAGACGGGGTGTTCGTAGTTTAACAACCATAGGACGAGGCCTATTGCTCTCGGCGTTTAATTTGGCAACTCGTGTCGCGTGAAGGATATCGCCATCACCAAGTTGTTCTCCTACAGCTTTTGCTAGTTGAATAACGGTAGTGATAACATTTTCTGTTTTGTATTCCGGTATTCCATTGATTTCAATGTTGTTTACTCGTAGATTCTGCTCTACTAATGACAGTCTCATGGAGTGGTCTGTGGATGCTATGCATCAAACATTATTTTCCAAAACTCTTCGCTTTCTGAATCCTCGGTGTTTCTTGAATTCTGGACTTTTTTAATCCACACACGAAGCATTTTCTCTAATAACTTCAATATTACTAAATATAACTAGATATAACTATACAATATTCCTAAAACTACTACTATTCAATATTATTATTCTTCAATAATACTAGATAGAATGTTTATATCGAAAACAAGGCTAGCGTAGAGCATCGAAAAATGAGAAAACGTTATGATAAAAATAAAACAGAAGCTAATAATGATAGAAACACAAAATATATTGAGGATGGCCACAACAGTCCAACTGTAGAAAATGAAACCTCTGAGTTCGCTGTTATTTATTTGTAGAATTCTGAGCACGTATTGGATTTTCAAGAATAACAAGATATTGTAGTAGCTGTGCATGATGTTTGAGATGCTAATTATTAAATCCCCGATGACGGCTAAAGTGACGTCACAAGTCACGCTTACAGAATAAAGTAAACTGCGATTCCCCCAAATATGAGTATTCTGGATACTGAAAACGATCAATACAACGATACAGGCACAGCGGTATAAAAGCATGCATAGCAATTGCATGACATTATAAAAAAAAGAATTAGAAATGATAATGTTGTTACGAATAGAATACTTCGATCGCACGAAGAAACTTTGTATGAAATTCAACGGTCTCAGTATTGATTGTAAATCATTTTCAATCAAATTATTACATAAAATTAAATTAGATGACATTGTTACGTAATGCAGATTGATAGATCACACATGTCTTCGAATGTTTGGTTCTAGGTCATGCCTTATAATATCATAGGATACAATCTGGTAGGCATATTGGCAACAAATAATTAGGTGCAAGAAAAAATTGGAAGTGGTACAAAAAAATGCTTATACATTATCTCCAGAACCGCTATAATAAGTTTTTGTACCTTGTTTGTAAGTGACTATGGTCCGAAGTTTACGGATAAACAAAAAACAAACAACGAACAAACACGTCAACACAACAACATCAACAAACACAACAACAACGTGGCAAACATGTCTGAACCTGTTTTTTCTTTATGTTATTTTGTATGCACGTTATTGTATTCTTGTATGTGTGCACATGTTTGAACAAATAAATAAATATGAATATAATACAATGTTTATCACAAGGAGACGATAATGAAACCTATACCGATTACCATAAAAGTCTGCAATTTTGAGACTATGTGAAAATATCCTGCATTAGATTCCATAGTCTAATGTTTCGACATTAGACTGTGCAATATTTTCTCGATGGAAACAATGTTTCTGTTCGATTTGAAATAGTTTTAAAAATATGTATGTAGCCTTAGAGACAGTTTGATGACTATGTAAAAATCGAAAATCACACAAAAAGCAACTTTTAAGTAATACTAGTAGTAATACTTTAGTAATTTGTGATTTATCTTGTTTATTGTCATTAAAAATCTACATGCTGTTATTTAATTGCATAATTTCACTATAATGTATTCATTAGTTATGAGTCATATCATGACTTAGGCTTAGTTGTTACAAATTTTAATTTCTTCACCACGTTAATTGACAAGTATTAGGAAGTGAAAGATACTTAGCACCGCTGCACTTATTTTTATTTATCACAAGATTTTATTTACTTTCAGCTCTGCCAGTGTCTGTAATCAAATCTTGCCAGTTATATTTGACCCTCTTCCCAATGTTCGATTGAGCTAAAAATTTGCACATATGTTTGTTTCTTGTGAAAATGCATGTTTTAATATAAAAGGTTAATTAAAAAAAATGCCTCGAAGCTGTTTCATGAACATGCTAGTCGTGGCCAGCGGGTCGCCCGCGAATTCAATGACCAAAATAATAAAAAGGTCGGCGCATCACGATTGGTGTCTATAAAATTTTGTATAGAAGTTTTTGTTTTTGTTTTTGTATGGAAGACTGGATGTTTGTTGATCAATTACTCCTCAGATTGTTTGAAATAATATGACACTATCACACTTCACACTAATATTATAAAGGCGAAAGTTTTTGAGTGAGTGTGTGTGTGTGTTTGTATGTTTGTTGCTTCTTCACGCTCAAACGGCTGGGCGGGTCTGGATGAAATTTGGCACAGAGATAGATTATAGTCAGAATTAACCTCAAATAGCACATAGGAAACTTTTTATCCCGGGAATATGTTCCCTCGGGCTATTTCAACTTACGCGCGGGCGAAGCCACTGGCAAAAGCTAGCTTGTCGTTGTATTGTTTTTACCTGCAGTTTCACTCCAGTGGCCTATCCCACAGGAATCGTGCATGTTTCCGGAATAAAATGTAGCCTTTGATAATCGGTGATAAATTAGCGTACTTATTAATGAAAGAATCTTATGATCAGAAAAAAATTAACGCTATACCTAATATCAACTCTCTCACTACCCACCGGTCTAAAGTGTACTGTGCTGTTATAACGCTCCACAATAATAATTACTTTTTATATAGTTTAAACAAGGATTTGGTTCAGTGTTGGTGACAAAGTTGTTTTTGGACATACGTGCTGCTTGTGAGTTGAAGAAACTACATATAAACATTACAAATAAGTCTAATTTGTGAAATAATAAGTGAACTTTTGTAAATGTACCCAACCGCACACCGCCCTTGACGCGAACGCGTAAGCGACGCCGTATCCTGCGCACTTACGACCTTTTGGACGCGAGCTCCAAGTCGCTCACTCGGTGTGGGCATTTGTTACTGTGCGCTTCCAACTAGCGAATTTATTTTTTGGTCGTGGGCCTTTATTCGTATCCACTTTTTTGGAAGTCATTATATTTGTTATTCAGACTTAAAGATGACTACATTGCCATCAAAATGGGGCTGTTGTGCTCTTGAAAACATTGATAAAAGCTTTATTATATGTGGAGTATGCGAAAAGGCGTTTCATCATGAGTGCATTGGCTTAGAATCAACATGTGACCTGACATCGTGGTCCTTTTCTCTGTGCACCATAAAAGCTTCTGAAACGAGAAACGTCGATATTACGCCTGTACGGTTTAATCCAAATATAACTATGCGCACAAACAAGAGGCAAGCGTTGCAATCCCCACCAAATCCAGCAACTGCCCCCGTCACGGAAGAGGGTGTTCGTGCCATTGTTGAAAGTGTGATGGAATCGAAGATGAATTCTCTTTTGGAAAAATTGACGTTAACTATGAGCAACTTGCTGAACAAGGAATTAACTGAGATACGTGAAGAAGTTGGTAGCCTTAGAGTTTCCGTAGAATTTCTTAGCAATCAATATGACGACATGCTGAAGGAAAGAAAGGAGGGGGAAGAAAAAATAAAAGATCTGTTATATAAAAATGAGAAATTATCATCTACAATTAAAGATATGTCAAGTCGTATGAATAGCTTGGAACAACACTCTCGTGCAAGTAATATTGAAATTCAATGTGTACCCCAGAAGAAAACTGAAAACCTGCTCAATATTGTAACTCAGCTAGGGAAAACCATAGGTTGCAACATAAAAGTAGAAAGCATCAGTAATTGTACTCGTGTGATGAAGCTCAACAGCAGCACAAATCGTCCTAAATCAATTGTTGTACAATTTGCAACTCCCAGATTACGGGACTCTTTCCTAGCAGCTTCTATAAATTTTAACAAAGCAAAGCCAGCCAGTGAAAAGCTAAACACCTGCCATCTCGAGTTTGATGGTGCAAAGTCTGCGATCTTCGTGACGGAACATTTGAGCCCGGCTAATAAGGCACTACACACGGCTACACGACTCAAAGCTAAAGCAAAAGGGTATCGTTATGTTTGGATCAGGGGAGGACGTATTTATGTTAGAAAGTCAGATGATTCCGATGCCAAGATTATAAAAGATATGGATTCGCTACACTCAATTGTATAATGTTAAATTTTCAACCAAAAGCTGTTATTGAGGTTATTCTAAGTTAAATTCGCTACCTTTAACATATATTACCAAAACACTCGTGGATTGCGATCTAAAACTCAGGAATTTTATTGTAACTTAGTGTGTTCAAATTATGACGCATTAGTATTAACAGAAACCTGGCTCAATAATTGTATTCACAGCAGCGAACTTTTCGACAAACGCTACATTATTTTCAGACGTGACAGAGAAACTTCTGGTTTTCATGCTAAAAAAGAAGGAGGAGGTGTCTTGGTCGCTATATCGAAAAAGTACGCTGCTAACAGACAATGTTCTTGGGAGAGTGGGTGCGAGGACCTGTGGGTCACTGTTAGTGTTGCACCAGGCTTCAATATAGCTATTTGTGCTCTTTACTTGCCTCCACCTGTGCATTATTCAACTTTAGAGCACTTCATGGATAGCTATAATGTTGTAGCAGAAAGAAATGATTATTGTACTATTCTTATCAGTGACTTCAATATGAGCAGTATGGATTGGAATCAAATCACTAACAGCGATGTTACTTACACCTGCCCTACTTTCTCAAGGACTAATTCTAAACTAAATCAGGCCTTTCTAGATTTTATCCACGTAAATAACCTCAAGCAATATAACAGTGTATGTAATGTTAAAGATAGAATTCTGGACTTGGTTCTTGTAGACCTTCTCGAATGTAAGGTGACTGAAGCCCTTAATAGTCTGACAAAGATAGATCCGTATCACCCTCCTCTTTAAATTTCCCTAAGCCTTAAAGTAAACAATAATTTAAAACCAGAACCTAATGTTAGATTAAACTTCAAAAAAGCCAACTACTCTGCTATTAAATTAGATCTAGAAAATACCGACTGGCATACATTACTCTCGGATACAGACGACCCCAATATAATGTTGGAACAGTTCTACACGGTACTTTTTCAGATCATAGAGCGGTATGTCCCATCGACCTTGGTTAAAAGTAATTCGCGACCACCATGGTACACAAAAAAGCTGGAGAGATTACTGCGTGAAAAAAACAACTTAAGAAGAAGGTATGGTACATACAAAAACCCTATGGATAAAATAGTCCTTCGTTGGTGTAGTAAACGCTGTGACAGATTGGCAAGGGAATGTTACAACTCCTATATAAGTAGCATAGAACAGAAAATAACAACAAATCCCAAGTTTTTCTGGTCCTTCATTAAGTCCAAACGGGGTGTTACTAATGCCTATCCAGCTTCAATGTCAAATGGCATCAGCAAAACTTGTAATGGCAATGAGATGTGCAACATGTTCGGGACCTACTTTTCTTCAGTATACAATCCAGCTACCCATGCCTCTAACGTAGTCCAAACTTCGCCTTTCTTTGAAAGCCTTCTTTCCAACTCCGATAGCTTTTCCTTGATCCAGATTCCAAAGGATAAAATAGCCAAGCATCTCAAAAGCTTAGACATCTCCAAAGGTTCTGGCAGCGACGAAATTCCCCCTAACTTTATCGCAACTTGCGCTGACCAACTGGCAACCCCCCTATGCTTGATTTTTAACAAATCTCTCAGTGCTGGTATTTTCCCTAAAAAATGGAAGCTGGCAAAGGTGGTACCGATTTATAAATCAGGCGCTGATGATTTGGTAGGAAACTATCGACCTATATCTATCCTACCGACATTTGCCAAGGTTTTTGAAGCAATAGTATGCCCCGACGTACAAAACTATTTTAAGAAATATCTGTCTGACCACCAGCATGGCTTTACTACTGCAAGATCCACCTGTAGTAATCTAGTAGCTTTCGTTGAGGACATTGCTGCTTCACTTGACTCGAACCGGCAAGTTGACGCCATATACACTGATTTCAGCAAGGCTTTTGACAAAGTTTCCCATGAAGTGCTGATTCAAAAACTTGCTGCGTATGGCTTTGCTGGTTCTCTTCTTAAGTGGCTGCACTCTTACCTAACGGATAGATCCTTTTATGTTGTGGCCAATGGTTATAAATCTGAAACCATGATCATAACCTCTGGTGTTCCACAGGGTTCCCACCTGGGCCCCGTAATGTTTATTATCTTTGTTAATGATCTTCCTTATTGCTTCTTTAACTCCACGCCATTCTTATTCGCCGATGATTTGAAAATAATCCGCGTTATAGATTCTCTGGCTGACTCAACTTTACTTCAGGATGACTTGAACAGACTTTTAAACTGGTGTAAGGATAATAACATGCAACTTAACGTAGAAAAATGTTCCCAAATTACGTTTACTCGCAAGTCTAACTTCATTGATTTTAATTACAGTATGAATGGTACGTACCTCAGTAAGGTTGATGTGATCAGAGATTTGGGAGTCCTTCTTGATCGTAAATTAACATTTATTCCCCACATGGATAACATCATTAAAAAAGCTTCAAAGACACTTGGTTTCGTGTTGCGTAATGCTAAATGTTTTCGCAAGCCTTAAACTAAGATTTATCTTTTTAACTGTCTCGTACGTACTGTATTAGAATACTACGCGGTTGTGTGGCGTCCCCACTATGCAACACATAGTCTTAGGTTAGAGAGGATCCAGAAAAGATTTTTATACCATCTTGCCTATTGTGCGAGATTAGCCAAAAAAGTTCCGAGCTATGCAAAACGTCTTGAAAAATTTAGCATAGCTTCACTCGAAAAACGAAGAGATAATATAGATTTAATTTTTCTTTTTAAAATACTTCAGAGTAAAATAGACTGTCCCCAGTTGTTAAGTAAATTTAATTTTAACCTACCCTACAATTATCCGCGTCACCCTGTCAAACTGTTACGTCCTCCATTCCGCAAAACTGTATCGGGATCCAACTCCCCTATCCCCAGACTTTGCAGGCTTTTTAATAATTGCGATGTATCAATAGATATTTATTCAACAACACTTCAAAAATTCAAGCGCCTAGTCCATCAAAAGTAGTTACCATATTTTTATTTGTTTTTCTTGTCATCACTGTACCTATTGTGTTTCTAAAACTACCCACTTGTTGTTGTAAGTGTTATTTCTGCACTATTAATGTAATTTTATAGATGTTGTAATTTTTTGTTTTTGCATGCTGTGTCTATCGCATCATATTGTATACTATGCTTGTATAATATTGGTTGTATTACTAGAATAAACAGTATAACAATTGTAGATAGGCCAATAAATAAATAAATAAATAAATAAAAATAAAAATATTGATTACGATTTAAACAAATGTGTCTGTTGATAAGGTTGTCAAACCAAACAAAACATGATAAATTTATTACAGAAAGACAAACTGTAACAAAACAATAGTATAAGATGTAATAAAGCTTGTCAACAGTAGAGGTAGCTCGGCGTCTATGATGAACAAGCCACACGCGCTCATCTTCTTGAATGATGCCTTCTGTGCACGTTGGATGTTCTTGCAAAATCTTCTTTCGATAACTAAGACAAATATAAAAGAACAGATTGTAGTTTAGACTATCTTTTCTAAACTCGACTCGATCGACATATCGATAGTCGACAAAATAAATGATTCTTCACTACCTGCAAAGAAAATTGTAATAATCATACTTAACATAGACACACCAACCAGAACAACTTCTTGTCTTCATGAACATTACACAGGTACTCTGAACATCGCTCATTGCTGCATATAATCTTTCACATTCCACGCTCAAGCATATAATTATGAAGATATTCTTGAAGTTGTAAATTTGAGTTGTAAGTAGTAGAAAGATGTACTGCAATAAAAATAGACATTGCTATTATTTAGTTTTTCATTTTAATTATGATTTATTTTAATATGAATTAACCTTGTCTATTGTTAATTCTGTCATCTAAGACGGTCTGGATGTTGTGATCGACTCTGATATAGAGGTAGGTAATGATGACGGGTGAAGCAAAGTCACAATTGAATGGTTACTGTAGTACGAATGAAGAAGTGTAGACGTTGTATTAACGACGAAGGAATTCGCATAAAACCTGGGTTAGGCTCTACAGACGGAGACATAAAGAAGCTATGCATGTAAAAGGAGGGAGGCCATACAAAGTAGTGAATTTGGTCTTCTCTGGCATGGCTAAAAGGCCTTGCTCGACGAGTGATGATAATACCAATAATACTTCGTTAGTGCTTGATTTTTGATGATATGATTGAACATGATCACTCACTTTAGTTTCACCTCTTGCAATAAAATTCTTTAGTGAAATTAACACCATTGCTAAGTTCTTTAAACCAAAGTACGTTATTGATATTACATAAAATATAATCTGAAAATAGAAGAAAATGGTTAGAATATGTCGGTCTTTAATTTAAGTACTTCAATCTTAAAACTATTTAAACATAAGTAATAAAACATACCATAGGTCGTAACGTTGCCTCTATAATTATGTAGATATCAATTATATTCAGGTATATAGTAAACATCTGGTTCCAGTGTTCTCTCTCTGAGTGTTCGGTGTTTCGTGAATTTTGAACTGTTTTTATCCAAACGTGAAGTATTTTCTCAATAGTTTTAAACAATGGCAAAGCGTATAGGATATTTATATCTAAAACGATGCAAACGTACATCGATGTCATATCGAAAATATCCAATTGAAAAACACAATGAAAACACATGATGAATCCTAAATACACAGAATTCAAAATAAAAACCCAAATCCAGTTACTGATCCTAATTTCTTTGAGCTCGTAGTTATTTATTTGTAAAACTCTAAGTAAGTATTGAATTTTCATGACCATCAAAATATTATTGGAGCTGTGCATGATGCTTAAGACGATGTTTACAAAGTCCCCGATCACGAAGACAATAAAATCCAAGATTATGAATGAAGAAAAAAATAAACTTAAATCCTCCCATATTTCCCCTAAGTCCTCAATGATAAACATAATCCATGCATACAAAATATTACAACGATACGTTAACATGCCAAATACTCGAAAAAAGTTGTAAAAATAAGTATTACAAGTGATAATGTTGTCACGAATAGTATACTTAGCGCAGAAAAAAAGACTAAGTATCAAATTCAACGGTCTTAGTACTGATTGTAAATCATTTTCAATAACGTTATTTTGTAAAATTTCATTGGGTGAAACTGTTGGTATATTCCCAATCATTTTAATAGTGTTTCTGTTTGATTTGAAATATTTTTTGAAATACGACAACATGTTGGCTACGCTTGATATTTAGATGTCGATTAACGTAATAAACTAAAGTCAATCGATAGACAAGCAATTAACTATCACTTTATAAAATGTTTAGCATTAAACTTGTTATTTGTTTGTTAATACTTTACAGCTTGTTGTTTGCAGTAACTTAAACAATTTTATTTATTCTATTTTGCCCCACTGTTCGTCCCACCAGTGGGGCAGAATAGACTGGTCTCAATTTTGTCGTCTACTATCACACTTGTCTACTATACACTTCCATACACTCGAAGTATTTGTTTATCCTCCTGGAGCTGGCACTGTTGGGTTTATTAAAATAACTAGTTAAAAAGAACCGGCCCAGTGCGGGTTTCGGGTTCCAGGGTTCCGTACCATTGTCGCAAAAAACGGCAAAAAAATGACCTTTGTTGTATGGGACCCTCACTTAAATATTTATATTATTCTGTTTTTAGTATTTGTTGTTATAGCGGCAACAAAAATACATCATCTGTGAAAATTTCAACTGCCTCGTTATCACGGTTCATGAGATGCAGCCTGGTGACAGACGGACAGACAGACGGACCGCGGAGTCTTAAAAATAGGGTCCAGTTTTTACCCTTTGTATCCTTTAATTATCCTCCTTAGTAGCATTGCGTGACTCATTAAAGGTCAACGGTATGTCGCCTTCGAACAAAATTAAAGTATGATGCGCGATCAATTGGAGCTGCGTCCGCGGCGGCGTGTGCGCCGCTGTTGTCTGCATTTAAAAACATCGCATATCTCTGCAGCCTATTAGCGGACACTTCCGGTATTCCTTTATGTTTTCCGAAAATAATAATAATCATAATCATAATCATTTATTTGCTAATATGGGTAATTACATGAAGTTGTTAAAAAATATAGCACAGTCCAACCATATTACACCTTGAGGCATGCAAATCACAAGCAAGTTCACACATTTACTTGCAAAAAATACTTTATAATTAAACACAATTTCAATTTATTTCGTTTTGTTAATTTCACTGCGTGGCGACAATGAAACATAACAAATCTTAAGCTATCAATAATGTTACTAGATGAATTAAATTAAAAATGTCATTGATTAAATGAGGATGTCAAGATAAATTTGTAAATAAATGTTAAAGTAAATGTCAAAGTAAAATCAAAGCAAATGTCAAAGTAATAATATTAATAATTAAATTATTAATTAAATTTGCGCACTAGTCACATCAACAATATGTCCTGACATCCTCTTTTAAGTAATCCTGAATACTATAATAGCATTTACATAGCAAGAATCTTTTTAATTTCTTTTTGAAATCGTCGATGGATTGAGTTTCTAGTATGGACTTAGGCAAGTGATTGTATATACGCGGCGTCATAATGAAAATGCTTTTGGAATATAAGGCTGTCTTGTAAGATTTGCAACAAATTTTATCACTATGCCTCATACTTCTGTACCTATCAAAAAGATGTTTGTTAGTTCTTCCAAAGCTAGCAATCTCATAAATGTAGACTGACGGCAATGTTAATATATTATGCTTGATAAAATATGGTTTGCAGCTATCAGTCTGGTTTATATTAAACATACCCCTAATGCACCGCTTTTGCGCCTTGAATGCCATATCCTTATTGGTGGAATGACCCCAGAATATAACACCATAATTTATCAAGGATCCCACGTAGCCATGGTATGCTGCAAGTACAGCAGGGGTGTTTACCGTTTTTGCCAGCATATGTAGAGCGTATGATTGCTTATTTAATTTCTGATTCGAGGTATCAACATGTGTCTTCCAATTCAAATTATAATGAATTGACATGCCTAAGAATTTTGTAGTTGCTATCTCATTTATTTTGTTACCTGCATATTGTATATTAAGGTCAGTAAATTGGGCTTTACGATTGCGAAATATCATAATTTTAGTTTTGTCAAAGTTCATTTTCAAACAAAGACCTTATACTTCTTACTACTAGACTGTGCACTATGGCGCAAAAACCGGTCCGAGCGAGAGGGCTCCCGTTGGTAGTGTGTCTCTTTCTATTGAGGTGACCATGACCAAACATAACACGGGATAAATTGATTGTAAAAACAATAGTGTAAGTATCCCAATATATGTATTTATGTTACCTCGCCACCTAAACCTACCAAATTAATTGAAAAAAAATGAGTGTATATTTTTTGGAATCTACGTCACTTACCGAGTCGGTGTCGAGCGTAAAGAATTTTGACATCTCATGTTTTTCCATTGGTGTCGTAAGAGGCGACTAAGGGACAAACCAGAGAATGATCAGCAGCGTTCTCTGTGCATTTGTAACAACCATACTGGGATCGCCAACCCGCCTGCAAAGCACTCCCCATGAATAGCACAAATAAAACATAGCCCCTAGTGCCCGGCAGTCTGCCTAACCTCGACTACGGTAGCGGTCTAGGTTACGGTATGGCAAGGGGTACAATGAATCCCGGACGAGATCCGGCTACCCCAACAAATACCGACGACAGGACCTGGCAACGTACAACACGCGCACACTCCGGAATCCGGACCGACGATAAGATGACCGAACTCGAAGAGTAATTGAGCAGTTTACGATGGTGTATTCGGGGAGGACTCGATAATCCTCAAATCCCAAGTCTGCATAAGTCTTATTCTTCAAGACCCATCGTATAGATAGGAAAAAAAACTCTCTGTACTACTCTCAAGCTCATGAAGGAGAGGCGTAAGATGATCCTGCAGTCTTCAGACGATGCTTTGAAATACCCCAAAGGATCTCAATGATTTCACATATTGTCCAGTTGCGTAGACAGTTGAGACACAAAACTACACCAATTTTATATCACAATATCACCTCTGTAAACACCATGTTTCTAGCAAATAAATATTCTATTCTATTCTAGGAATCAATTTGCAAATAATATTAACAGCCGCTGAACTTCACTCGAAAAAATCCCGCCAAAAACTCCAACCTGGTGGCCTTACATTTAGTATTACCAGGCCCAAACATTAAAAAGTACTACTCTTACACAGTATTAATGAATTATTTTTTAAATACAATGAATTGATGAATTAAAGGAACTGTAAAAATATTTAAATACGCTTGAAAGTTTCATAGACTTTGAAACGTATTTAAATATATTTTTTATTCGTTCGTTTTGGTATTACATAAAAAAGAAAATATAAAATTTTCTACCATTTCTACCAAACCCAAAGATTAGTTGAGCTGGCAAGATGTCAGACAAGGACACACTACCAGCGGGCACCCTCTCGCTCAGGACCGCTTTTGGTTAGCTACCGCTTATAAGGGAATAGCTAACCTAGATGTATGATAATAGATTTCATTTTAGCTAAACAAAAATTTTTGGTGCACAGTCTAGTAGTAAGAAATACGTATAAGGTCTTTGTTTTCAAATTGTTATTAGTCAGCCATTTTATAATATCACTTAGAGTGCTGTTTATAGCTTTTTCTAGAGATTCCTTATCCTTACTTGTAAAAACGATAGTACTATCATCAGCAAAAAGTATAGAGGGATGATTGGTTACTTTTAACGGCTTGTGCTTTGCTTTAATAATTAACGACTTGTGATCCGTGCGTAATATGAATGGATCTGACCTGCCATATAGGTACTGATAGAACCGACGTATTCCAAATATTATTGCTGTCGCCTCTTTTTGTATTTGTGAGTAATTCTTCTCAGCCGTGTTAACGTGCGGGAAGCGCTACCGGGCGCTCTAACCCGTCATAATCTATTTGAGATAAAATAGCACCCAAGCCACTCGGCGATGCATCGACAGTTAACACTATTTTAGCGTCTAAATTGAAGTGTGTTAAGACCTTAATCAGATCAGATAGAAAAAAGAGATCAGACGTTAATCTTTTCTTAATTTCTTCGAACGCTCGTTGCTGTTACGTAGACTTGTCCTACTTTTCCCCCTTTTTTAATAGGTCTTACAAGGGACTCAGCAGGATACAGGATGCTCCAGGCATGAAATTTATGTAATAGTTTACCAGGCCTAAAAACGATTGCAATGTATTAACGTTGGTAGGAATGGGCGCATCGGCTATAGTTTTCAGCTTCGCCGGGTGTTTCTGTAAGCCATCCTTGTTTATTATATAACCTAAATATTTAATTTCGTTTTTGAAGAAATCGCATTTTTCACTGTTAACCCTGCATCCTAAAGTCTTTGCAGAACTATGCTCAACTTTTTCAGATGCCCCTCTGAGGTCCGGTCAGTCACTAAAATGTTGTCGAGCAGGCACAGGACCCCGTCTAGTCCTGATAGCACCGTTTCCATAGCGCGTTGGAATATAGACGGCGCACTAGACAATCCGAATACTAGTCGAGTATAATTAAATAAACCTCGGTGTGTAGTGCTAGAAGTGATCGGTTCAGATTCCTCGTCTAACAAAAACTGATTATAGGCCATGGTAGTTTTGAAAATAGTTCGTATACCGTGGGTAGGAGGATATTGTTCTATCATCAGCTGTTTGTTAATTGTAACCGAATAGTCGGCACACAATCTCACGGAACCGTTGTGCTTAAGCACGGATACAATTGGCGACGCGTACTCCGAGTGTGCAACGGGCTTTAGAACACCTAGGTCCACTAAACGTAATATCTCGTCGCCGACCTTATCACGTAATGCGAACGCAATTGGACGCGCCTTACAGAATATCGGTTTCCCATCCTCGTCGCCACTTTTGGGTTCGGGGAGACAAGTGAAAACGTGACAGCTATAGACATACAAAGATGACGTCGGAGCAATCGCAATCCGTCCCGAACATAATACAAGCGGTAAATGATCCAGAATTCACCAACATAACCTCACGCCATAAGCGCCCGCGGCTAGACGAGTCTTCAAGTGACCAGCTAGAGGAATTTAAGCTTGTGATCATGGAAATGCTGACGTCATGGAAGCGTGATCACGATAACGCTACAGCAAAAGTAATGGCAGAGCAGACGGCCCTAGTCACAAAACTGGTTTCTGATTTTGCAGAACTGAAACAGCAAAATCTTCAAATTCAGAAAGCCAATGCGGAAATTGAAAAATCAGTCACCTCCATCAGCGAATTTTACGATGATATTAATACCCAACTGAAAACACTACAGAATGAGTGTAGAGAGTACAAAAAATACACGGAGTACCTAGAAAAAACAGTGAGAGACCTTCAGTATAAGTCGCGATCTTCAACAGTCGAGGTAAGAAATATACCTGTACAGCCCAATGAGTCGACTATAGACCTCGAAAAAATTATGACGAAAATCGGAAACACCGTCGATCTACCAATATCGTCAACAAATATCCGAGATATATACCGTGTCCCAGGCAACTCGGCCAGCAAAGCGATCGTTGCGGAGTTTACGAGTGTGCAAGTCAAGACAGAATTGATTACCCGTATACGAGGATTCAATAATAAACATCCAAACAAAGAAAACAAACTGAATACACAACTAATAGGACTACCTGGACAGAAACAACCCGTATATTTGGACGAGCATCTGTGTCATTCAGCAAAGAAACTATTTTATCTGGCAAGACAATTCGCCAAGAAGCATGAGTATAAATTTTGCTGGTGTACTAATGGCAACATCTTCCTGCGCAAGCAGCTAGGACATAAGCAAATTCTTATAATATCCGAAACTACCCTGCAGGAGCTTCAGAACATGATATGACTATTGCTCGAGTTGGTAACGCTGTTTTTCTCATATTGTTTTGAACCAATATCTTGTAACATTATTTTATTTTTTATTTTTGTACTGCATGATGTAACTTTCTGTATTGTATTGAGTAGGAATTTGGTAAACACTTATATTACGAAACTACACACACAAACATATTATGTTCTACCCTCCAATAAACATAAACATACACACACACTTTTATATTGTACTAGCAACATAGCACTCACAACCACCATCTCACTTGCATGCATCATTCCTTTTAATCATAACATGGTAAAAAGCTACCCTACTCGTTGGGATATAAGTATGGTATTTTTATCGTATTTTACACTACTGGCTATTATTTATTTTACAAATGGCTAATCTAGTTGAAAATATTATCACTGACTTGCACAATATTGAAGTCGCGAAGGCCTACACATGTACTCCGAATGAGTGCACTAAATATCTTAATAGTTCAAGTGCTTCTACTACCATTTTTCATATCAATATACGTAGCATTAAAAGAAATTTTGATGAATTGTTAACCTTACTGTCTGTAATTAAAACTGATTGCGATGTCCTTGTACTGACTGAATGTTGGCTTAGCAAAATAAGGGACTTGCCTGTGTTGGATGGCTACAACACTCATTACACAAAACAAACTAAAAACCAGAATGACGGCGTAGTTATATACATTAAAAGTGAAATTAAATACACGATTAACGAACCTGATTTCATAAATGGTAACTGTCTCACCTGCCAAATTAATAACGAACTAGCAATAATTGCGGTCTATAGATCTCCCTCATACAATACAAAACTAGAGTTCGAGCAGTTCCTATAAAGTCTGGATAACGTGTTAACCGCCTTGGACAAAACCAAAAATATTTGTCTTATTGGTGCCACCAATATAGACATCATGCCATCAAATATAGCTGAGCGTGCAGCTAACTACTTAACCCTCAACGCTACCTATGGCATGCTACCTGCACATTCTATTCCAACTAGAATAAACTCCTGTATTGACCATGTTATCGTAAAAACTAAGAAAACTACTACTGTACTTATACTGGATTGTCACATCACCGACCACCTTCCCTTGCTTGTAAAAATCGATGACACAAGCCCAATAAAGTTAACAGTACCTGCATACACAATGCCTAAGATAGACTACCCCAGTGTCAAAACAGATATAGAACAACAAGATTTTTCCCAAGTTATAAGTACAGACGACCCTAACTTAGCCTCCACCGCTCTAATAACCACCATACAAAACATTATTAATGTGAACAAAAAAAAAATTCAAATTACTAAGAAAAACAGAAACCTAAAGCCGTGGATTACTCCCGGTCTACTAAGATGTATTCGCCACCGCGACAGATTACATAATAAGGCACGGAAGTCACCTGATAATCCAGTCCTACAAATCACATATAAGCGGTATCGAAACCATTGTAACAGCCTTCTTAGAAAACTAAAAACACTACATGATAAATACGAATTAGAAAAAGCAAAACATAATCCCAAAACACTTTGGAATAAAATAAAAGACATCACTAACACAAAAAAGAAATGTCCATCACCTACAGAACTGCTGAACACCAAACCTGATCCAAAGGCAGCTATTAATACTGTATGTAACTTCTTTGCCACAATTGGCGCTGACCTAGCCACAAAAATACCTGGAACTTCACAACTGCCCGCTAATCGAAACTCCTACGCAAATTCCTTTGTATTTCTTGAGGTGGCTGAATCTGAGGTGGAGTCCACCATCATGGGCCTGAGGCACGATAGTGCTACAGGCTGGGATGGAATACCGACAAACCTTCTGAGAGTTTGTCGGAATACTCTTGTACCTCTAATAACCCACATTATTAACATCTCCATAGGAAAAGGAGTATTCCCACAACCATTCAAGAGGGCTCTGGTCCACCCGATTCACAAAGGTGGGTCCAGGGACTGTGTCAACAATTATCGACCAATTTCGGTACTCTCGGCTCTCTCTAAAGTGATGGAAAAGTTGATAAACAGTCGCCTAGTAAACTACCTGAACAAGTACAACATTATAGCATCCAACCAATACGGGTTCAAAAGAGGAGTCTCCACCGAAGACGCAGTTGTCGATCTAACCCAATTTGTATCACAAAAACTAGATGAAAAGCAAAAATGCACTGGTATTTTCCTGGATTTGAAAAAGGCTTTTGACACAGTCTCTGTTCCTACCCTCCTCTACAAATTGGAGTCTATAGGTATTCGCGATAAGCCTCTCGAACTCTTCAGGGATTATCTACAAAACAGGAAGATGGCTGTTAAGATCGATTCATGCCTAAGTGATGAAGAAACAGTCACATACGGCGTCCCACAGGGCAGCGTGATAGGACCCACACTTTTTCAAATTTACATAAATGATCTGTGCACGCTGTCCTTACATAAATCACAGATCTTTACGTACGCTGATGATACTGCGATTGTTGTTTATGGTAATACGTGGAGCGAGGTCAAGCGATCTGCGGAACAATCCTTAATTAATGTTGGGAGGTGGTTGCGAGAAAACCTTCTCACGCTTAACGTGGATAAAACCAACTTCATTCCGTTTTCTATGAATTATAGGAACAAAGCATCAGAGGAATTTGAAATTATTGCACATACATGTTCTGATCACAGCCATTGCTCATGCACGGCGCTTACTCGCGTCAACCAAACGAAGTACCTGGGTGTAGTGATTGATGATGGACTGAAATGGTACAATCAAATAGACAGTATCACTTCAAAAGTCAGAAGACTCATCTACATTTTGAAATCTCTAAGATTCTGCGCAGACAAACATGTACTGAAAATGGTTTACCTAGCACTTTGTCAGTCCGTTATCACTTACTGCATCCCGGTTTGGGGAGGGGCCGCTAAAACAAAGTTTATCGAAGTGGAAAGGGCACAGAGAGCTGTGCTCAAGGTTATGCTTGGTAAACCATATAGATTTCCCACTATTGATTTATATGCGGACTGTAAGTTGCTTACGGTGAGACAGCTCTTTGTCCTCCGAGCTACGCTTAGGAAACATAAACAAATTCCCTCACCAGATAACACTAAGCGCAAAGCAAAAATGATATTTACAACAATAAGCCATAAGACCACATTCGCCAGGCGCCAGTTCTACGTTGTGAGCTCTTTCATTTACAGAAATATTGCTAAAAATATTCAAATAACTGGGCTGAATCACCATGAAGTCAGGGCTAAGGTACAAAGTTGGCTTCAGGGTCAAGACTACGTTCAAACAGAAGAACTACTCCACATCCAACAGTAGCTGTACAAAATTTCTTCTACCCATTTAATCACTCACAATCGCAATCATTTTAGCAAGATACACAAAATTACTAACAATATAATACACATACAGGCGAAAATATACAAACAATCCTTTTACGTACACTTACACCCCCTCATACACACTCTCACTCACATACACACCTCCACGCCACACACACAATTACATAACTGTCATATTATGCACACTCACTCACAACTCCGTTTAATATATTCCCTTACTTCTAGTTTAAAACGTTGAAAAAAAAAAAAAAAAAAAAAAAAAATTGTACTTTCAAACCTATTCTTTGCCATGATTTTGTATATCGACATAACACACTTTTTGTAAAAGGTTTTTGGTATCATAGTGACAGCAGAACACTGACTCCTAAGTCACAGGATCTCCTAGTTTAGGAGTCAGGGTTTTCTCTATCTGTATGACCTTTATTTACTGATTCATGCGATCTAGTATGTAAGCATTGTTGAAGGTTTTTGTATAAATAAAGATTTTTATTATTATTATTTATTTATTATTATTATACTGGCTTTATTATCTCTTAAACACATCACGCGGGCGCAGCCACGCACACATAGAAATGCTAGCACACGCATACACAACAATGGACACAATGATGTTAAGGAGATTACGGGAACCAGGAGGTTGCATGAGAATGTTGAAATCGTCCATGATGACGGAATGTGCATACTCTGACCCTACAGATTCCTGAACAAATAATAAAAATATAATTAGTCAAGGCCAAAGTCGCATCATTTATTTTAATTAGGCCATTAACTAGTTAAACCTTTTTAAACCAAAAAAAATCAGTACGAAAATAATTATTAATAAAACGACAGTATCAGAGTAATCAAACTTACGACATACGTTTTTCATCCATAAAAATCAAATGAGAAGTATAGAGTAGGTTTTACATCTAATATTCTGGATAAAATATACCTACTTTTTCATTTTATAAACAAGACCCTCACTATATAAAAAATAAAACATTTACGTTTACTAACCATATTCTAATACATGATATTAGGTATATAATGTATTAGAATAAGTTAAATTTGTAAAAAAATATTAAAGCCGTTTTATTTGTGGCAGTGAACATAAATTATCATAATATGTTTTTTTTTTGACCTATTATGAAATACTGGATTTCGTAACAATTTTTGGGTAGTCTGTATCATTATAAATTACAATACAATGTGAATCACTTGTAATTTATTATTTCTTAAATAAATAGCCTCTTTGTCTATAAATATAATGTCTATATATTCGGTTTCTATTCTAGATAGAGCGACATTATTTTGGTTTTTACTACCCGAATATATAACACAGCCAGATAGATTAAAACAAAATACCTGTAAAAAAAATCCTATCTAAGGTATATCAACTCGCATCTACATAGAAGAGAGCCTCTTCATTGTTTGACGTCCACGCGCGTGTCAAAATTTGAAGACACGCGCGTGTTAGATGAGAGGGGGTGATCGGCAGTTCCTGGGTGGTGGGTGTATCGTCCACAAGTCCCTTGTGAACAACGTTGTGAAGATCGAGAGTGTGTCGACCAAGGTGGTGTACCTTATACTCAGAATATCCTAAGATATTCGCTGAAGGTCATATAGGTCTACGCCTCGACCTCGGCACATACCGACGACAAAGTAAAGACCATGTTTGAGGATATCTCTAGAGAAATGCATGATTTAAAAACTCATTTCACTGTTGTCAGAGGGGACTTCAACGCGAAACTGGGCTAACGAGACGATGATGAGTTGCAAGTGGGGCAATTTGGAGTTGGACGATGGAACAACCGGGGTCACATAATGGCCAGGTTTATGGTGAAGGTGGGCCTTGAACTCCTTCTTCAGAAAGCGTGAACACAGGGAGTGCACCTGGCTGAGCCCCGATGGTGCAACTAAAAGCGAGATCGACTTCATCTTGTCGACCAAGAAGCAATCATAATAAGTAAGAAGCTCCAATAAGTACCGGAATAAGTGCTCCAAGGTCTTTGCAAGAGATGTGACTATTGGGCAGAGCCAGCTCACGAAACTGAAGACCTATGATGGCAGAATCGTATCCGCCAAACCTAAGCTTCTGAGGGAGATCGAGAGATTCTATGGGCAGTTGTACACGTCAACCAGTAAACTCTTCGCGAGTCTAGCAAACGACCCGACACTATATATAGAGCTAAATGGACCCGACACTATACCGAAGACATTTCGGTCGTCAATCTGTACGAGATTAGGATGGCTCTTAAACAGCTTAAGAACAACAAGGCACCGGGTGATGACGGAATTACGGCCAAAGTCCTGAAGGCGGGTGGAAAGCAAAATTTGCCTGTATTAGAGCACTTCGGTCTTCCAAAACGTATACTTATATACACGGGTATAAAATAGCAGGACGTGTTTTGCTGTTTTAGTTAATAGACACCCAAAACCAGTCGCACTTAAGTGCCTTCTATTATGAGCCAGTACTCTCCCACTGAAAGGCAGGGGGCCTCGCTCAGTTATTTCCACCATTACGTAATAGCCTGTTGGTCGACTATTATGTCTTTAGGTGCAGATGAGCGTAACTCTCGTCAACATACTGCTAGATTTGTGGTGAATTTAATTTATTGTTTCCATTTTAATTTTGTAAGTGCGATAAGCTGTTTTATGCATGTTGTTATTTTCATCAAACTATTTAATTTAATAAAATAGATGCCAATACTCTGCCACTGGTAGGGCGGACAATGGGGCTAAGTATAATTATACATTTAGAGCTTTCAATATAAATCTGAAGAGTGAGCGGAAGGCTGGATGGAGTGAGTAATTATTGAGAGACTAGGAGTAGTCAGTGTAAGAGATTGCGTGGCGGTTGACCGTACGAAATGAAAGAATGAACATTGAACCGACCCCAAGTAACGTGGAACAATAACAGGATGATATATTTTATAGCTATAGAAATCGAACACTGTATGAAGATTAAAGACGACATTTATTATAGAAACACAAACTGTAATAACACTATAGTATAAGAAGTGATAAAGCTTGAAAGCTGTAGAGGTAGCACGGCGTCTATGATGAGCAAGCCACATGCGCTCATCTTCTTGAATGATGCCTTCTGTACACGTTGGATGTTCTTGCACACCTTTCTTTCTGGATCTATAGATAAAAATAACGTAGTAAATTACATTTTGGCACGGTAGAATCAATTTTTATTCCTTGTAAATTTTAATGTAACGTTCAAAAGTGCCGCTTGGTGGCCTAGTTGAAATAATACCAATTACCAATCCAACCAATCTGCTTAGACTTTGCCCAACTGTTGGGTCGGCTTCTAGTCTAACCGGATTCAGCTGAGTACCAATGTTATACTTGGAACGACTGCTTATCTGACCTCCATAATCCAGTAACGTAACTGGGTAACCTGATACCCCTTTGCAAGACTGGTGTCAGATCTCAGGCTTCTCACTACCCGTAACGACTGTCAAAGCTTTTATCTTCAAATGACAGCTGGGACCACAGCTTAGCGTGCTTGCCGAGGCACGGAAGAAACTCGCTACGTACAGATGGTCACACATCCACACTAATATTGTAAATGCAAAAATAACTCAGTCTGTTACCTTTTCAGCTTCACTTAAGATGAAGCTTGTTACACCGGTAGACCATGTTTTGGATTAGGATATTATTTATTTTATTTTTGTTCCGGGAGTAAGTTCCCATGGATAATTTCCGTCTTACACGTGGGCGAAGCCGCTGGCAGAATCTAGTCAATTAAAACATACCACAACATTTTCTTGACTTCATGAGCATTACACAGGTACTCTGAACGTCTCTCATTGCTGCATAGAATCTCTCACATTCGACGCTCAAGCAAATTAGTATGATGATATTCTTAATGTTAGTAATTTGAATTATGGATAACAGCATGACGTACTGCAAAAGATATTCATTATTACATTAGCTCATTTAACCAACAATCCAGGTTGGGGTCTGAACCGAAAATTATTTTGTAAGTTAATAAGAAGCTCTAGCTAACTCTAAAATATTCTAATGAAGGTGAAACTACCTGACCCGACAACCTTCTACCGATTTTATTGGCGCTGTGAGATAAGAAAAGCCGCCAATAGTCCAAGAAGTTACGGGCCCGATTTTAAGAAAACTAGAACTGCATCATTGGATTTGGGGAAATCAATAGCCCTAGCCAGGCATTGAACCCGTTGGGGTTGGATAAAAAAAACACATCCTATACACCATTCAATAGTGTTGCTAATAAGGATTCAATTCTGGGATATAACAACATACGACAAACTTAAGAAAGAGCCAGTCACAGTCCTATTGTTAGATTCCACCATTGCATGTGTAGTTTAATTCATGCAGTTAATATTTATTCAATTTCATGTTTTATATAGTGCACCTTATAATGTATTATTTTCCTGTGTCATGTTATGTTTATTATTTTATTTAATAACTAACAGTTACACATTATAATCATATTATTAATAAAATAAGCACATTATACAAATGCGCAACTCACATTGTTATTACCTATTTCAATGTTAGTTTTCAAACGATCATACCTATTATATTTGTACAGTATTGTATAAGTTCTTCAAACTTCTCAGACGAGTAGTTAGGGAAATTTTGAGAGAAAAACACTAGGAGGTGGTGACGGGCGACCGTCTTTATGTAGAACTTAAAACGCGCTTCCTCTCAGTCTTATAATATGAATAAAATGTATTTAGATTTCAATTAAGTAGGTACTCCAACTACTTACGTTTATTTCTCCCTGAGCTATATACATTCGCATTGTTAATATCAGTGCTAGGTTTCGCAAATTAAGATAAGCTGTCAATGTAATGTAAAATACAATCTGGAAAAAAGTATACCCTTATTGTTAAATTAAAAGTCAGAGGCAGAAAAAGGCATACTGTTTAAACCAAATCAATTATTATTTATACATATTGGTATATTAGGTCGCTTTGCCTTGCCAAGCTGCTGAAAATATGGTTTAATGCGAGAAAAAAAGGCGAATTTTGTGGTAAGAATTGTAATTTGGTGGCGATTCCGCTTACTTTTATAGCGGAATTAACACTTACCATTGGTTGATATATCTTTTCTGTAATTATATACATATCCAGTATATTCCAGTATATGTCAAACATGATATTCCAATACTCTTCTTTTTCTGAATCATCGTTGTCTCTTGAGTTTATAGCTTTTTCAATCCATGCACGAAGCATTGTTTTTATTAATTTTAGTATTGACCAAGCATAGATAACATTGATATCGTGAGCGAAGCAAGCGTATATCGTTATAACGTCATAAATATTGAAGAACCCTCTAACTCATGAGGGTTAGAAAACTGGGGTTTGAATGAAAAAAGGTTTCAGTCTGTACTTGGGAGTGTGGATCACTGATGCCAACACTTTGACCCCCAGTCTGATTTATTCGTAGATGTAGTGATTACACCGTAGAATACAGGTTATGGTTGTAGTAGTGGTAGTTACAAAAATACTTAATCCTAGACACATATATTATCGGCGGAGAATCTTAACATCGCGATTCAGAAATGGATCGAAATTGGACAACGCCATCTAGTGACAAATGGACGAACAAATTTGCCTATCAAACGCGGTGTTTTCCGATATGTTTGCTGTGCGGTTAGACATTCCGCCCACCAAGGACATTTTGTGCAACATTATGTCCTTCTCAAGTTAAATATTACAAAGCGTTTTAGATTTTGCACATCAACAGTTTTAATATGCCTTACAATATGACATATACATCTAATTTACAACTTAAACAATGCTTATAATCATAACTTAAACTAAAAAGTGTTTAAAATTATTACTATTATATATTAATACCATTCTTAGGCAATAGGCAAGACACACAGTTTCGATGTTGGCCTTTTAAATGTAGAACCATTACTACGAAGTGTGACTACTCGTGTAAGGTTGTCTAACCCCGGATGCTTTTCAACCACTCTGCCAAGGAGCCACCGACAAGGAGGTAAGTTGTCCTCTTTAATTAAAACTACATCCCCTACGTTGGGTTCCGGAGTTTGTTTAGACCATTTATAACGATGGAAAAGTGTAGTCAAATATTCGCTGGACCAGCGACGCCAGAAATGTTGCGTCATCTGTTGCACTAAATGCCACCTCTTCAAGCTAGAAATATTTGCATCTTCATAGTTACGGTCAGGCGCGTTTACAATTGCTTCTCCCACAAGAAAATGCCCTGGCGTTATTGCATCAAAAGTGTTCGAATCGGTCAGCCTACACAAGGGACGTGAGTTCAAGCATGCTTCTACTTGGCTTAATAAAGTGCACATCTCTTCAAAAGTTAAAGTAGAGCTGCCTATTACTCTATTTAAATGTTTCTTGCATGACTTTATTCCAGCCTCCCATAATCCTCCAAAGTTTGGAGCATGTGGTGGAATGAAATGCCATGTGGTACCCTCACTAGCCAAGGCCGCAGCAATATCCTTAGCTATACCTGAATTTTTGGAGAGAAGTAATATATCTATTTCCCTAGAAGCCCCCTGAAAATTAGTACCGTTGTCACTCCATATATCCTTGCAGTGACCTCGTCTTGCCACAAACCTTTTAAACGCGGCAAGAAACCCCTGTGTTGTTAGGTCGCTAACGACCTCAATGTGGACAGCTTTAGTGGCCATGCAGACGAATAAACAAATGTATCCCTTATACGCATGATGACCCCTACCTTTTGATGTCCTCAAATTAATAGGACCAGCATAATCTACCCCGCTATTCTTAAATGGCCTATTTGGTGTAACCCGTGCAGGTGGTAATTGACCCATCAATTGAGGTTTTGTAGAAGCTGCATAACGCAAACAAATTACACAGTTTCGCACGTATGCAGTAACCAACCGTTTAGCTCCCTGAATATAATATTTTGAGCTTAAGTAATTAAGCATTAGTTGAGGACCGCCATGAAGATTCCTATGATGTGCGTCGGCAATGAGAAGATTGGTAAAATGAGTATTACTTGGAATCAACATTGGATTTTTGCGATCCTTGGCAAGATCGGAACGTTCCAATCTACCGCCCACCCTCAGGATATTAACGGAATCTAGGTAAAGATTTAAAGGTTTAAACAAATTTCTTTTAGGGTTTTCTTTTTGCAGGTCCAGAATTATTGCTGCAAAGTTTTGACTTTGACATACCCTTATGCATGTCTCCAACGCTAATCTCATTTCTTCTGCCGTTATAAAATTATAATTCTTTCTTTCAGTCTTCGGTTTTCTCAACTCTAAGGGACGTCTTAAATATGCTACTATTCTAACAAGTTTGGTAAGTGATGAATATTTGTCCCATACAAAATTATCATTTAATGTTACGTGTACCTTTATTTCTTCTATATTTGTTGATACCGTCTTGCGTTTGTCGACTTTAATATTTTTATCCTTTAGGAACCCCGGACCATCTAACCACAATTTAAAGTTTACAAACTCTGATGCATAAAGACCCCGCGAGGCGCAATCAGCAGGATTGCCTTTCGACTGAACATGATTCCATTGCTGAGGTTCACTTAAGCTCAGAATTTCAGAAACGCGATTTGCCACGAATGTTTTCCATCTGTTGGGATGGCTGTTTAACCACGCTAACACGATCTCCGAATCGGTCCAGTAGTACAAATTAAATTTACTTATTCCCATCACTTCTGAGACTTCGGATAAGAGTTTGGCTAAGAGGACTGCTCCGCACAATTCCAATCGAGGCACTGAAATCGTTTTTATAGGAGCAACATTAGTTTTTGCCGTGAGCAAAGTGACATGTATCTCACCGTCAGCATCGACAACCCGTGCGTACACTACCGCAGCATATGCTGATTTTGACGCGTCGCAAAATCCGTGTAAGTCAATCTGCTTGTCACCGTGCTTCATACTTAACCATCGAGGTATTGAAAAATTCTTTAAACCTTGTAACTCTTGTCGGTAAGTAAACCATTCTTTTCTTATGTCATGTGGAATTTCCTCATCCCATCCAATCCCAGAAACCCATAATTTTTGAATTAGCATTTTCGCAACAATGATTACGGGTGCGACCCATCCTAAAGGGTCAAATAGTCTTGCTATGTCTGATAATATTTTTCTTTTTGTTACAGGTTCCTGCAGCGGAGGCAACTGAACAGAATACTGGAAGGTGTCGCAGCTTCGGTTCCAGGTAAGTCCCAACGTTTTAAATATCTCATCTTGTTTTATGTTGATCTCTCTTTCTACACCATCTTGTCCTTTGAACGAGAGTCTTTCCCCGATTATTTTCTCCAGTAATTCACTGCTATTACTTGACCATTTTTGTAAAGTGAATCCTGCTTTTGCTAATAACTCGTTCATTTGATTAAAGATTTGCGTGCCTTCTTCTATTGAGTCACAACCAGTCATAAGATCGTCCATGTAATAATCTTTAAGGACCTTTTCAGCTGCTAGTGGATATTTGACTCCTTCATCGTACGCGACTTGCTGCATCGATCGAACTGCTAAGAAAGGCGCTGCAGAGGTACCAAAGGTAACTGTAAGTAACTTATAATCCTTTATTGAAGATTGTTTGCTGTCTCTCCATACGATGCGCTGAAAATCTGTATGATGGTCGGCCACACGCACCATTCGGTACATTTTGACAATGTCTGAAACGAGGCAAATGCGGTGAATTCTCCAACGAATCAATAAATGCCGCAAATCTGGTTGCAGCCCCGGACCGATCATTAGGTCATCGTTGAGCGATATTCCATTTTTTCCTTTGCAGGAAGCATCGAAGACAACCCGAACCTTGGTCGTGTCTTTATCGTCACGTATAACCGCATGATGAGGTAAGTACACCGCATGTTGATTTTGTTCTTCTTCTTTGGTTATTTGCCTCATGTGTCCCAATTGCAGGTATTCATTGAGGACTTCTTCATATTTTGTTTTTAAATCTGTGTTTTTATTTAGCTTAGCTTCTAATGCATAAAACCTATTCATTGCTACCTTTCTTGTATCGCCATATTGACAGCTCGGATCTTGACTTCTAAATGGTAAGTTTACTACGTAACGACCGTCACTGTCTCTTACAGTTCTAGCTTTAAATATCTCTTCGCATCTTGATTCTTCTTCGGTGAGTATATGTTTCTTAATTTGATTTGGTTCCTTTTCTAATTCCCAGAATTTTTTCAGGAGTTCGTCATCACCAAGGTGAGCATGCATTACGGTAATGTTTGATGTATTCTGAGCAGCAGAGGCTACTGTACCGGATAAGATCCATCCTAATGAAGTAGACTGAGCTACAGTGCTACCATCAGGAGCCTTTTTCAACCCATTTTGTAAAATCTGACCATATATTTCTGCTCCTAACAACATATCCACTTTATCCGGTGTATGATATCTAGGATCCGCTAATTTGATGTCGCTAGCTTGAGCCCAATCTAAATATACTGTTTCCCTACCAGGTAATAATGACGTAATAGATTTGAGAACATATGCTTTGACTACAAGTTCAAATGATGGATCGACCCTGGACTGAATCTTAACCTCAACAACCGAATTTAAGGATAATTTGTTGTTAACATCTATACCAGTTATTAAACCTTTAGCTGGTTTTTTCTGAAGCCCTAAACTTTGCACAGTATGCTCTGTAACGAAAGACGCCTGAGAGCCTTGGTCTAACAGGGCCCTGATTGTAAACATAACTCCGTTTTTCGAAACAGCCCTCACTGTGGCTGTGGCCAATAAAACTTGGTTATTCGCTAAACCTTTCGAAAAACAAGTTACTACTTTGTTTTCAGATTCTAATCCTAACGTGGTTGTATGTTCTTTCATAGATGAATCTCCCTTTTCACCTACTGACTCCTGTTCACCTTTAGGGTGCAACAAGGAGTGATGTCTCCGCTTGCATATTTGACAAGAGGCTGTGCACTTACAAAATCTGGCAGAGTGGTTGTGCCCCAGACAATTGAAACATAAATTGTGATCCTGCACAAACTTACGCCGAATATCCACATCCTGGTTAACAAATTGTTTGCAATTTCTTATTTTATGCTCGTTACTGTTACAACACGGACAAACTATGGCTGCATTGGCCGCCGCCGTGTGAAAAACCTTTGCCTTACTAACATTAACATTATTTTTAATTGACTTAGTACCTAAGAATTCAAATGCCCTATAGCGACCTGTTAAAAATTCTTTAAACTGTTCAAATGTAGGCAGCTTATCTGACTCAGTGTTACTAGTTACCTTTAGTTCCCAATCCTTTCTACTGTCTGGATCTAGTTTTAATGTTATGATATGAATGATTAAAATATCCCATGAAGTAATATCGATATCTAAGTTAGTGAGTGCATTTAGACAGTCTGATGTTGTATCCATTAATTCCTTTAAAGCACTAGCTGACTCTTGTACTATGTTCCTCTGACTGAGCAATCTTACCAAAATGCAGTGAGACAAATATTTTTTGTTATTATACCTGGTCTCCAACTGAGCCCAGCATCTTTCATAATTTGATTCCGAAATTGGTATATGACGAAGGAGCTGCTCGGCTTCCCCAGTCAAATAACTTTTTAAATAATGTAATTTTTGAACATTATCAATAGTGCTATTTTTATGTATTGCTGATACAAATAAATCTCGGAAAGTCGGCCATTCGGTATATTTCCCCGAAAATGTTGGGATAGTTATTCTAGGTAATTTTATAGACACGCTTTTATTTACGGAACCATTATTTGATGATGACCCCGTAGCTGGATAAACATCACTACTCTTAAATTTATTTAATTCAGTTCTTAAGTCACATTTCAAATCTAAATATAATTCCTCAGTATTATAATAAACTTCACTTATAGTGTATGGTGAAGATATCAACTCCTTAGGTTCAAAATCTTTAATAATTTGTTTATGTGTTAAACTAAATTGCGCCCACAATTCTTCCACATTTTCTAATCTGGTTTCTAAATATTGTTCGGTAATTCTATCCTTTGGCGACTTTTTAAAATTAGTTTTAGCTCTTGACAACCGAGCTTGAATATCATCTTGCAACTTAACGTGTGATTGCAAAGACATTTTTGAAGTAAACAATAAAAATATAAGTTCGGCAAAAAATTACAAGTCCAAAAAAGTTTCGAATATTTTACAAGTCAATGTAAACAAAGAAATTTTTCTAAGTGTTTGACATTTAAATCTACTAAAAATCGGGCATAGGTTCCCCGTCTGAACCTAATTTGGCTTAAATCTAACTAAGTCTAAACATGCACACATGAAATTATTCTAAGTCTAATTTACTATACGAAAGTTAAAGTTAAAATCTTCTAGGCAATAAAGTTCACTTTTGCTTGGCACATAAGAAATCACAAAGTACTCACGATTTTCGGCACTATCACTCACTTCCTTACGACCTTAGTCGTCTGCAGCTTGCTTGCTGCTGGTTTGTACGCCTTCCACCGTACTGCCCCGCTTCTGGATCCGGTATTGCTATCTCCTTCTCTCACCATCCAAGACCACTCGGCAGGAACGTATGGGGTTGATGATTCTCCGTCCAATTAGGAGAACACACCTGAACTGTACAGCCCTTGCCACATCCGGCTCGAAGGACCATGAAGAACCCTCTAACTCATGAGGGTTAGAAAACTGGGGTTTGAATGAAAAAAGGTTTCAGTCTGTACTTGGGAGTGTGGATCACTGATGCCAACACTTTGACCCCCAGTCTGATTTATTCGTAGATGTAGTGATTACACCGTAGAATACAGGTTATGGTTGTAGTAGTGGTAGTTACAAAAATACTTAATCCTAGACACATATATTATCGGCGGAGAATCTTAACATCGCGATTCAGAAATGGATCGAAATTGGACAACGCCATCTAGTGACAAATGGACGAACAAATTTGCCTATCAAACGCGGTGTTTTCCGATATGTTTGCTGTGCGGTTAGACAAATATCAAACAAATCATCGAAAACAAAATAAACGCAAAGGATAAACAATATGCAAATAGTATGTAGAATGATAACACAAGTCCAGTTGCAAACAGTGAAATCTCTGAGTTTATTTCCATTTATTTGAAGGACTCTAAGCACGTGTTGTATTTTCAAGACCAACAAGACATTGTAGTAGCTGTGCAAGATGTTTGAGATGCTGTCTATTAAATCTCCCAACAAGAAAAATATGAAGTCAAAAATAGTACTCGAAAGGTTGAAAAAACTAAAATCTGATACAATAAAATTATACAAAAAGGCAAATCGATATGCTAGCACACAGAATACTCTAATAAAATTGTAGAAGTAAGTATTAGCTGTGATAATGTTGCCACGAATAGAATACTTAGCACTCAAGAAAAGCTCCTGGCACAGATTTAATGGTCTTAGCACTGATTGCAGATCTTTTTCAATCACGTTTTTACGTAATATTTCATTAGACGAGACTGTTGGTATATTTTCGATTAATATATTTCTTCTGTTTAATTTTGAACATTTCTTGATGAACGAGAACATATCTGTTGAGAACATAACAGTTTACAGTTGATTGTTTCACGGCGAATAAGTCACTCGATAGGCTAGTCGTGAAATTGTGAATTGGTAGCAGGTACAGTCAAGCAAGTTGATTTACGACCCATTCGGCCGATAATTCGTTTGAAAACTCCAAAACATTAAAGTTTTCACCAGTCATGTTGAACTTGAGCCGTTTTATATAATTTAACTATGTCAATACGGGCTATAGGCAATATTAAGTTTTTTTTTTGATAAAGCAGAAATTATGTTTTAAATTTGGAATAAACTGTCGCCCGCATTCTTTGCTTATATCTAGAAAGAAGTACTGAACAATAATTTATTTTAAAAACATATACGAAATATTTCGGTTACAGAAGCTTATTTATACCATTCCCCCTCTAAAAAGCTTCTAATCACTGTTTTGGTGTTTGAATTTAGAACATATCGACCAATATATTTGACCACCATCGCAATACTACATAACCTCCTTGCGCAAAAAATACCCGATACAAACTTCTTGTGCAAAGAATACTTACTTTCAAATTCCTTCTTCGATTTTAATTTTGGGTTTGTTTATATTTAGGATTTTAATAATGATTTTTATTTTAGTCTAGGTCATTTATTGAATACTTATTTTGATTGTAATTCTAATATTAATTGCATTGGTGTTTCATTAATTATAATTATGTAACGTAACGGAGGTGGTCACTGGCCCCTGAAACACAGTTGCTGTTACCTAACTCAGGGGACAGGGTTTCACATAATTTGTAAATTTTGAAGATAATAAACCATTTATTTATTATTATTCCTTGTGCTTTTCGCTTAAATCTTTCTTTTTCTCGTAGTTATGGTATAAAATATGGTATGCAACTCTTGAATAAAACGGATTTATATCGAGGGCCATGAATCACTCGCGTCACTCAGGATTCTAACACTTGAATCACTCGTTATGCTCGTGATTCAATCATCATGAATCACTCCATACGGTCGTGATTCAGTCGTTAGAATCCTTCACTTGCTCGTAATTCATCTATGGCCCTCGCTTTAAATCCGTCCTTTATTCACTAGTTGCATAATATACAATTTTCTATTAAACAAGTAAAAATTCAAAATTTCAAAACCTCCGACACATTTATCTTGCGTAAACACCCCGATTCAAACAGTAAAACGCACATAACTTTTGAACGGCTCAACCGATTTTATTCAAACATAGCTAAGAACACTCTCGACAAATCACCTTTCAAACCAAAAAAAACTAAATCAAAATCGGTTCATCCGTTTAGGCGCTATGATGCCACAGACAGACACACAGATACACAGATACCGACAGACTTATAACATCCCTCTTTTTCCGGCGGGGATTAAAAAGGCAAATACCAAATAATAAAACGTCATGTAGATATAAATAATAAAATGGTGGCATGACATTAAAATGACAGCGAGTTAAGTAAACTAATTGTCACTTTCTTATTAAATCGACAACATGTTTGTTCCTAAGGAAATAATATATATTTATGCAAAATTCTACCTAATTAAATTAGAATATCTTTAGAAAAATACGCTTAAGATGGGTCATGAACCAATCTTGCTGACTCTACATAATGACTTAATACGATACTTAATCTTGTTTAGTAATACGAAATTACTTTACTTTATTTTTTCAGGTACACATTATCTCTAAGTGATTAATGCAGTAGTGAATAAAAATGTGGAAGAGAGGGAAAGAGAGAACCCAATGAAATGATATGAAAGAAAAAGAAGTAAATAATAGCGTGTTGATTGGCAGGGGAAATTATAAATAACATGTTGCGGTGACCACAAATAACATTGCGGTGACAAGGGCAGAACGATGATGCCATTAGATCTACAAAATTATCAAAAAATAGCTGACTCCCGCGGCATATAATTCAGGTGTTGCCCATAGATGCCAAAGATACTCAAGATGTAGAGAATGTACGATTACTCTGACCGATAATGAAATGATAAGAATGATGAATGTTAAGATAAATTAGTGTAGTGATGAGGATAGATTAGCTGTATAGGTTGCAAATAATGCTAGTTACAGAAAAGTTTAAGAGAATCTTCCGTTCTTGTTTGGGTATTTAACGAGGAAAAATATAAAAGCGAATATGACTGAGGGAGTAAGAATTATTTTATTCTTAGAATAGCGGAGCAGGTAGACCAAAATTGTATGCAACAGAGCAATTAGTGTAAAACGATTTAACTAAGACATTACTAAATTACTCGCGCATATTTTATTTGGGGTATTCATCACATCATTAATCATAAAGGAACTGCCCTCAGGCAAACTAGTTTACGTGTATTAAAAAATGTTATAAACTGAACATAAAAGCTATTGTAATAGTAAAAAATAGCAGAAGTCTCAACATACAAAATATTACTTAATAACGTGGTGCAAGAAGATTTACAATCAATACTCAGGACATTGAATCTGTTGCAAAATCTTTTCTTGTGCGCGGATTATTCTGATAAGCACAACATTATCACTTATAATACTTACTTTTCTATACAATTCCAAGAGAGTATTTTGCATGCTCTTATATCAATTTGTCTGTTTGTATACTGTTAGTACATGTATATTGTTTATTTTATTTGTTGGCACTTCTAAACATTTCGTTCTAAAGAGGCTATGGTTTCGAATGATACTGACAGATGTGAACTTGACATAACACGAAGCACTAGTTTTTGACGCGAACATGAGGAGAGCAGACAGAAGATCAAGGCAGAAGATGCGTTTTGGATTGAGTTGTTAATTGTGATAAAACGAGTGGCCGATTGTTCGTGTAGATCAAACTACGTGCTTGGTGGAATGTCGTTTACGTTAATCGCCAATACATAACGTGATCAGTTACATTGTGACACTACATACAAGCAAAGAAGTTGGTTTGTTTAACATCTAGCCCGAAAAGAACCCTTGCAATAATGGCTTTGCCTGACAATTACATAGTCTTCACTAGATATTTATTTATGGAAAAGCAAACAATACGAGTAGCACAATAAGAAATAATAATAATAATATTTATTTATAACATAAGGCACATTTTACAATAAAATATCTTAAACATATAAAAGAAGACAGTTTCTTATTTGCCTGAACTAGGTTGAACCTGTGTTTCAGGGTATAAAGTGCTTAAAACTTATAATAAATAATAATAAATTAACAATGGGCATGGTATATGAATACTTAAATTAAAGACACAGCAAAATTATTATTTTGTTACGGCCAGGAGATCTTCTGTCTCTCCGTAAGAGATGCCAAGTAGATGTTCAAGGATAGTCTTTTTACAGCTAAAATAATTTAATTTATAAATACTTAATTTTCTATTTAATCTATTGTACAGAAATGGACCTAAGAAAGTAAAGAATCTATTTACAAAAACATTTTTTGAGGGTGCATTAGAATCGCAGACAATGTCATTTCGTCTCTTATTATTTATGTATTCGGCGTTATAGGAAAGCATGGTGTGTTGTTTTAATACTAAGTGCATAATGAAAAGCTGCCGAACAGTCAGCACGTTGCAGGATTTGTAAAGCAGATCAGTGGGGTAGAGAAAAGGGTGGAAATTGGCTACTTTTAAAATTGATCTCTGAGCCCTTTCAAGAGGCAGTAGATGCGTTTTTAGGGCGCCACCCCATGAGGTGATACAGTATTGGATTACAGATTGACCCAGGGCCAAATAGACTTGTTTGATCAATTTTGTATCTGCAATCGTTCTCAACTTTTTAAAACATAAATTAGTTTGCGCACTCTATTAACTAGGCTATCTATATGAGGTCTAAAGGAGAGTGTTTCATCTATAATAACCCCGAGATATTTTATGTTGCCTGTTTTGAGGATGTAAGGACAATTACACATGCTGACTGGGTGGAAACCACATTTATGGGCATACAGATGAGAGTTAGTAATGTTAACTTGAGGCTTGCGCATGGAGAAGTGAATATATTTTGTCTTGTCAGCATTTAGTGTTAGTAGATTGCTTTGTAGCCAATTAGTCACAGTATTGAAACCTTGTTGAGCGAATTCGTACAATTCATTACTGGTTTTCGCGGCAAAGATTAACGCCGTGTCGTCGGCATATGATATGAGTTTGCCTTGTTTAATATCTAAATTACACAGATCGTTAATGTAAATCAGGAATAGGGTTGGGCCCAGTATGCTTTCCTGAGGAACCAGTACTCTTTTGCTCGTCGCTAGTAATATCGTCTATTTGAACATATTGAGATCGATCGTCTAAGTAGTCAGCAAAAAGTTTCAGCGGTGTTCCCCTAATTCCTAAAGCCTCTAATTTTTTTAGAAGCATAGAAACGGACACCGTATCAAAGGCTTTGGCTAGATCAAGGAAAACTCCCAGGGTCCGGTTTCCTTTGCCAAGTTCTTCTGCGGTATAATCTGTCAGACTATGCACCGCATCGGCTGTGGATAATTTGGCTCTGAACCCAAATTGCACAGATGATAATAGATAATTTTTTTCTAGATAAATAATGAATTAACTAGTCTATTGTTTACAATTTTCTCTAGCATTTTAGATATTGAAGGGAGTAAAGATATCGGTCTATAATTATTTACTAAGTTTTTGTTTCCGGTTTTAAAGATAGGGATTACAACTGCTTTTGTCAGATATCTAGGGAAAATACCTTTAGATAAACAAATACGAAATATATGCGTTAAGGGAGGTACTAGGATATGCTTAAAGGTTTTAAGGATCTTATTGCTTATATTATCCCATCCAACTGCACAGTCATCTTTTAGACCAGATATGATTCGTGTTATTTCGTCTTCGTCAGTATCCAGCAAGCCAAAAGATTTTAAAGCACATCTATTATTTTGGGAACATGGAGGAACACAGTAATGTTTTGGAATCTGTTCGGCAAGTTTTCCCGACATTTACAAAAAAAGATATTAACGTGGTTGGCTGACAAGAGACGTGATGGATTAGAAAGAAGCAAGCTCGAATTTGATTCACGCTGTTTTGTCCTGTACGTGACGTTCTTAATATGTTTCCAAAGTTGCTTAGTATTTTTTCCTGCTCTATTTAATTCATTTTTATCTTAATTAATTTTTAAGTTCTTTAGGAGGTTGTTGCAAAAATTTCTGTATCTCTTATAAGTTAATTTAATGATTTGATTATCAGGGTTACTCATAGATCTCTGATGAAGTTTATCTCTGTGTCTTATACACCGAATTAGGCCAGGAGTCATCCAAGGCTTGATGTTACGAAGTTTTTTATTTAGGTACTATAATAGAAGTCGTTTTACGTAATATTGCTAATTGAACATGTTTTATTAAGTATGATAAAGCAAAATTAGCGTCAGCAGTATTGTAAACTGGGTTAAAGTCAAGATTGCATAAATCATATTCGAGTTTGTTTTTGTTTAATTGCGTTTTCGTCTGGGGACGATTTAGCTTAGGCAGCGTTAATTTAAGGGTTAGTAGAACAGCGTGATGATCTGTAATAGTTGAGTAAGTAACAAGCGTAAAATATGAAAAGTTGCATTTGATCATCATATGATCCAGACAGGAACCGCTCTGATGAGTAGGCAAAGTGTGTGCGGGGAGAAAACCATGGTATGAGCAGATATTAAGGTAATCTTGGGTCCCAAGATCGCGGTTTTCTGAGTTAATTTTTATATTTATATCACCTGTTAATATAACATTCTTAAACGAGCTTCATCATCATCATCATCATCATATCAGCCGAAAGACGTCCACTGCTGGACATAGGCCTCCCTCAAGCGTCGCCACATTGACCGGTCCCGTGCATCTCGTAACCAGCGGATCCCCGCAACCTTCACCAGGTCAAACGAGCTTAGTGCTTCAAAAATCTGGTTTAAGGATGCGTGATAAGAGTCTAAGTTTATAGCAGAAGGGGACCTATATATAGTGATTATTGCTGTACTTCTACCAATTTTGATAACCAAACAATTACCCACACAGTCTTGAAGTATTGGTTCTTCGATTGTGACTATTAATGATTATTTACAATAAACAACCACACCATCGTTTTGATTGTTGTTTACTGTTGTATACAATAAGTTGTATCCCGGCATTTCTGGAAGGTGTTCCTGGTGATTAGATAGCCAGCACTCGGTTAGTACCATCATGTCACAATCAAAGTTAAGTCTATGGAGAAAAACGTAAAAGCTATCTATGTTCTTATAAATACTGCGAATGTTTTGAGTCAGTATGGTAAGTGAGTTTTGATATTCAGAAAGATATTGCCTGCAGTCCTCAACCTCACATGACTTTGCATCGGTACGAAAAGTATTATCTATATCGTTCAATAAGGATCCATAGAATAAGAGAGAAAAAAAAAAAAAAAAATTAAGTCTTAAATATATTCGAATATGAGGCGCTCTTAGGCTCCTTCATAATCAATCGAGTTAATGTACCTGTTTTCGGCAGATTTATTTGCAGGACACTCTTGATCTCCCGTTTTATGGCTGGCTGGTTTTTTGAAGCGCAGACATGTTGCACATTTTGGCGCTTCGGTTTAGCTTTGTGGAGTCCTGGATAGTGTGTGCTTCTTCACCGCAATGTCCACATGTGGGGGCAGCAACTTTGCATGTCTTGGCCGCATGACCGTACTGCTGACAGTTGTAACATCTCGTTACCAGTGTGAAGTCTCGTACCGGACAGGAAGTCCAATTTATGAACAATCTGTCTTGAGTGATGAGAGCCTTGCGAATGATCGCAGGAACTTCTAAGATGTAGTTGCAGTTTTCACCATCTTTCCTACCAGATTTGTGGCTCAGTTTGATTAAGGTCAAATAGGTATCTCATGATATAGATGGCAGTTTGTCGGCTAAGTTTTGATCGTAAATGGCTTTATAAACCTCATTTACCGCCATTGATGCTGGAACTCCAATCACTATTATGCGGGGGTTGCGCCTTTTCGGTTCATTGACGGTAAGCCCTGACGAAGCAGTTTGAACTGATTGCCTCAGCTTATCTAGGTCCTCTTTTGTCTCCGTGCTAATTATGAGTCCTCCTTTCCCTATCTTGCGTACGCCTTTCACCTTCAGCTTCATTTCACCGGGGCATATCATTTTCTGGACTATGTTCTTGGTTTCATCGCTGGTCTTTGAACTGTCGGTGGGATAAATCGCCACGGAGCTAAAAGTATTAGGACGAACGAAGTTGTTAGACCCCTTCTTCACCATGTCTGCAAAAGATGATGCAGCTGTTTCCTGCTGCTTTGCACAGGATTCCTTAAAAGTCCGGTTCATCTCCATTACACACTCCTTTAGGTCCGTTACGTAGTCTCTTTCTTCGGTCAATATTTTTAGGGAGTTATGGGTCCTAAGTGCATTTTGTTTAAGCGACTGGTATTGAACAGCCAGTTGCGAGACTCCATATCCAACCTTACGGCACAAATTGGTTATTTTTTTAGCTTCTGATCTGAGTTAAGTTTTCCTTCAGACGCAATAGCACACACCTCACCCAAGTGTTGTTCAATGGAACCCATCCAGTTCTGTATCTCCGCAGTTAAGACTACCTCAATTTCTTCCTTGGCTTGAAGACGTTTGGGTTGTTGGGGCTGGGTCGGTGTAGGTGTTGAAGGAGGGCTGCGCCGCATCACCCCACTCCAATTAAAGGAGCTGCCTCTCTCTTTCAGATTATAATAATATATAATCCAGTCAGTCCATTATTCACTTATTTGCAATTTCAAAGAATGTCAATATTACACGTCAATATACTAAAACTAGGTCACGATTTATGCTAAAACGTTAATTTAAATTATTTTTAATGCATTGATTAGCACGTCTGTATGCGACGAGTGCGCGAAAAACAATCGTATTAATAGTTATATCATCTTAAATATTATATTAACACAATTATGCTACCCACTTCGTTCGCCACAGATTATAATTTAAAGTATTTAAAACTAAACAGTTAACACAGCCATTCAACCAAAAAATGCGAATTGTTGCTCAAGATAAGTTTTCATCGAGAAATGCGCGCAACGTTTGCATTAACGAACACTCATTTTTATAATAAAGTTTTATCATTTGAACGATTTGTTCAATCGTGTAACTTGCCATGGTGATTTGGCATAAGTAACTGAATAATAAAAAAAAATATAGATGTCACCAAAACAAAATGGCCACCACGGGCCGCCAAAATCTATTTTTTATTTTATTAATTATAGGCTTGCGCTTGACCACTATCTCACCTGATGGTAAGCGATGATGTGGTCGACGGTGGAGCACGCTTGCCTAGAAGTAACCTATTCACTCTTGACTTAAAGACCCCTAGATTGTAGCTATCGGGAAACACAGACTCAGGCAGGGCATTCCACTCCTTAGCTGTACGCATAATAAAAGTATTCTCAAAACGTTTAGTGCGTATGGTTGGGATGTCTACCATGTACCGATGGCGCTTCGCCATACGTTTGGTAGTCCGATGATGAAACGGGCTGGGCGGAATTAGATCATGCAATTCCATCGCACACTCCCCAAAATGTAACCGATAAAAAACCGACAAGCTGGCAACTCGGCGACGGTGTTCAAGGCTCTGGAGCTTTGACTTAACCAGTACTTCATCGCCGATGAGCCTCTTGGCCCGCTTTTCGATCGATTCTAGTGCATCAAGCTGGTATTTGGCAGATCCGTCCCAGATATGAGAACAGTACTCCATGCATGATCGAACTTGCGCTTGGTACAAGCAGAGCAGCTATTCTGGCGTGAAGTACCCCCTTCGTAAGGATCCCCAGCTTTTTGGCAGCCAGCTCAGCTTTTGCCTCAATGTATGGGCCAAAATTGAGAGTCGATGTCAACGTACGTCACAGATTACATATTAGTTACTACGTAACAGATCCTTCACTCAGTAGAAAATGTCCAATACCTATTGCTATAATAGCCTACTTTGTGCGTCAGCAAACACTGCATGCTAAAATGTGCCTAAATGCTCAAGCGTACAGTTGTGATTGCTTCGCACCGCGCGATCCCACAGCAATCGCAGGGCTGCCTCTTCGATAAAATTCTAGGGGTTTTTATGTCAAGAGTGAATAGGTTATTTCTAGGCAAGCGTGCTCCACCGTCGACCACATCATCACTTACTATCAGGTGAGATAGTGGTCAAACGCGAGCCTATTGATTATAAAAAAAAACAACTTTTTGTGTCTATGTTATTGAGAACTGTGAATATGTTCTGACTTATATGTGGCAGTTTAAAATTGTATCGTTTATAAAATATATTTTTTTATAAATTGGTGCTGATTGTGCAATACATCTAGATAAAACATAATTATAGACGTCAATGTGTAGGTAAAATAATAAACTCTATAAAAGTTACATGTGTTTTATTTTTATATAATTTTTTATAAATTTCTTACCCTTTCTAAATTCTCGGTTGTTAAATTTTAGTGTAGAAAAAATCCTGAATCTAATAAAAAGTTTTATGAGATATTGTTTTGGAAAACAAGGGCAGGGAGAATCAAAATGTATGTCATTTAAAATTTCATAAAGAGTACTACCCGGCCTTTGTTTCATATTTTTTTCAAAATTATGAATAAAAATAGTCTCAAGTTCTCTTACATAATTATGAAACGCATCTGTTGGGACTTTTAACTTTCCGTAAAAAGACGATGTTTTGTTGAATGCTTTAAAATGGATAAACAATCTATTCGTAGATTCATTTAAATCGGGTATGTTCTGTAATTCAGCAACAAAGTCAGGACAGGTATGCTTCTTGCTACATTTAAAAAGTAAATAACCCGATATATATGTTAAGGCGTTATCAGTTGGCAAGTCGAAGCGGTAATCAGTTTCACCACTTAAATTCAAAAGCGAAGGTATACTGCGGCGCGAGCTATCTGCATGTCTCTGTGGTCTCAAACATCCATCGTTTTGTTGAGACAGGTCGCCGCGCCGCGCAACTTGTGTTGGAAGTTTCGTAGGTAGGTATTTGCGACTGTCCGTCAAATATTATCACAATTTTATTCTAATAAAAATAGCTTTTTAAACGTTGTTAAAATAGTGTTTATGATAAGTATAACGTTTCTATGTAACAAAAATATGTAAATCTGTGTCTGAAAGGCAAGCTAATGCTTAATACCTACATAATAAAAATAATTTTTAAACGACAAAAAACCTATCTCACCTTACCTTTCGTCATTGACAGGTAAATGGAAAAATGTTAGGTGTTTATCCCTTCTTTTACTTGATTTGCACCCATCTACAGCACATAAGGTACCAGACGGCATCGTAGGTACGCGTACGAACGAATGGAACTATTAAAATTGAACAGAGTGCGTGCGCTCCGCTTGCGAAAACCGCACTGAATTTGGTCCGCTAGAGGCCCGAGACCGCTAGGTCGGGCGGTAGGTAATTATAGCGCGCAAGTACATGGAGTGACGGAGGCCTGGTACGCCAAGAAGCTCAAGATGGTCAGTTATAGGCACGGTCGCATCTCGGAAAGTTAGTGCCGGGTAAAATTGGCTCTTTTTAGCGGAAAAAACCCGCCTGGGTTTTAGCAGCATTAAACCTGACCAGATTGGCCCATTCGGAGACTGCCTGCAAGGAAAGTTTCAAGCGCTCCACCATGGCTTCCCGGAGAGACTGGATCTGAGGCCCGGTAGCACGAGCGTTGGACAAGTATCTCTCAGCAACAGTGCTGTCGTCTGCATACCCAAAGGTATGGTTTTAGCATTAATGTGCAGCAAGAATAAAGTTGCTGAGAGTACCGACCCCTGAGGGACCCCGGTATTGATATCCAATTGGTCCGACGAGCAGCCTTCGATAACCACTCGAATGGACCGATCTCTCAGGAAGTCTGCAATCCAATCACACAGACCACCGGGCAAACCGAATGAAGGAAGCCTACCAATAAGGCTTTCGTGTCAGACCCTATCAAAAGCCTTCAAGATGTCGAGGGAGACGGCAAGCGCTTCCCCGTGCCTCTCGATGGCCTCACTCCAGATGTGAATGGCAAAATCTACCCGCACTAATTGGAAAACCCTTATAATAAAGATTTAAAGATTAAAGATTATGAGGCTTACATTACTAATAGTTCTAAATTCTAACCATATCAAATTTACTTTATTCTAATAGTCCTTCACCATGTTGTGTCAGAAAGTGAAGGGTTGTAACACTAAGATTGAGGATTCGCATAAACACAATAGTATTATTATATTACGTCTTAGTCCATTGTTATTACTAATAATATATACTCTAATCTTAATTGCTACTGATTAAATCTACGCATTATATCCTCCCGTTGAGGGTGCGATATAGGGGCGGTTTAGAACAGCCCGCACCAGCACTGTCTTATTGTGAAGACTGGGACTCCCCCATATAGGTAAGCATGATAAGTATTTAAGCAACAAAGCTGACGGAGCTACTCTGTCTGCAGGGTCTAAAGTAACCTAACACGAACCTAACCTATCCGTGTCAGGGGGTGCCCTAAGCTCTCGATCTCGCTTCGCTCGCTCTTGGACTGATTTATTGACCATAATTAACAAATTGACCAACCGTTACGTAATAACTTAAAAAGAGAGTCAAATATTATTTTTGTATACCGAATAATTGAGTATGTTTAAACAGAATTATCATGTTACCTTGAAAGCAGTTCATTTATAATTTATTCGTTGATCAACTAATAAAGACGCAATAATTTTAATAATCCTAAAAATTCTCGTAATTCTAATAATTGCAAACCTAAAAAAATAAACAAAAACCTAAATACTATTTTCTTGAATCCTGTAGATGCAAAGGAAGTGTATAAAATAATTATGTCCCTGAACAATAGCAAAAATAGTGGGTATGACGGCATCGCCACAAAGGTCTTGAAAGCTTGTGCTAGTTGGATATGTCATCCACTAGCACATGTTATAAATTTACCTTTTTGGAAGGTGTATTTCCTGACCAGCTTAAGATGTCTGTTGTGAAACCACTATTTAAAAATGGAAACAAGTCAGAACCGAATAATTATCGGCCTATCACGATAGTACCGATTATATCGAAAATTTTTGAGAAGGCAATGCTTGTTAGGTTAAATAATTTTCTCTGTACGCATGATATACTATGAAAAGAGCAGTTTGGTTTCCGTAAAGGTAGCTCAACTGCTCTTGCAATCTTTAACTTGGTTAAACATGTAACAGATAGTATTAACAAGGGCGATCCTGCGGTTTTCCTGTTTTTGGATATGAGTAAGGCCTTTGATTTTGTTAGCCATTATAAGCTACTAAACAAATTGGAATTCTACGGTATTAGAGGAAAAGCACATGAATGGATATCTAGTTATCTAGGAAACAGGCAGCAGTGTACCGAAATGTCGAAAATTGTAAAGAAAAGTGACAGACTATATTCCAAAGAGAAGTTCAAATCGGTCCTTTACTTTTCTTACTTTATATAAACGATCTTCCAGAGGCCACTTTGCAGAAATGTATACTTTTTGCAGATGATACTACAGTTATTATGAAATGTCAGGATAAAAGTGACTACAAATCAGCTACGGAAAAGACCCTAAAAGATTTAATAAGTTGGTGCAAAATAATAACTTAAATATAAATGTTAGCAAGACAAAATTAATTGAATTTAACTCCTATAATAGCAAACCATTAGTTTTGGATATTCTGTGTAATGGTGAAAAGGTACAACAAGTGGATCAATTGAAATTTTTAGGAATTAATGTTGACAAAAACCTGAATTGGAAAAGCCATGTGGAGCATATATGTCAGAAATTAGATAGGTTCGTGTTTGCTTTAAAAAAGCTGAGGCAAAATGTGTCTGTAGAAGCTGCTCTTGCGGCTTACCATGGTTACGTGTCATCTGTTCTAAGTTATGGTCTAATCATGTGGAGTAACTCGACCGATACCGACAGAGTCTTCAAGCTCCAAAAACGCTGCATCCGGGTTATAAACAGAGCATGGTTCTTAGATAGCTGTAAACCGCTCTTTCAAAAATTTAAAATTCTGCCATAGCCATGTATGTATATTAGAGATATCTGCACTTTTACAAAAAACCACATGAATTATTTTAAGTAACATACCGAGGTTGTACCACGACAGAAAAGGGCTAAGTTTCGCAACCTATTATATCAGCCAGCTGCACACAAAGATATTTATAAGAAAAATGTGTTCAATATGTGTATAATCGTTTATAATACGATACCAAACGAATTGAAATTGTTGCAAGGCAATGTTTTTAAAACTAAAGTGTCAGAGTGGTTACAAAAAAACTGTTTTTACAGCATTAAGGAATTTTTGGAACATAAAAATATTTGTTCTGATTATTAATGTATATTGTTGTATTATTATTATTGTAAATTGATGACATTTGTATGTAATAATAATGTTTGATAATAATGTGATAATAATGTGATAATAATGTACTAATAATATTTCTGCATAATAATGCCATTTAAACATAAATAATTTGCACGCTTGCTTGCAGGCAGAATACAATGACGTTAAGGCTGTAAGATCTTCCCTTGTAAACTGTGTATTTTCTTGCAAATAAACAATTTGAATTTGAATTTGAATAATTAATATAAAGCAAAACATTAAAAACATAATTTATTTTTAAAAGTGCTAATTTACAAAATATTATTTGATACTCTTAAATCTGATTGATCTATATCAAACAGATTTTAGAGGATCAAATAATATTTTCCTCTATTTTTAGTGTACTTACAATCGATAGCTCTATAGTCTCTTCGTCGTTTCATTGTCTTCTATGTGTCAATACAGTCGACCGCATGACTGATTTTTAACTGACTTACCAAAAAGGAAGAGGTTCTATGTTCGACTTTATGCATGTTTTTATTCTTAGTTTTGTGTATGTTCACCGATATCTCCGTCAATTGTGGACCGATTTAAAAAAAACTTTTTGTCTGAAAGAATATGCTTCGACATTGGTCTTATTTTAATTTGGTGAAGATCTGATGAAGAACTTCGGAGACATACCACAGAACTCTTCAATTAATAACGGCAAATCGTATGTCTGTTTATTGTTTATACCATTTCATAACATAACATCACGCCGGCAAGCTCTAAAGGGGTACGCAGATCTCTCATTTCACCGGTTATGTTCAAGTTTCATGTTATTCGGGTAATCTATTCTGGCGTTATAGGTACCTTACTAAACAACTTGCCTTGCCCTGTAGGTACAACTAAAATGGAGAAATAAAAAACATTTTTGAAAAAAAATACTACCGACTTCCAAATAAAAAAACTTTTTAACAAAAAATCAAACCGACTTCCAGAACAAAAAACTACAAAGCAAAAAATAAATTTCTTTTCCGAAGTAGGTGTCTATTGTACCCATTTTCTTCCGTTTTTCGACACCGACTTCGGAAAAGAAATTTATTTTTTGCTTTGTAGTTTTTTGTTCTGGAAGTCGGTTTGATTTTTTGGTAAAAAGTTTTTATTTTTCACTTTTTAGTTTTGGTAGGTACCTCCAATTAACATGATTATCATATACGGCCAAAGTAAATCTCATGGCGATTCCTATAAGCCCAAACACGACTAGGATACATTGTTTTATTTCAGAGTTCCAGTGCTTACCTTCCGGCTTCATCATCAGATCAGTTCGATGGAGCCATTTTTATCAGTACCATTTATTTATAAGTATTTGCTTTATTATAGTCGGTTAACTATTCGAGATATCCCGTGACATACTTAGCATTTACGAGTTCTAGTGGCCATCTGTGGTCTTCTTCATCAGTTCCACTTCACCAAATGTTACTTTCTGAGTGCAAATGATTGCATTGTTGATGGAAATACCAAAATCGCTATATGTTTGCCTATAATATTTGAGGAGTTCCCTCGATTTCTCTAGGATTCCATCATCAGATCCTGACCTGATGACTATGGGACCAATTAGGAAGTATACCCTTTCAAATAAGATAAGAATTTTTGAAATCGGTCCAGGCGTCTTGGAGTAATCGGGGAAAATACATAAAAAAAAAAAAAAAAAAGATTCCGACGAATTGAGAACCTCCTCCTTTTTTTGAAGTCGGTTAAAAACTACAAATTGATTAATAACTTTATTTTTGGAAGTCGGTGTCCATATCGCAAAAAACCGGCCAAGTGCGAGTCGGACTCGCGCATGAAGGGTTCCGTACTTGGTAAATTGCGGTTTACTATTTATGACGTATTAAAAAAAACTACTTACTAGATCTCGTTCAAACCAATTTTCGGTGGTAGTTTACATGGTAATGTAAATCATATATTCTTTTTAGTTTTATCAATCTCTTATTTTAGAAGTTACAGGGGGGGGGGACACATTTTACCACTTTGGAAGTGTCTCTCACGCAAACTATTCAGTTTAGAAAAAATGATATTAGAAACCTCTACATCATTTTTGAAGACCTATCCATAGATACCTAACACGTATTGGTTTGACGAAACAAAAATTTTTCGTTTCAGTTTCAAGTATGGGAACCCCCAAATTTTTTTTTTTTTTGTATTTTTGTGAGAAAATCTTAATGCGGTTCACAGAATACATCTACTTACCAAGTTTCAACAGCATGGTTCTTATAGTTTCGGAAAAAAGTGGCTGTGACATACGGACGGCCAGACAGACAGTAAGACATGACGAATCTATAAGGGTTCCGTTTTTTGCCATTTGGCTACGGAACCCTAAAAATGGGCAAAAGAAAGTCACCGACTTTCAAAAATAAAGTAATATTTCACTTTGTAGTTTTTTATTTGGATGCCGGTAGTATTTTTTTGCAAAAAGGTTTTTTTTAGTACAGTGTTTTGAAAATACTTAGTAGATAATGATTTTCAAGCATACTTTGTCACCTTGTAGCTCTGATACCCTATGGATGTGGGTTCTTAGTTCTAAGCAATCGATCGGCATACAGTTTGTTCGGTTCAATTTCTGGGTCAATTGTGATACCATCTCCTTTGTCATTCCATTTTACCCTGTCAACTATCAAGCGATTATTCTCTGACTTTTCCTTTTCATCATCATCATCATCATCATCATCAAATCAGCCGAAAGCTGTCCACTGCTGGACATAGCCTCCCCCAAGCGTCGCCACATTGACCGGTCCCGTGCGTCCCGCATCCAGTGGATCTCCGCAACCTTCACCAGGTCATCGGTCCACCTAGTGGGAGGCCTTCCAACGCAACGTCTTCAAGTTCGCGGTCGCCATTTCAGAACTTTTATGCCACATCGGCCATTCGTTCTGCTAGCAATGTGCCCTGCCCTGGCTTGGAAGCAGGCCAACGTACAGCCCGTGCCCAAGAAGGGCAGTCGAGCTGACCCAGCCAACTACAGACCCATATCTGTAACGTACATCCTCTGTAAGAGAATGGAACGTTGCTCAACGGTAAGCTCCTGGCATACCTAGAAGCGAACCACATCCTCAGTGACCGCCAATAAGGCTTCCGCCGAAATCGCTCCACTGGGGATCTTCTAGCGTATGCCATTCACATCTGGAGTGAAGCCATCGAGAGACACGGGGAAGCGCTAGCCGTCTCGACATTTCGAAGGCTTTCGACAGGGTCTGGCACGAAAGCCTCATTGGCAAGCTTCCTTCCTTCGGTCTGCCTAGTGGTCTGTGTGATTGGATTGCGGACTTACTGAGGGGTCGATCGATCCAAATGGTTATCGACGGCTGCTTGTCCGGTCAGTTAGATATAAATGCCGGATTCCCTCAGGGGTCAGTGCTCTTGGCAACATTATTCTTGCTGCACATTAATGATTTGCTTAAACCCGGAACCTTTGGGTATGCAGACGACAGTACTGTTGCTGAGAGATACGAGTCCGACGCACGGGCTACTGGGCCTCAGATTCGGTCTCTCCGGGAAGACATGGTTGAACGCTTGAACCTGTCCTTGAAGGCGGTCTCCGAATGGGGTGATGCCAATCTGGTCAGTTTCAAAGCTGCTAAGACCCAGGCGTGTCTTTTTGCCGTTAAAAAGAGCCAATTTAACCCGGCTCCATCTTGCCGTGGTGTAACCGTGCCGTTAACGGACCATCTTGAACTTCTTGGTGTTACGTTGACATCGACCCTCAACTTCGGTCAGTTCACTGAGGCGAAAGCTCAGTTAGCTGCAAAAAAGTTGGGGATTATTGCAAAGGTGAGACGGTACTTCACACCTGAACAGCTGCTCAACTTGTATTACACGCAAGTTCGGTCATGCATGGAGTACTGCTCTCACCTCTGGGATGGATCTGCCAAATACCAGCTTGATGCACTTGAGTCGATTTACAGACGGGCCAAAAGGCTTATTGGCAACGATACACTGTCGAGTCTAAGCTCCAGAGTCTCGAACATCGACGCCAAGTTGCCAGCCTGTCGGTTTTTTATCGGTAACATTTCGGGGAGTATGCGACGGAACTGCACAATTTGATTCCACCTGGCCCTTTCCATCATCGGAATACAAGATGTACGGCCATGCGCCGTCGGTACATGGTAGACATTCCTCTCATACGCACAAAGCGTTTTGCTAATACTTTTATTGTGCGCAAAGCTAAGGAGTGGAACTCCCTTCTGCAGTCTTTGTTCCCTGATAGCTACAACCTTGGGGTCTTTAAGTCAAAAGTGACTAGGTTTCTTCTAGGCAAGCGTACTTCATCGTAGACCACATATAAAAAAAACTACTGACTAGATCTCGTTCAAACCAATTTTCGCTGGCAGTTTACATAGTAATGTACATCATATATTTTTTTCAGTTTTATCATTCTCTTATTTTAGAAGTTACAGGGGGGGGGGGACACATTTTACCACTTTGGAAGAGTCTCTCGCGCAAACTATTCAGTTTAGAAAAAAATTATATTAGAAACCTCTATATCATTTTTGAAGACCTATCCATAGATACCCCACACGTATGGGTTTGATGAAAAAAAATATTTTTGGTTTTAGTTTTAAGTATGGGAACCCCCAAAATTTATTGTTTTATTTTTATTTTTGTGTGATAATCTTAATGCGGTTCACAGAATACATCTACTTACCAAGTTTCAACAGAATAGTTCTTATAGTTTCGGAAAAAAGTGGCTGTGACATACGGACGGACAGACAGACAGACAGACAGACAGACAGACAGACAGACAGACAGACAGACATGACGAATCTATAAGGGTTCCGTTTTTTGCCATTTGGCTACGGAACCCTAAAAAGGAGTAAGTTTTTAGCATCTGTTCTCGCCTCTTGAACTAATCTATGCACTTTATTTATTTCGCTGCTTGTAATATCGAAATCTATTGTTTTCAATATTTCCTTCACCGCAGATACTAGGTTTTCGTATTTTCTTCCTTTTCTTCTGTAATTCTTTGCAGTGTTAACGCCTAGCATGTGTGCGCACCGGCATCTCACGCACACACGCACACGACGTGTAGACGCAACCCCGCCGCGCGCCTCACTTCGCCCAACGACAGCGTCGAGTCACCACGCGCTCAATTAATTTAGAATTTTCTTGTAAAACCGTTCAATAAACGTGTTGTTAAAGTCACCGTCGCATCATTTCTTCCACCAAAACCCACAAGCAAAGTACCGGCGTTCACAATTTTGGTCCTACGAGCCTGGATAATCTCAACCATAGCCAGGAAAAAGAACAAAGGAAATACTGCGCTGCGTGGATGGCGGCGACGACGTATACGATGCGACGTTATACCTAATTCTACAAGGAAGGTCAAACGTGAGGGAAGGTTTACTGTACTGTGAGTTCGTTCCGATTTATCTTATTGCCCGTAAATCTAGCTGTTAATTCCCGCCACAATTCCTTCATTTTTTGAGCCGTGAATCATAGTCACAAATCCATCATTTTGTGATTATTGTATCAATTCTCATTAAAACAATCACTAATCCTTCATTTAGTGATAAATTAATCAGTGAATATTCACAAATCCTTCATTTTGTGAACCACTTCGTAGGTACGTTAAAGATCCATCATTCTTTTAGCAAGCCACTCATTATTGCATTTGCGCAATAAATATACCGTTGCTCAGAACTATCCTTAAACTCATTACTCATTTATTACGCTCAGTAAAATCTCACTTAGATTATACCCACATGTATACCACTTATTACGTAATAAACTAAAACTCAAGTGTTTATTCGTAACCTAATGTCAGTTTTATTTCAGAGGTTCTAGGCATTTCAGATTCCATTGGTGTGTACGGAAACTGTATGATATCTCATAATTAACCATTTGCTATTTCGCATGTTCTAGTGCATTCGATCGACCGCTGCCTGTCGCCTGAGCTGCGAACGGGTTCGGGCGGGCCGGACCAGCGAGCTGCGCTGTTGCTAGCTTGCTACTTGCGTGAGTTGCGCACCACCCGCTTCTTGATTTTTGCACGTTTTACGCGTACCCTCACTCCGCTTCACATTTAATAATTTAAGTAACAGTTCCATTTCTTTTCTATTAACTAACTGCATTGCATTTTCGTTTGTGTTTCGTTCTAGCAACTCATTTCATCGCATTGTTTGGTGTAATATACATACAATCCTTATTCATTTTGGCTTAGACTCTGCTCTCATTGTCATAAATAGTCGCCTTTGAACATTAATTTCAATTCTTTCTTAAAAATATTCTTATACCTACTTCACCATGGAAGATAAAACTTTAATTAAAAGGCGTGCATCATGCAAGGCTAAGCTTACAATATTTGAAAATTATTTGCTAACTGTTGAGAGTTGTGACAACTTAAGTAAATTACAAATAAATGAATTGAACATCCGATTATCAAAAATTGAAGAAGTCTATACCGAGTTTGATTCATTTCAGTGTGATATAGAAAATTGCATGGATATTCCAGATGAGCAGTACAAGGAACGCGAGGCCTTCGAGGCCAAGTGCTTCGGCGCGATCGCACGCGCTCGTGGTCTGCTGGCTCCAGCCGGCCCTGCGGGCAGCGACCGGTCCGTGACAGGTTCTTGTTGTACTGCGCATGAAGGTGGGCCAAAACTTGCACTTCCTACTATACATTTGCCTAGTTTTTCGGGTCAGTATCATGACTGGTTGGAATTCCGTGACACATTTAGCAGTCTCATTCACTCAGACAATTCAATACCCAATATTAATAAATTTCATTATTTACGGGCTGCATTGAAAGACAGTGCCGCTGTAATTATTCAGTCTTTAGATTTCTCAAGTAGTAATTATGAAGTAGCTTGGGAACTACTTTGTGACCGCTATAATAATGAAAGGGCATTGGTCAATAATCACTCTCAAGCCATTGTTAATTTAGAACCGTTGGCAAAGGAATCACCAAAAGCATTGCGTAACTTAATCGATACAGTTAATCGGAACCTCAGAGCACTCAAAACACTTAACCTCCCTACTGAACACTGGGATGTACTATTAGTTCAAGTCCTGTTAAACAAGCTTGACATAGTCACAAGCAGTAAGTGGGAATCTTATCGCAACAAGGTGAAAGAGTTCCCTACACTTAAAATGTTTCATAACTTTCTAAAAGATCGTGCTGATTTTTTGGAAACAATGGAGAATACTCATAAAAAACGTAGGTCAAGTGACCCTACACATGTTCGTCATAAAACATTTGTGGCCAACTCAGAAACTCAGCCTGCTCGCAGGTACCCATGTCCACTTTGCAAAGGTAGCCATGCACTTTATGTTTGTCAAAAATTCAAATCATTACCCTTAGCAATTAGGGTTGAAAAGGCTAAGGCACTTAAATTATGTTTAAATTGTTTACGTCAAAGTCATGCTGACAATGTATGCAAGTTAGGGCCATGTCGCTTGTGTGGCCTGCGGTGCAACAGCTTATTACACGAGCATGAAGCTCCTGCGCCGTCACCACCTGTGCCTTCAACAAATAATGTTATGTTACACTCTTTGCCACAGCCTGATGGTCAAGGACAACCTCCTAGTCCTCCGCAGGACATTGCTTTGTCAGCCACTCAAAACAACTGTGTTCTTTTATCCACAGCCTTAGTCCATGTGACAGACAATAATGGCATATGTCATAAGGTGCGTGCCATACTTGACAGTGGAAGTACCTCCAGTTTTATAACTGAAGGTCTATGTGCTAAACTCAACTTACCTACATTTTCCACTTCGACCGTAGTTGAAGGGTTAAATTCTCAAATATCTTGCTTGTCAAAGCGTTGTGACGTACTCATATCGTCATTATTTAATAATTATAGCGAGAGCATCTACTGTTATGTTGTTCCGCGCATCACACAGTTATTGCCAACAAAGGTTGACCGTACAACACTAAATATACCGCCTAACATAACGTTGGCGGACCCCAAATTCCACATACCTGCTCCAGTCGATATGCTACTTGGCGCTGATATTTTCTGGACCATAATAGGTTCCCAAAATATATCATTGGGTAATAATAAACCAACCCTTAATAAATCTAAACTGGGTTACTTAATCTCAGGCCCAGTCCCAACACAATATACGAAATTCATTAATACAGTCCACTGCAATCATATTACCTTACAAAACAACGACGATCAATTACATAATAAATTATCTCAATTCTTTGAACTAGAAACAGTAGCAACACGCAAACAAATATCTAAGGAAGAGCTGGAATGTGAACAAAGTTTTGTAAATAATACCACTCGGTTGCCTGATGGGCGATTCGAAGTGACGATTCCATTAAAGGATTCGCCTGATAAGCTGGGCGACTCTTATGAACAAGCTTTGTCCAGATTCTTATCCCTAGAACGCAGATTCAAACGCGAACCACATTTTAAAGAGCAATATTGTAACTTCATCAAAGAGTACATTTCATTAAATCATATGTCATTAAATAAAAATCCAGAAAACCATACTCTCACTTATATTTTACCCCACCACGGAGTATTACGTGACTCAAGCTTATCGACAAAATTACGGGTAGTATTTGACGCATCTGCGGTGACGACCTCTGGTGTCTCATTCAACCAAATTCAAATGGTAGGTCCTACAGTCCAAGATGACCTAATTAGTATCTTAACTAGAATGCGCCAGCATAGGTTTCTCGTGACTGCAGATGTCGAGAAAATGTACAGAATGGTGAATGTCAAACCATCACAACAAATGCTTCAACAAATCTTATGGCGATTCGAACCTCACGAACAATTCAGGCAGTATAAACTACACACAGTCACGTACGGAACCGCGTCTGCTCCTTATCTCGCGACAAGGTGTTTGACACAGCTTGGTAACGAATGCTTAGACCAAACCGTCTCGGAAGTCATCTTACATGACTTCTATGTCGACGATTTAATCACAGGTGCCGCTACTGAATCGCAACTAATAGACACATGTAAGGGTGTAATCAGACAATTAGAAAAGGGAAAATTTCATTTACGTAAATTCCATTCAAATAGTGCTCATGTTGTCACTGAAATCGTTGGTGAAAGTACTAGCGACGAATTACTCAACCTATCTAATAATGACCATTCAAAAACATTAGGTTTGCTTTGGTCGTCCAAGGAGGACAATTTTTTATTCTCAGTCAATATTAACCAAGACGAAACTCTAACTAAACGTACAATATTATCTCTCGTGTCACAAATATTTGACCCACTAGGTTTAATAAACCTATGTATACTGCTAGCAAAGAATATTCTACAAAAACTATGGTCTTCACAGATAACGTGGGATGAATTTGTGCCTTTGAATATAGTAAACATGTGGTCTAAATTTATAACGTCACTTGCTCACATAAACAATATTCGAATCCCTAGACATGTTTTGGTTGATAGTCCTATATCAATCGAACTTCATGTATTTAGTGATGCTAGTACACAAGCTTATGCCGCGTGCGTATATATAAAAAGTGTCAATAATAATAATTGTGTGTCTGTTCATTTGGTGACTGCAAAGAGCAGAGTGGCTCCTCTGAAGCCCATGACAGTGCCCCGGCTAGAGCTGTGCGGTGCTCTCCTTGCCGTCCGCTTGGCAGATAAAGTAAAATCATCACTTAGATTAAATATTGAAAGGTGTGTCTATTGGTGTGACTCCACTATTGTCCTCGGTTGGATACATTCACCTAAAGCACACCTGCTTAAACCTTTTGTATTTAACAGAATCAGTGAAATTTCTGAGAAAACTGAATCATGTGGATGGCGTTATGTGCCCACCAAAAATAACCCAGCTGATATTGGGTCACGTGGGGCAGATGCCAAACAGTTACAAAACTGTAGTTTATGGTGGTCAGGGCCGCCATTCCTTCTACATGACAAACAGTCATGGCCTAACCAACCGTCACACCTTCAAGAGCCTGACTTACCAGAGTTCAAGGTTACATGTAATTTGACGGCTGACTGTACCGATTATGTTACTCATTACTCCTCTGCCTTCATAAAGAGTTTCTCTAATTTTAGTAAATTACAACGTGTGATTGTATATGTGCATCGGTTCATTCACAATTGTTTACACCCACAACACAAACGTACTGGGTTCATAAAAATCAATGAATTAAATTCATCATTAACTTCACTGTGCAGATTTGTGCAACTTGAAATTTTCAACTCGGAATACAACTTATTAAAAAACAATAAACAATTATCAGTCAAAAATAAATTACTTCAATTAAATCCATTTTATAACAAAAGTGACACATTATTACGAGTAGGTGGTAGACTTAAAAATTCATTTTATGATTTTGACACAAAACACCCCATCCTACTTGACTCACGGCATCATTTAGCCACATTAATATTTAGACATCATCATATAATTTTATTGCATGCGCCTCCGCAATTATTACTTTTTACACTTCGTCATAAATTCTGGTTTATTAATGGTCGAAACCTTGCCAGACAGATAGTTAAAAAATGCATCAAATGTTGTCGTTTTGCAGGAAAAGGCATTCAACCTATCATGGGCAACCTTCCTTCCAGTCGCCTGCATACCGAGTATGTGTTTGCAAACACAGCGGTCGACTATGCCGGTCCCGTCATGATACTGAACCGGAAGGGCAGAGGAAGCACACTTATAAAGTCCTATCTATGTATATTTGTTTGTCTGGCCATTAAAGCAGTGCACATAGAGCTTGTCACCGACTTAAGCAGCACCACATTTTTAGCTGCATTAGACCGGTTCATTGCCCGTAGAGGACGACCGCAAACCATTTACTCTGATAATGGTACTTGTTTTGTCGGCGCATGTAATGAGTTGTCTAGATTTTTAAAGTCAAATTCTAACGAAATTAGCTCTCAAGCGTCTAATTCGCATATCAACTTCAAATTCTCACCAGCGTATAGCCCACATTTTAACGGACTAGCAGAGGGTTCCGTAAAATCTGTAAAATATCATTTAAAGAGGGTTTTAGGTTTAGCTAACTTAACTTATGAAGAGATGAATACAGTTCTTGTACAGATCGAGGGTGTTCTGAATTCTAGGCCTCTCACTCCGTTATCATCAGACCCTTCTGATCTCACGGCGCTCACCCCATCACATTTCTTAATCGGACGACCACTCACAGCTTTGCCTTCTCCTCAGGTCACTGACCCCGCGGTGATACCTTCTCTCTCACGGTACATGAGAATCCAGCAACTGAAAGCCCATTTCTGGAAACGTTATTATATAGAATATATTACAGAACTCCAGAAACGACAGAAATGGCGCAAGCAAGGAGATCAACTCCGGTTTGGAGAAATGGTGCTGGTGAAAGATGACCGGCTGCCTCCCACCCGATGGCTGCTAGGCCGCATAGTGCGCCTGTACCCCGGCTCCGACGGCGTGACCCGCGTGGCCGACGTGATCACCACTTCGGGGACTCTTCGACGAGCCTTCAACCGACTCTGCCCGCTACCAGTCATGGACCAGAACTGCGTTCCTGGGGCGGCAACATGTTAACGCCTAGCATGTGTGCGCACCGGCATCTCACGCACACACGCACACGACGTGTTGACGCAACCCCGCCGCGCGCCTCACTTCGCCCAACGACAGCGTCAAGTCACCACGCGCTCAATTAATTTAGAATTTTCTTGTAAAACCGTTCAATAAACGTGTTGTTAAAGTCACCGTCGCATCATTTCTTCCACCAAAACCCACAAGCAAAGTACCGGCGTTCACAGCAGGATTACGTTGTTCTTCCGTTATTTAGCTGTAGTTCCGTTTCGATTTTTGAATTTTCAACGAGTATAGGCTTTAATTTTTCATCCTCACTTTTCAGCACTGTAACAGTTATATTTACTGTTTTGTGGCGAGTGAGGTGGCGAGCTCAGAAAAACTTATAAACTCAATCTATTATATATTAGTCTATGCTTATAAATAAACATGACAATTCGGAAGACAGATCTTGTTTTGTTGCCATTTTTGGTTTCTGAATGTTTTTTGTTGGTTGTAAACACAGAACAGTAAAAACGCTGTGGTTGTAAATGAGTTTTAGAAGGAACGAAGCGTGTATAGGCAAATACCTTATATGTATTTCTTACTACTAGACTGTGTACCAAAAATTTTTGTATAGCTAAAATGAAATCTATTACCATACTTCTAGGTTAGCTATTCCCTTATAAGCGGTAGCTAACCAAAAGCGGTCCTGAGCGAGAGGGTGCCCGCTGGTGTGTCCTTGTCTGACATCTTGCCAGCTCAACTAATCATTGGGTTTGGTAGAAATGGTAGAAAATTTTATATTTTCTTTTTTATGTAATACCAAAACGAACGAATAAAAAATATATTTAAATACGTTTCAAAGTCTATGAAACTTTGAAGCGTATTTAAATATATTTTACAGTTCCTTTAATTCATCAATTCATTGTATTTAAAAAATAATTCATTAATACTGAGTAAGAGTAGTACTTTTAAATGTTTGGGCCTGGTAGTACTAAATGTAGGACCACCAGGTTTGTGGAGTTTTTGGCGGGTTTTGTTCGAGTAAAATTCAGCGGCTGTTAATATTATTCGCAAATTGATTCCTAGTGGAATAAAATTGGTGAAGTTAAGTTTCTCAACTGTCTACGCAACTAGACATTAAGTGAAATAATTGATATCCTTTGGGGTATTTCAATGCATCGTCTGAAGACTGCAGGATCATCTCACGCCTCTCCTTCATGAGCTTGAGAGTAAGATCAGAGAGCTTTTTGTTCTTATCTATACGATGGGTCTTGAAGAACAAGACTTATCCAGACTTGGGATTTGAGGGTTATCGAGTCCCCCCCCTCTCTTCGAACTTCAGATAACCCTATAATACTCCATCGTAAACTGCTCAATTCCTCTTCGAGTTCGGTGATCTTATCGTCGGTCCGGAGTCCGGAGTGTGCGCGTGTTGTACGTTGCCAGGTCCTGTCGTCGGTATTTGTTGGGGTAGCCGGATCTCGTCCGGGATTCTTTGCACCCTTTGCCATACCTTAACCTAGATCGCTACCGTAGTCGAGGGTAGGCAGGCTGCCGGGCACTAAGGGCTATGTTTTATTTGTGCTATTCATGGGGACTGCTTTGCAGGCGGGTTGGCGATCCCAGTATGCATGTTACAAATGCACAGAAAACGCTGCTGCCCATTCTCTGGTTTGTCCCTTAGTCGCCTCTTATGACACCAATGGAAAAACATGGGCTGTTGAAATTCTTTATGCCCGACACCATAGGATAAGTGATGTAGATTCCAAAAAATATACACATGTTTCTTTTTTTTCCTTTAATTTGGTAGGTTTAGGTAGCGTAGTTAGGTAGGATATATACATATATCGGGATACTTACACTATTGTTTTTACAATCAATTTGTCCCTTGTTATGTTTGGTCATGGTCACCTCATTAGAAAGTGACACACTACCAACGGGAGCCCTCTCGCTCGGACCGTTTTTTGCGCCATAGTGCACAGTCTAGTAGTAAGAAGTATAAGGTCTTTGTGTATAGGAGATTTATATTTCCCTAATGTTGGTACGTTATTTCACAACAATGTATGTCTATTGATGTCTATGGTTGAAAATTTATGACAGATAAGCTCCAAATATCGTATTTGTTTTAAAGGTTTTTAATTCACTATTTCTGATCACAATTCTTAGCAATGGTCTTAGTTCTGTCTGATTTAACGTTTTGAATAAAGTAATTACTGATTTTAACACTTAAACGAGAATATATTCAGGGAGGAATCGTTAACTGGTGATTCGTCAAATCGTCACGTACATCGGAACATCGGAATTACAATAAATAGAACATTAGAGTGCCCGTCAAGTGAATAATATATATTTGAATGCAATTATAATAGCGTCGTCAAATTGTCTACTCTTCAATATAATTATACTAACTTCTGCCAGTGGCTTCGCCCACAAAAGTTGAAAATTACCCCAAGGGAACATATTCCCGTGATAAAAACATTGCGGTAATAATGTACGTAGTACATATTATCTCAATGGACAAAAAGTATCCTGTGTGCTATTCCAGATTATAATATATTCATTCAGATCCGTCGAGCCGTTTGAGCGTGAAGAAGTTACAAACATAGAAACACACACACTCACAAACTTTGGCCTTTATAATATTAGTGTGATTATTTACAGTGACAGACAATATTTACCCATCAAATAACAGTCAGCTGAAGTTAAATATAAATAACAATGTTTCAAAGACGAAATTTCGTCCGGGAGATCTCAATCAAAGTGTTGCAAAATAATCGACTTGAGAAAGATACACAAAAAATTGTGTATTCCTTCAACTTTGGACTCAATATCTTTCTTGCTTCAAAATACAAAGTACAAAATGGTCACATTTATCCTAGAGGAAGAAAATATCAAATATTTAGGTTCTTGTGCATGTTGCTTATGAATGCGATTTATACATATCAAATATTCTCAGTAGACGTCACAGATAGAAGAAAGAATAATTTAGAAAGTAACCTTTTAACTTTATTTACTGGTTTTTATTTTATCACTTCTTATGCAATCGGGTTCACGTTGTTGTTCATTCTGGATATAGTTCATAAGGAGAACAACGTCTCACTTATTTTGAAGATCCAAACTATATATAGGAGTATCGATTTGAGCAAGAGTATTCGGAGTTATATTATTTGGAACTGGATCTCAATTGCATTTTCTATCAGTTTTAATTTGTTCTTACATTGTATTTATTATTTGACGTGTAACTATGAAAGAGTCTTTGACCTTATTCTTGAAACTATTTCCGACTTGTTATTTTACGTATTGGATATCAATATAGTTATAGCCATCAGAATCATAATATCATTGAGGAAATATCTCGATGAGTGGATTGAGGCTATCCTGATGGTGAATAATGAACACGAGAACAATGAAAATTGTCTCAAATTGTTTGGAACATACCAAGATATTTTAAAAGCTTACGCACTGTTTAAGGATATTTTCCAGGTGTTGGTAAGTCACTTCGATTCTCTTGACTTTAATTTATTAAATTAAATCAATAAATAGGTAAATAACTTAATTTACAATTTTTACATGAATGGGTTTAATATAATACAACAGGAAACATATTTTTTTAAATTGTGTAAATTGCTGAATATCGACCTGTGGCACCCAAGCTAAGATTAAAACTTATATTATGAGTGGCAGGGCTAACTGGATGAATTATATTTTCAAATTCAATGCAAAGTTTATACAAAAAAAAGTTTAAAAGTAATAATAATAATAGGGTGGTATTTAATACTTTAACTGTAATTCCCCTTTTTTCAATCAAAATATTCGAAATTACTACCAAAAATACTGAATTGCACACTAAATTTGCTCATCAAATAAATGAATTATACTATAATGCTAGATCTTTAAAGCTTAACTGTTTTACTGAATAACTATCTGTTAACTAAAAGTAAATCTAATAATTCTTCGAGTGCAACAAAATATTTAAGTTTTAAGGGAGGGGGGGAAACGAAACAAAGTCGACGGAGCCCCGCTGCGCAGGGCTCCTATTTCTGTCTGCAGGGTCTAAAGTAACCTAACATGAAGGAGATGACGGGAGCTGAGTTCGCTCGCTTTGCTCGCTCACTTCAGCTCCCGTCATCTCCTTCGAACCTAACCTATCCGTGTCGGGGTGCCCTAAGCTCCCGAGCTCGCTTCGCTCGCTCTTGGACTAATTCACATTTATTTTATATTTAATTGAATAATTTGTGTGCAAATCAGTATTTTTGTTTTACGGTGAGTAATATTGTTTTGCAGTAGGTTATTAGTGGAGATATTTTGTTTGCTTAAATTTCTAAATAGAGGTGCAGTTAAAAATTCCCCATAATAATAACCTGAGATCCCTCTTTTCAAACGAAACCTATAAGTATTTGGGTATGTCGGAAGCGTTAGGTATCAGCACTACTGACATGAAGCAATCGTTTGGTCACCTGAAGAAGGTATTCAATAGCCTTCTTTCAGGCGGAAACAAGGTGCGCGCCTTCAACGGTTGGGTCATGCCGGTATTGATGTACTCTTTCGGCATACTCAAATGAACTCAAACGGAACTCGACGCCCTGGATAGGCGGGTCCGTACACTGCTGACTGCATATCGAATGCATCACCCACGATCGTCGGTCATGAGATTGTATATCCCGCGGCAGTGTGGAGGCCGAGGCTTTCTAAATGCCAAAAACCTCCACAACCGCGAGATATACAATCTCAGGGAATATTTTCTAACCACCGACGTGGATATGCATGGAGATGTAGTAGCAGTGGACATGGGACTCGATGGGAACGACCGCAGGGAAGTATGGCAGAGTAAGGAGCTTCACGGACGTTTTTTCGGGCCCTACATGGGTCCGATGTAGACCAAGCAGCATCCGTAGCCTGGCTGCGTATCGGTGAGCTCTTTGGGGAAACCGAAGGTTTTGTCTGTGCAATTATAGACGAAGTTATCATGACGAATAACTACCGGAGATTTATTGTGAAGGATGGCACGGTTGACATCTGTCGGGCATGTCACCGGCCGGGTGAATCGATCTGCCACATTATCTCGGGTTGTTTTCGGCTAGCTAACGAAGAGTATTTGCATAGGCACAACCTTGTAGCCAGGATAATCCATCAGCAACTTACTCGGAAATAAACTCTTGTGGCATTGGAGGTACCGCACTACCGGTATGTGCCCGACCCAGTTCTCGAGAATGGCAATATCACATTGTACTGGGATCGGTCCATCATTACTGATAGGACTATTGTAGCCAATAAACCTGATATTGTGGTGGTGGACCGAATCGAGAGGCAATGATTGTTGATATTACCTTCCCGCATGACGGGAACCTCATGTAAGCCGAGAAAGATAAGCAAATCACTTTATCTTGTCTTGGCTCGCGAGGTTGTCGACATGTGGGATGTGGACACAGCGATCACTGTACCGTTATTCGTGTCAGCCAATGGCTTAATAGCCACGAGCCTCGACCACTACCTTAGGAGGCTCTCGTTAGGCGGCTGGGTCAAGGGCCTGATCCAGAAAGCAGTATTGCTAGACACGACTCGTATTAGGAGGTTCCTCTCTCTGGAGCCCTGACCGCCGGTAGCTTGGACCCTGTTCCCGATACCAGTGGGCCTCTATTTTTTATATTTTTAAATGTTTTTTTTTTGTAATTTAATTCAAAAAATATTTAAAAATGTGAACAATAAGAAAAGAAATCGAATAAAGGAAATAATAATAAAATTATTGGAGTAATCCAATGATTTTTTATAAACTGATGTATTTCTAAATGGGTGAACGGGTTCCTTACGGAACCCTAGATAGTTGTTGTTCTTTATAACAGTTATTGTCTATTTCATTTGTCATCATTTGTTTTATGAGTTTATTGCATTAATCAGGCTTACCGAATACTGTAAGACATTGCACTTGACAGAGCACTAACTTGCCCGAATGCGCGATAGGTTGGCTATTCTTCTAGTTTCAATGCTTCAATTAAGCGAATTCTACTTTAACAATTATAATATTTGGTTTTTCATAGGTTTTGGATCTTGTATTTGGAACATTCTTTCGTACCATATGGTGTGTCGAGTTAATGTTATCCACGTTGAGGATATTAGAAGAAAAAGGAGATGACGTAAGTTAATAATGTTTTTTTAATAAAATCGTGTCTTAAGTACGTGTCTATTTTGCCCAAATAATGTTATCAAACACTCCTTTTTCTTTCGTATCATCTCTCACAAAATTCATAGATCTTTTCTTTGGTCACTCTCTCTTCTCTCTTTTTATCAAAATTTATCCTCATATTTTTTTAGTCGCTTGCATTTTATTATCCAATGGTAATAAAGTGCAAGCGACTTAAAAATTACAATTTTGGAGGCAAAATCAAACGGTTAAATATTGTATTATAGATTTCCTGCATTATTACTAAGTCACATGATATTGTGAAACATTTTTTTCTCAATCAGAAACTAATATATTAGAAACTATCAAATTTGGATGGGATTTATTATAACTGAAATGATCTATTCACAATATATTGAGAATGTATAATCTCGCAAGATTGATTAGAAACTTATGGTGTCAGTAATAATTCGGTGACTACTTCTCATTAGAAAAATCGAAAAACCTTGCAAGTTTAAGTTTTGTAAGGATTATCAGAAAAATGTGTATATTTTAGAATGTTATGTTAAATGTCGTTTAATAGTGAATAATATGAGGTTTTCAAATCGTAATGTTAATGTTCTAAATTCAAATTAAATTTTCATAGGTTTCGTATTTTGTTTAACAAGTAATTTTTACCCTGTATGGAGTATGAAGGAAATTGATAAAACAACACACGTTAGTGAAAAAAAAAGCTAAGAAACGTTTATTTAATAACTTGTATTCCCTCCCCGAGCTCTTATTACTGCTTCCATACGGTTCTTCATCGATCGGATTAGAGTCACAATCAAATGTTGTGGCATTCCATTCCATTCCTCTTGGATTGCATTTTGCAGCTGGCTAAGTGTATCTGGGGCAGGATTTCTTGCACGAATTCGTCTCTTTAATTCATCCCATATATGTTCAATCGGATTCATATCCGGGCTTCATGCTGACTATTCCATAATGGAGTTACCGACTTTGGTAACATAATCTCGTACGACGCTCGCGGTGTGAGCCCTAGCATTGTCGTGCATGAGTATGAAACCGTTACCAATAAAATGTGCATAGGGTATCACGTGAAGCTCAAGACTCTGTTCGATGTACCGATGACTGATTATTGCAGGCAGACGTGGCCCAGACACAAAGACAAGCTCTGTCTTACCGTCGGCGCTGATTCCTCCCCAAACCACGAACGAACCACCACGTACCGCCACCATAGCTGACCTTTTCTTTAATGCAGCATTGTGCAAAGCGTTCTCCATTTCTTCTGTAGACCTTGTTCCTTCTGTCGTTACCATACAGCATAATTTTATACTCATCAGAAAAGAGGACTTTGTTCCACTGGAGGTATGACCAATTTAGGTGCTCACTTGCAAAGTAAAGGCGCGCTCTTCGATTGTCTGCAGTTGATTTCGGCCCATTTGCTGGCTTGTGCGGTACCAGTCCACGTTCCTTCAACTTTCTTCTAATTGTAGAGTTACTTACAGCCACCCTACGTACAACATGAAGCTCCTGCTGCGGTTGAAAAGCATTAAGGCGTCGAATTCGTAAAGAAGTTGTTACAACAAAAAATGATCATATCGCTCAGAAGTGACCCGATTCCTGCCAGATCCTGAACGGCGCGTGAACAAACCAGTATCGGGATAGCGTTTGTAGACTCTATGAACAGACGACAGGCTTAGATGCAATCTTTCAGCCACAACACGCTGACTAAGTCCAGAATTCAGCAATGCCAGCACTTGGGCGGCTTCTGCGGTCAAAGTATCCATATGTTTTAGAACAAATCTTTTTCAGACGTCCCAAAGTCACAGTAAACAATAAACAGAACAAAAAAGTTTTAAGATAAGCGCTAATTTTTAGTTTTCAAAAGTGAAACGTACTCCAACTCTAAACACACATTTGTCTCAAAACAGTGAATCATTTTATTTATAGGTTTTTTTTTTTTTTTTTTTTTTTTCAACCTACATTGTCCCACTGCTGGGCAAAGGTCTCCCCCATAGCTTTCCACTCTTCCCTATTATTTGCAATCTTCTGCCAATCTCCCGTAAACGCCTCTAAGTCGTCACGCCAGCGTTTCTTAGGCCTCCCACGGCAACGACGCCCATCTTCCGGCTCCCACTGGGTGGCGATTTTGGCCCATCTATCCTTATGCATTCTGCATATATGACCCGCCCAATCCCACTTCAGCCCAGCAGACCTGGTGCCCACATCGGCGATTCCTGTTTTGGAGCGTATCGTAGTATTACGTATTCGGCCGCTGAGCTTAATACCCAATACGCTCCGCTGCATCGCCCTTTGGCATACCTTGAGTTTGGACTTTTGAGACTCGGTCAACGACCAAGTTTGAGCTCCGTAGGTTAGGATGGGCAGGATGCACATGTCGATAAGCTTGGGCTTCAAGGATAAGGGTAGGTCTCCCTTCATCATTGACTTCATGGACCAGTAGCTTTTCCAGGCGTTCTCGACACGGCGGTCGATTTCTTTGTCTTGCCTGTTTTCGAAGGATACTAGCTGGCCCAAGTAAATGTACTCATCGACATAGCGGATTTCTTGTCCATCTACCGCAACCTTACTTTTTGTGCTATTCGTCATTACTTTGGTCTTTAACCGATTCATCATTAGTCCAACCTCAAGGCCTGCGGTGCTCAGATCTTGAAGCATCTGTTGTAACTCGGCAGCAGTCGGTGCGAATAGAATTATATCATCAGCGAAACGAAGGTTGGTAAGTTTTTTGCAACCGACTGTAATGCCTTTAGTGGACCACAAGTCTACGAGGTTCTTAAACACTTCTTCAAGAGTGCTTGTGAAGAGTTTGGGTGACAGCGGATCACCCTGCTTTACACCTTTTTCTATCTTAAAAGTTAAACCGGGTAAGTTAAGTTTTACGTTTGCCGTGCTGTTATTATAAATTATCTTGAGTATATCTATGTAGATTTGCTCCAACTGTTGATTTTGCAAAGACGAAAATATGGCTGAATGCTTCACGCTATCAAATGCCTTTGTATAGTCCACGAAGGCCAAATACAAAGGTTTCCTATATTCTAAATGCTTTTCCATAATTTGATTTAAGGCTTGGAGATGATCGGCAGTGGAGAAACTTGGGCGGAATCCTGCTTGTTCAGGTGGTTGGTGGGAATCAAGCTTTGCATCGATGCGGTTATGGATAACCTTAATAAATGCTTTGTATAGGTGTGACACTAAGCTTATTGGCCTATAATTATTAACATCACTTTTATCCCCCTTCTTGTGAAGTAGGATGATGTTTGAGTGGCACATCTTTGCTGGCACTTTTCCGGTATGCAGAACAGTGTTGAACATGTTGGTAATATGAGGGAGAAGTATAGGAGAACCAATTTTGAGGGATTCCGTTGTTACTCCGTCTTCGCCCGGACTTTTGTCGTAAGGCATACTCGATAAAACCCTTTTTACCTCATAACCCATTATGGGTGGGATATTTTCGGGCTCTGGGCATTCATATGTTATTTCTGTGTTATTTTTGGTTGGATCTGAATAGAGCTCCTTATAGAAGTCCGTGCAAATTTCTAAAATTTTATCCCTGTTGTGGTGTTTAATACCATTACTATCCTGCAGGCTAGTTATCCATTTCTTGGTATTGCATATGCCTTGTTTAGCTACTCGTAGGGACTTGTTCTTCTGTAGTGCTATTTTAACTTTATGGGTATTAAAATTTCGGATATCGCGTCGTAAACTTCGTTTGACCAGTCTATCTAAAAGTCTGCGTTGTTCGGAGCCAATGTCATATTTGTTTCTTTCCTCTATTTTTTCGATGGTCAAACTGGATAGTTGTGAGTTTTTCTTCCTTTTTGTCTCTATCCGATTGGAACATTTGCGGATGCCTTCAACTATTCTGTTGTATTGTTCATCAACATCAAATACGCCATGGTCCAGGCCCCGGAAGTACTTAGAGAGCTCTATATTGAACTTGTCTGAAGCATTAAAAAGGGTTTCTCTTGTAAGCCTTTTTATTGGTCTTCTAAATGACTTTGCACGATGAATTCTGAAATTGAACCTAATCTTTGCTCGAAGTGGCCGATGATCGGAATTGTATTTAATTTGGTTGATTACGCCTACGTCCCTTATTATCTGTGCGTCTGAAGTTAGGATATAGTCAATTTCGTTTTTAATTTGAGTATTTGGTGAGATCCAAGTCCATCTTCGCTGTGGCTTCTTTTGGAACAAACTGTTAGCCACATGCATATTTTGTGCGAATGCGAATTGAAGTAGCCTTGAACCTCGCTCATTTCGTACTCCCAAGCCGTATAATCCCAGGATGCTTTCACAATCCAGTTCTTGCCTCGGTCCGATCTTCGCATTAAAATCTCCTATGACCATGTTCCATGTTCCACGATTTTCTTCACATGCCTTATTAAGGGTATCATAAAAATCTTCTAGATCTCCGTCTGAACATGCCGATGTAGGAGCGTATGCCTGAACTATTGTTAATGTTTTACCGGGTCTAATGCGAAACTTAAGAACAGCTATACGTTCTGAATACCCTAGAAACTCGATGATGTTGTCTCTCCACTTCTTAGCAACCAGAAATCCAACACCGTGAATGCCCTGGGTTTCTCCAAAGTGGAAGAATATAACGTCGTCCCTTTCTTCTGTAAGTTCTCCCTGTCGTCTCACCTCCGCCAGTCCCATAATATCCCACTTAATGTCTTTCAAAGCGTTCTCTAGCTCTATTAGGCGCTCATCCTTCATCAGTGTTCGAACATTATAGGTAAGAATATTAAGATTGTCGGAGTCCTTGAGTCTTCTTGCCGAAGTCGTTTGACGGTTGATCGATACCGCCCGGAGATTCACCTGGCCCCGGACGCCAGTGCTAAGCTGGCGCCCGTCACCGCCAGCTGAGCAGCTGGGGTCGCCGGGCACTTGGGGACATAATATTGTTGTACTTGCCATGTTTGTGGGGGGTTTGGACCATAAAACCGCCGCGCTGGTCCAGTGCGTGTTGGCGGTTGATCGCCAGAGCCTCGTTGGTCGAATGCAGGGTGTACCACGAGCAGGTGAGGTTGACTTGGGTTCCAAGGATGTAATTGGGACCCCCTTACACCCCTTATTTATAGGATAAATAAATTAAATTCAAATTTTGAATTTTCGCTTATCACTGTAATGGCCAAACTGCCTACGCAATCATGTGATTTTTTTCATGAAATGAAAACTTTTCTTTTGTGTTAAATTAGGACAGAAACCATAAAAACGGAAGTTTTTCGATTTTTCTGATGAGAAGTTTAAATGGTTTGTAAATTTGGATAAATACAATTTTTAATTGACCTTTTTTATTCAATTTTTGGCTTTTGCTATTTACTAGCCTTTTATTTAACATACAAAATTATATTCACAGATTTGGATACGTACAGTATGTTTAGTTTTATGGATGTTTAAGAATATAGTTCTAGTAATTATATACAGTATAAACTGTGAAAAGTTCTATATATCTGTTGAGGAAGCTGAGACAACGTGTATTCAGCTCATGAAGAAAAGAAACTGTCCAAGTAAGATATTTTTAATAGTCAATATGCAATGTTACATTGCATTGGACTCTAGCTAGTACTAATATTCATATTCTTTATTGTACACAAAAAAAAAACATTTAAAATACAAAAGGAAAACTTATGTACAAAGGCGAGCTTAACCCATAATTGGGTTCTCTGACAGCAAACCTCAGTGCTAAAGAGAAATTTACAAAATTAGGACAGTTAACAAAAGTGCATAACAAATACTAAAATACATTTGAATCTGAATTTGAAATAATTGTAGTAATGTCTGTTTTTCACCCGTATTTTTATTCACATTTAGTTTTTCAGGGGTGAGCGTACTTAATTTTATAGTAAAAGTGTTTTTTTAACCCCCGCTGGAAAAAGAGGGGTGTTATAAGTTTCACGTGTGTTGCTGTGTATCTGTGTGTCTGTCTGTGGCATCATAGCGCCTAAACGGATGAACCGATTTTAATTTAGTTTTTTTTTTGTTTGAAAGGTGATTTTGTCGAGAGTGTTCTTAGCTATGTTTGAATAAAATCGGTTCAGCCGTTCAAAAGTTATGGGCATTTTACTGTTGAATTGGGGTGTTTTCGCAAGATAAATGTGTCGGGGGTTTTTTAATTTTGAAATTTTATTTGTTAAAAACACCTTATGTGTTTATAAAAAAAAATGGGATTGAATCTGAAATATGAAAATTGATCAAATAAGCATTACATTTATTTTTTCATGATTTGGCAAAGAATAGGGTTATTTTTTCTAAAAACGTAATATCATATCAATGGTAGTTTTTTTTTTAACAGATAGTCAAGAACGTCTTTGCAAGAAAGTTGTGCGGGCCAATCAATCGTTCAGTAAGATGACCGCGTGTGGCTTGTTTAATGTAGATGCTGCACTAGCAATTTATTTGATAGAAGCTATCACCAATTATGTTCTTTTACTGCTGCAATTTAATTTTCTGTAAAATAAATATATTTTTAAATAGAAACCTCCAATTTTGTTCCTTTTGTAAAAAAAGTAATAATAAAAAGTCTTTTCTGTCTGTAAATATACATTTCTTACGATATATGCAAGTACGTATTGGAGTTAAAAAAAACAACAGTCTTAAAAATCCACTTGATTAGCCTCTGTGACCTTTCCCTACGAATATGTATAGTGAAGCTTATAATAAAGGATGCTGACAGTAATAATCTAAAATAATAATTACAATATAGAATAATACAAATAAATACAATTAGGTTTACTGTATATTCTTCTTCTTCGTATCGATGGTTCCTTATCATGTATCCTCTCTATCCGCAGCACCGCCCGCTTGAAACTTGATAATTATAATTCCTAAAGAAACACACTCCCGGGATGACAAGTATGTTGAGGATATGAATAAAATCTAACTCACTTGGATTTTACTTGATTTTAAACAGATTATTTTGGTTACAAATCACAATTATAAAATAAATCGCACAGTTTGGTAATTCCGATGATGACCACATCTGTCGGTGAGTCGGCGAGTAGTGGTGGAGGGCGGAGGCGCGGCCGTTGGCTCGATCAGCTGTGTGACCCTTCCACCCGCGCGTCCCCCGTTGCTGCTGGTACACGCGTATGATGCGAGAACATCCGCCGGCGCGTTGAAAGCCTTCGCTTTGAAAATGTAAATGAGGTAGGGAGCTTGGAAGCGGTCCACTCTGCTTCGTTGTCATCTTTGGAATCTAAAGTTGGCAAAAGTCAGAGTTTATTGATAGCCCTTCGTATAATGACCCTTAAAGTAGTGACGTCAGCTACTTTACTGACGCTGTCGGGCCCTGGATAGAGGCGTCACACGCGCCCTAGCCGCCATTGTAATGACGGTAAGTTGTCTTCCTTAAGTACAACTAAGTCCCCGCTGGTGAGTCCTTGTTGTCCAGTGCGCCATTTGGTGCTCTGCTGCAGCTCAGAAATGTACTTCAGAGACTATCTCTCCCAGAAGTGCTGCCGTACCTTCCCTAGCAGCTCGTGTATATTAGGTCTGGTAGCGGTGATCGGCTTGTTTGTAGTAGACATAAGTGGTCTCCAAATTAGGAAGTGGCCTGGGGTCAGAGGAGAAGGATCAGCACAATTGGACGAGAGAGGAGTCAGCGGGCGTGAATTTAGGATGGCTTCAATCTGTGTGAACAGCGTTGCTAAAGCTAGCTCCTCAAACGTCAAAGCAGCCTTTTTAGCTACACGTTTTAAATAGAATTCGGCTGATTTAATTCCAACCTCAAATATTCCACCGAAGTGAGGAGAGTAAGCGGGACTTAATACATATTTGATGCCTTCAGAAATGGAATAATCACTGACGGTCTGACGGCTGGATCTAAGCAGCATACCTAATTTATTGTTGGTACCTACGAAATTCCTGCCACTGTCGCAAAAGATCTCATGACATTTTTCTCTGCGTGCCACGAATCGACTTAGGCATAAAATAAAGGCTTGCGTACTTGAGAACTGTCCCCGGATTTAAAAAGTGGTATAACCTTACTAAGTTTCATTAGATCCGGAAAGGCTCCTTGATCTACACACAAATTAAAAATCAAAGCCAAGTACGGCGCTATAGTCTGAATAATGGAGGTACAAACTTTGATGGACATTCCCCATAGATCTTCGGTCAGTTTTACCTTTATTTAACCATGCCATTTAAAGAGCTGATGCCATTTATTTCTACAACCTAATATCTTCACTTAAATAAGATTCTAATAAACTATGGACATTGCCCCTTATTCCATAACTGTACAGTTTATTCAGAAGTGTTTCATGGTGTACGTAGTTAAATTCTTTGGTCATGTCCATAAACATTGCAGTCACGGGAACACGTTTGTCAATATTTGTATAAATTGGTTTTATAAGATCATAAATTGCTAAGTCAATTGATTTATTTTTCCTAAAGCCTTTTTATTCCTCTGCAAACAGATTATATTTTTCAAAATGAGTACTGATTGCATCCACAAATCCTAATGAGATGATAATTCAATCTCCAATTCAAACCAATAAAAACATGAAATCTTTGTATCACCCGAGAGCGTAAATGTTAAATTTCACGTGTCCAATTTACAAACTATAGAAATTTCAAACAAACTTTCAACACCCTTCTACCCCCTGAGTAGTGGAATTTCCAAAAATCCTCTCTTAGTGCGCACTTACGTCAATTGCGGAACCTCCTTGCCAAATCTCATCTTTATACGTCAAGCGGTTTTCGATATTGTGAGTGACCATTTTCTTTTATAAATTTAGATTTATTACTTATCATCTGCCTAGCTTTTTCCCAACTATGTTGGGGTCGGCTTCCAGTCTAACCGGATTCAGCTGAGTACCAGTGTTTTACATGGAACGACTGCCTATCTGACCTCCACAACCCAGTAACTGGGTAACACGGTACCCCTTGGTAGACTACTGTCAGATTTCAAGCTTCTGACTACTCGTAACGACTGTCAAAGATCTTCAAATGACAGCCGGGACCAACGGCTTAACGTGCTTTCCGAGGCACGGAGGAAACTCGGTATGTTGCAATGGTCACACATCCACGGACCGACCTCGTTAAGCGTTGCTTAACCTTGAAGATCGACCCGTGCGGCTATTATCATTTATATATATTTAAAGATATAAATTACTATATTTGAATTTATACACGGTGTTACTTACACTCACGTTAATCACATGCGTATTAGAAGGAAATTGATATAATTGAATAAATATTGCTGGTTTATTATAACGCTCAAATTAAAATTTTATCGATTAACTAATGCAATATGGTTTGTGGTATTTATGGTAGATATGATTTCTATCTCAAAGCTGATCCAACTCCCGATGACAATAGTTCAACACCAAAGAATTTACTTAGCAAAAACTTACAATCAGTATTAACGCCATTAAATATGATGCAAGCCATTTGCTTCTGTGCTAAGTACAAAATTAGAAATAACAGGATTATGGCAGATAGCATTATACAATATAACTTCTGTCTTTGGTATGTGTATGTTTACGTGTACCTACTATCACTTTACATTCGATTTGAAAGGTTTCAAATATTACCAATATTTGGTTAATTGGCAAACCCTTAATACAGGATGATTTTAATTTTATTTGAGACAATATAAAATTCAGAGGGGATGTTATTGGGTGAGTTTTAATTGTCTACACTTATAGTCTATGCTTTAAAAGCAAGACGATTTCAAATTTGGATTAAGTTGTGTTTTTGACAGTTGGTTGAAAAGAAAATTCTAGCCAATGATATTCAAATAAACAGATACGTTATACACTCACAAAACAATTGAAAAAAGTGTTCCGCGCAGCAGCGGCAGCACACATACACACTTTTCATTCATCTGAAATTTCACTACAATGTCGAAAGGGATGGCTTGATAAAACAAACAAGAAAAAAAGAGACAGCTAGTGTTTGTCACTTGCGTGTGAATGTAAACAAACATTATTCTGACAACCAATGTTTTTTCTTTTTGTAACCTCCAAATATCAGAAAATTAGGAAAAAAAATTGAAATAAATTAGTAAATTGAGGTGTATTGCGTATTTACATATGGTATGAGATCCCTTCTGTTTTATGTAATTTGGTATTATAATTGGTACACTTTCTAAATACACACGATGGCATTTTTTTAATTTTGTTTTTTTTTCAACAAACCGTATCGCTCTTCGCCATGCGTGACATAAACTAAAGACTAAAGGTTACAATTGTCTACTATTCGAGTCTTCACAATGCGCGCGCTTATAACATATCTGTTTATTTGAATATCATTGATTCTAGCTATTGGTTTTAGAATTTTCTTCAGAGAATGTTATAATTTTGGAGTGTATTAATTTGATAGAAAGATGTGGTGTTTATATTGAAGTATTAATAATGAATTAAATGAGCATGTGCATGTACTAAAAGGCGGTGTTTTTCTAACTGGATCCCAATTGTTAATCATCCAATGAAGGCGAAATTTTTCCCGTAACTTGTTCTTTTTATGGGTAGTCTTTAATCAATAACGAAAATAAAATTTATAACGTGCTTTTTGCTATAAAAATCCAGGATGTCGATACAATCCTTAACATAAACGAACCGTTGAAACGATTAATTGTTCCTAACTGGGTTTGTGTTATAGCACTGAACTCTCTCTTGGATTTTCTTCTCTACTATGTCATTGATTTTTTGGGTCTTGGCTTAAGCCTTACTACTCACATTTGGTTGTGAATATCTTGTATGCTACGAGGATCATGAAACTCTTGACGAAACCTCTTAAGAATTAGGTCAAAAACGTTCAGACGACAGCATGCGTTGAAAATACAAAAGACGATAGTTACTGGAATAAAATGTTTAAAGTGTACATGGAAATTTTTGAAGCCTGTAAAATATTTGAGAAGACTTTTCATCAGTTGGTAAGTTAACAATTATGTTTTAGACTGAAGTTACTACCGATAACAATAATGAAGAAGATTTCACAGTGTTCCTTTTGATTCTTGTTCCAGATTTTGTACTATATTTTAGTTACAACCTCCAAATCTTTGATTTCCATAGTGATGCGAATAGAGATGAAAAGAGTAACGATAGGGAGCGACACAAGCGTAAGAATTAAATTTCTCTTTCATAAAAAAAAAAATGGACGCGGAATTTTTGTCATAAAAATTAATTTTTATATTGTGTTCAAGTTTGCTGTTTTATCATTTCTGTCTTTAACGTAACGTAGATTATTAAGAACATGCTCCTGCTAATATTTTTGAACGTGGAAAATGAGAAATTCTTCTCGGCTTTGAGATAAGTTCGCAGTGCTTGTATACAATTAGCTAACTCAAGCAGATGCTCGCTCTCACTCACATGTATTCCCCGCAGGATAAGGCATGTATGCAACTATAGTACAAGCACTTTTTATAGTATCCAGTATTTTTTAAGCCTTATGTAATTGGAGGCCTATTGCCATCAACTGTGCACAATTCTAGAATCCGGGATGAGAAATTTCTGATGGTAAACCCACAAACTAATTTATTATACTATACTAGCTGTTGCCCGCGACTTCGTCTGCGAAGCATTAGTAATTCGAATAGCTTATTTTTTATATCGCGGCATAATATTGTGGGTTTTCCATACAAACTTATACACCTCTTTCCACCCCCTTAAGTAAGATTTCCGGGATAAAAACTATCCTATGTCCTGCCCAGCGTCTCAAAATATATCCGAACCAAATTGCATCTAAATCGGTTCAACGGTTTAAGCGTGAAAAGGTAGACAGAGAGACAGACAGAGTTACTTTCACATTTATTAATATTAACTCCGCTCGCGACTTCGTTCGTGTGATGGCAGCCAAAAATAAGCTGCTATTAAACCTGAGACAAACGGTCCAGTTTGGTAGTTCCAAATCGATGTAGAGGTCCCCATCCTAGAGCCATTTGATTCTTCATAGCAACTTTGACACCCCTAAATCGTCTTCTGGGAGTAATTCTGAAAAACTAATGAAAAACAAAACTTAATTATTAATTTAAGTTAGTATATTAGTGGCAAGTTTATTGACCCAAGAAATCAGATTTTTCAGAAACACTGTAGTACCTCCTAAATCATCTTTTGGGGGTAGTTGCAAAAAAATAATAATGACAACCTTTATTGTTTATTTAGGATGGTATTTATGTCAAGTTTCATGTTTATTCACCCAAGAAATCACATTCTTCAAAAAAATTAACTTCCCCTAAATCGGGGGTATTTGCAAAAAACTAATAATGACAACCTTTATTGTTTATTTAGGATAGTATTTATGACAAGTTTCATGTTTATTCACCCAAGAATTCAGATTCTTAAAAAAAAAATAACATCCCCTAAATCATCTTTTGGGGGAAGTTTCGAAAAACTAACAATGAAAGTCTTTATTGTTTATTTAGATTAGTATTTATGTCAAGTTTCAAGTTTATTAACTGAAGTAATAAGATTCTTCAAAAAAACTTTAACACCCCTAAATCGTCTTTTGGGGGTAGTTTCAAAAAATAATAATAGCAACCTTTATTATTCATTTAGGTTAGTATTTGTGGCAAGTTTAATGTTTATTGACCCAAGAAATCAGATTTTTCCATACAAACTTCAACAACCCCTAAATCGTTATTTGGGAGTGGTTTCGAAAAACTAATAAATTCAATCTTTATCATTTACTTAGAATACTATTTGTGCTAAGTTTCAAGATTTTTGTTCGAAGGAATTAGATTTTTCATACAAACTTTCAACCCCCTTTTTACCCCCTTACGGGTGGCATTTCCAAAAATCCTTTCTTAATCATTCAAATTTCATACTTCTAGGCTTAGCAGTTTTGGCTGTGCGTTGATTGATCAGTCAGTCAGTCACCTTTCGCTTTTATAGATATAGATAATTTATTAGTTTGTGGGTTCTTAATTATATGCTCATATATTAATTATTTAATATATGAACATATAATTTTATTTATATGTAACATTTTCATTTAACATTGACAAACAATCAATCAGCATGGGACTATTTGTTGAGAATATTTTGTTTTTCAGTTACTCAAAAAAGAAAATGCAAGAATATCCAACAAATTCTAAAAACTACTTTCAAAAAGATGCGCGCCTGTGGCCTGTTTATCATAGACGCTGAACTATCGTTGCACTTGTGTGCTCTCATAACTACTTAGACCATCAGTAATTACTACAGTTTGAATTTCTATAATAATGTAACTAATTGTGTTTTCTTCTTTTCTATGTTTTAAATCTGAGTGTTTTTTTTTGGTTTGTGGTAGATGCATTGGTAGAAGACTAACAGCTGATTGCGGCAATAAAAATACTTTCAATAAATTGTTAAAACACGCATTGTTGGATCCCGCAACGAAATTAATCAGAAAATTAATCGGGAAATAAATGAAATTAAAGAAAAATTGAAGAGCGCAGACAATGAAATTGAAAATCTTAACTGTGAAAATATTAAGCTAAAACAGATTACACAGGAACAACAACGGCAAATAGAACTACTAAAAAGGATAACCTGTACTACCCCGCAGCGCAAAAGTAACTCATCTCCTATCTCGAGACGAATACTAAGCATGAGAGTAAACACTCCCCGTCATTCTCCTCTACGACTACCTAAAGTTACCTGCATAAGTAGTCTCAGCTCACGTACAACCCAACAGGATAAATTGGAATGCAATACTCATATTCAATCGGAAAGCCAACATTGTTACGTTGGAAATCAAATGTGTAGGAAAACACACCATTCTATATGTACAGAAAGCCCACCAGTTGAGTCTCAAAACAACAAATACAGAGTAATTATCCTAGGTGATGGACAAGGACGGGGTCTACGCAACAAACTACAAAACCTGCTTGGATCCGATTACGACGTGTTTTCCTATCTAAAACCAGGTGCTGTGCTGAGTGAGATCTTGGAATGCTCGAAGAGTGAAATCAGCACATTAACAAAAAGTGACTATGTGATTATATTGGGCGGATGCTGCGACAAAAACCCTTATGAAATTGATATAAATCTACATCGCTGGTTATCGGCAACTGCAAATACAAATGTGATTATAAGTGAAGTACCCAGTAACAGGTTCCTAAATGAATCAAAAATTAACTATTTACTACGGTTTATCTGTAAGAAATATAAAAATGTATTGTTCATGGACATGAGTTACGCTGAATTTCCACCAAGTAGACGCAATTATGTACTAAATCTTTCAAGAGCACTATTAAAAGAAATATTGTGTATTCATTACCATTTCAAAGCATTGCATTACGAACAAATGTGTCAAATTAAAAATATAAAGTCTTTTGAAAGTAAATACGTGCAAGTTAACTTAGATTCAGACCAAAAATTAATAGATAGAATTAACACTGACTGTATAATTGAATCAAGTAGTGAACAGGGTGAATCGAAATGTAACAAAACCGAAAACTCTAACTTAAATAATTTATTTCGTTTATAGATTTGTCACTATCCTTCATCAAAATACTAATGGATTGCTCAATAAATCTGATATGATTTCTGTTTGTATTAACGAGTTGGCTGCTCAGGACTATCCTGTTGACATACTATGTATCACTGAACACAACATGACAGACGGTGACGAAGTGTATCTCACAATTCCAAATTATAAACTTGCGTCTCATTACATGAAACTTAGTAGACACGGTGGCTCCTGTATATTAATTAAAAATAACATGAAATATAGAATTCTTCATGATATCACACAACTTTCAATCAGCAACACAATAGATTGCTCTGCAATCGAGCTATCGGAACATCAAATAATTGTTCTATGCATTTATAGGCCGCCAAACAACACCGCTGGCGCTATAGACAGCTTTTTCATGACTTTGAATAAAATATTAAATAAATTATGTTCAAACGGGAAAAAGATTGTAATATGCGGCGACTTTAATATAGATACTTTGAAACGTACTAAACTTTCCAGTGAATTTGTAGAACTATTAACTAGGTACAATTTGAAACTAAAATTCAAGCAAGTAAAAAGATTTGCTAGTAAAACGTGCATAGACAACATAGCCCATAACATAAGAGCTTGCAAAGGCACTATCAAGGAATTAGCGCTATCAGACCATAATGCGCAAATCATAAAGGTTCCGGTGAAAAATACCTGCACCATAAAATATTGGTATATATTAAAACGGGATTACTCTCAAGACAATAGAGCAATATTTATAAAATATTTAAAACAACTAACCAATAGCGACGTTTATAGTTGCACGGATGCGAATAGTGCCTACAACAAATTCTATGATAATTTTATTATGTTGTATAATCTCTGTTTCCCTCTACATAAAGTCAGGATACATAACAAGTCTAGACCGAAATGGATCTCACGTGGCTTAAAATTATGCAGCAAACGTAAATGCCAACTATTGTGGCAATATAGGAATAATCCAAATCAAGTCACCAAAACAGCTTTCAAAACATATGCTAAGAGGTATAAAACTGTAATCAGACTGACAAAAAAATCTCAAAACGACTACTTTATTAAGTCTGCCACAAATAAGAACAAAGCTACTTGGAAAGTAATAAATGAGATCAAATCTAAATATCCTAATGAAGGCGTAACTCAATTAATTACAAATGACGTAATCATAAATAATCCTCAAGACATTGCGAATTCATTTAATATTTTTTTTCTTAACATCAATGACAATAATACTAGTGTTCCCCAAAAATCTTCCAATAAACTGACATATAATTCTAATTAAATTTTTATGACACCGACTATCCCTGATGACATTAATAAAATAATAATTGCTCTAAAAAATAAAACCAGTGCCGGCTATGATAGCATTATGACAAATATTGTTAAAGATGTAGCTCATATTATATCTGAACCACTAAGCTTCATCATTAATTTATGCATAGAAGAAGGCAAATTCCCAGACAAACTAAAAATATCTCTTATAAAGCCAGTATTTAAAAAAGGAGACAAAACTAACATGAGTAACTACAGGCCCATAGCATTGATACCTATTTTTGCCAAAATTTTTTAAAAGGTGATGTTTAACTGTTTGTATACTTTCTTTGAAACACACAACATTCTAACGTCCAGTCAATATGGTTTCAGGAAAAACAAATCCATAAATGTGGCAATATATAACTTTTTACATAAGGTAATGACTAACTTGGACAAAGGGCTGCCGGCTGTCGCGCTATACATGGACATGTCAAAGGCTTTCGACCGGGTCGACCACAAGATCCTCTTAAGAAAGATGTATGCATATGGTGTGAGAGGTAATGTGTACAAACTTATAGAATCATACCTTAACAACAGACAACAATTCACAGAAGTAAGGAGGTTAAATCATATTACTAAAACAGAATAAATATATGTTTCTGAATCTGGAACTGCTAAATTCGGCATTCCTCAAGGGACTATCGTGGGTCCTTTATTCTTCCTTGTTTATATAAATGACATGCCTTCGGTAACAAATCACGACATTACACTATTTGCTGATGATAGCACTGTTTTATTTGTTAATGATAATACAATTGATCTAGAATCTGACATTAACCAAACAATTTCATTAATTATAGACTGGCTAAAAATTAATAATTTAATGATTAACATTGACAAAACAAAAATGATGAATTTTAGAATCCGAACTCGACGTACGGGTACTTTAAAAATCCATTACCTGGACAATGACATTGAAGAATCTGAAGTAACAAAATTTCTAGGGTTACATATTGACAACAAACTTAATTGGAAATTACATATTGACCACGTATGCAAAAAGCTGGGACAGTTTTCATATGCGCTTCGCAGATTGGGGAAAATAGCAAATCAGACTACTTTACTAACAGCTTACCACGGTTACGTTAGCTCTATCCTCAGATACGGTGTAATATTCTGGGGAAACAGTACAGACAAGGAGCGTGCATTCATTGCTCAAAAACGTTGCATCAGGGCCATATTTAACTTATTTGAAACTGACTCCTGTAAGCCGTTTTTTACAAAGCCGAAGTTATTGACACTGCCATGTGTCTATATACTTGAGGTCGCAGTATTTGTTAAAAATAATATTGACATGTTTAATTATTACACGCGTATACGACGTAAGGACAAATTGCGCACAGTAGCTAGCAGGACTCATCTAATGCATGAAAGTGTCTTTTGTACAGCGTCAAGTATCTATAATAATATTCCGGGGTCCATTAGAATAATTACGGAAATGAAAAAATTTAAAAAGAATCTCCATGATCTGTTAGTAAACAAGTGCTACTACTCTATAAAAGATTTCTTATCAGACAAATCACTGCTCCAATACAGTCCCCCTCAGTCATGATGCGTTCGGTGGCCTACTGATGTGTACCTATATTAGTTCAGTTTTGATTCACCTTTTTTAAATTTTATGTGTAATTTTAATTTTCTGTAACAATAATGTAAATTTAATTTAATTGCTATGTAACTATTGTATGCCCGATGGGCGGGACATAGCTGATCACAATTTAATTATTTAAGACCTGTATTATGTACCTACCTATGATCCACAATAAAGATATTGATTGATTGATTGAAAAGAAAAAAGGAGCAGGAAAAAAAAAAACCACCTCCATATCAAGCAGGAGACAGAACAAACTAGGCAAAAATGGTCGTTTACAACTGAGATAAGTCCAGTTGCTTAGCACCATGGATAAAAATGAGGGTTAATAGCAATGGGTCCTAACATTGTGAGCTGTTATATTTGATTCCAATAATATGTATGGCAAAAACGCTTGAACGCACGGAAATTTGTTCTAGTTTCTACAAGGTCCGTATAGTAAAGAACTCCTGATGCAGCCTGCACATTATTCAACATAATATTGCGTTCATACTGCCAAATAATACATTTCCATAATATATGATGTGCAGACTGTACATATACGCAGTCAGATGTAGAAAGAACACTGTCATAAAGGCGAGGCAACGAGCTTAAAGGCAAATAATTTACTTTTAAAGTTACCATGCCCTGTGAGAAATTGGGCAACACAGTGATCCACCTGCAACCACGTCCTGGCTAGTCGCATGCGAATGGATGAAAAGAATTGGTGGAGGTGTCGGCCCTTGATAGAATTATCACACCTACATTGCCATTCGGATAAAAGTTCATCCCAGGCATCAATAGGTGGTTTAAATAATCTAGAGATTTTCTCACGGTCACACCGCTTTAAAAAGTCCGCGTCCGTGGTCTCTCGTGTGGAATAGCACATTGGAAGTACGCCAGCAAGTATCGGTAAGGCCTCAGTACTAACCATCCTGTACGCTTTGCATAAGAATATCAAAGCTAAACACTGACTGTGAAGTAATTTAGGTCGTTCCACCTTATGGTGGCTCTATCAGCCTAAACAGGCGCATAGCACATACAACCCAAGTAAGTAGCCCCACAAATAGTCTTTAAAAAGTCAGACCCCACGTAGATTTAGATATTCTCGTTAAGGCAACCAAGTTTTTTTTTGCTTTTCACCGACTATTTTAATAATAAATATGATCTATAAATGCAAAATTCCTTTGTAACACTAGACCAAGATAGCACACGGACTGCTTCCTTTTTAGTGGAACGTAATTCAATTTAATTGTAGGACACGATTTAAGATTACGGATTACGGAGGGACATCCCATGGTGAGAGACTTTGACATGGAATGATGGCCGAGTTTGAGTTTCGCGAAACCATTTAAAAAGTAGGAGTAAACTAGATTATATATATTTCTATAGCAGCCCCGAGTTTTCATTTTAAGTAATAGCATTGGCCACCATGCTTTATCAAAAGCCCCAGAAATATCTGGAAAAATACCAATTACGTACTTATGTTCAGACGTATTAATTATTTTCCTAACAGTAAGGGCCGCGTCTATGGTAGATTTTCCAATAGTGAAACCGAATTGATTGTTATGAAACTTTGGTTGATCCGGAAAAATAAGTTGGTCACAAAACGAAGGCATAACACATAAATCAACCTCACACATTAAAATCCTAATGACAAACTATTAGTAAAAAACGAAACAAGCAATAAACTCTCCAGCTTATATTCAGCACCCTATTATGGACATATCACCAAATGTAGAAATAGAAATTAATGGCAAAACCGATATTACACATAAAAATAGAACTTTACCTTATTATGACTGATGTACTGTAGCTATATGTAATACTATATACATAACCATCTAAGGCATAATTATAATATTGTAGCAAGTAAAATATGAACAACATTGTTTAAATATTACGTAATATTACGAGCAACAATATTGTGTAAAAATATTGCAACAACTAGTCATTATATAAGTTTATGTATGAAGTAATATCACTTCGGGCGCACGGTTGGCGCAGTGGTTGAGCGATTGACTGCTGCGCTGCGTGTCGCGGGTTCGATTCCCGCACGGAACAAATATTTGTATGACCTACAGGTAGTTGGTCCGGCTCTAGGTGTTGTGTATGTGAGTTTAAATGTTTGTAAACGCACCCACGATGCAGGAAGAAATTCCTAGTGTGGGGCAACGTTTTTTTTTTAAATAAAAAAAAAAAAAAAAAAGTTACCTAAAAAAAAATGTCTTCATTTATTTTTCTCTTTCCGCCTGGGAGTTGTCGTGTGTAGACATGTACACCTTTATAATAAGTGTTTTAGTATAAATCCTGTAGCTTGTCTTTCAATAAACAGTATTTACTCAATATTCGCCTGAGTATCTATCATTGACATCCGAATCCAACATCACAGAGTGATATAATATTATCAGTAAAGTGCAAAAATAATATCATGCTTATAGGCGATTTACAATATAGATATCAAACCCGGTAATGTGGATCGACATTCGGATGAGTATTTAACTCTCACAACAACTCATGTTTTACTGCCTGCCCACACTGCCGAGAAGACTAAATAACTGTCTGGACCATGTCTTGATAAAAACTAAATCCCCTGCTAGGGTGATAGTTTTGGGAACCCACATTACAGAGCATCTACCTGTGGCCATATTTATTGACATGAACAAATCTTTCAGACCCCTTCAAAAACACCTCGCTTCGATATGAATATGAGGCTATTAAACATGAATGAATGAAGATTATCTAATCATGATTTTGCTCCTATTCTTGATATTGTAAACCCTAATCTTGCAGCCAACTACTTAATTGCCGATCTACTGACTGTCTTAACCAAGCATTAAAAAATTGTTCGCACACCCAGTAGAAAAACAGTCCTAAAACCTTGGATTACTGCTGGTTTAGTAAGATGCCTTCGCAACTAAATGTACTGACAAGTCGGGGAGTCTCTCAATGATCCAATATTAAAAACCTCTTATACCCGATACCGTAACTTTTGTAATTCTCTTCTTAACAAATTAAAACGTGCCTATGAGAAAACAGAATTTCTTAAAGCTAATAACAATCCCAGAGATACATGGAAAGTAATTAAATCGATCACACATAGCGACCAACAGAGACACTTGCCTAAAGCTCTATAACCCCTGTCGAATCAGTAAATAATGACAATAAATATTTTGTGAATGTTGGAAAGAACCTTGCATCAAAATTTGACTCCACCAGGCAAGCCACTTATTCCTGTGAAGTTTTTATGAAACACTGTTTTTTTGTGCTGTCTACCGCTGATTTTATTTCTGTGACTTGCGCTATCTAGTTTTTCAAACAAGTAAAAGTTTGTTTTAACAAAGACAGCGTCTTTGTATATGTACAGAAATGGTACTGTTAAAATGCGAAAATATGCAAACAACGGTTTACAGCTTTCCGTGCGTTGAATACCGCATATCGCCCTAACACATATTTTTTGCGCTCTAAATACCTTCTTCATATTCATGGAGTAACCCCATTATAGAGAGATCGTGGTTAAACGCGAGTCTACAGGTAATAAAAAAAACATGTAGCGTAGCGTAGATGTAACATATGCATGGTACGCTGTGACCAAAACTTTTTGGTGTACCTTCTTTGCGAGATTGCGTAAAGTAAAGCATACGAATGGTGGCTCAGGCGTTTAAAAACACTGTCAGTGTGAGTTTTCCACGACATATTTGTATCTAGCTCTAGTCCTAAACATTTTGTAGTGTTAGTATCTGTGATTATTTTGTCTTTATATTTTATGTCCGGTTTTTATGATTTGTTATTTGCTGAAAAGTCATTACTTTGGTTTTGTCAATATTTATTTTCAAATTATTCGCACCCATCCATTCTACTAATACTTGGAGACAGTGGTATATCTGTCTCTCAAGTGTCGTCGCATCATTGTTGCCACTAAAAACGACTGTGCTATCGTCAGTAAACAAGACCATAGGGTGATGTGTTTATCTTGGCATGTCGTTGATGTATATAATAAATAATAAAGATTCCAAAATACAACCTTGGGGTACACCATAGTTATTGGGTCTCTGACTCGACAAATACGTACGCTCGGTTTTTGAAGCAAAACATACTTTATCTATTCTCGTAACTATTGTCTTCTGTCTGACAAGTACGATTTTAAAAGTTTCAGAGCATTACCCCTAACTCCATATTATTATTCGATCAACAAAATCAAATGCCTTGCTCATGTCCATGAATAATGCAGCTACCGGACTTCTATTATCAATAATCGTAATAGTTTTATCGAAGAGACTAAAAAATCGCAATGTTGATATTCTTTCTTCTCCTAAAACCGTATTGCTCATCAGCAAAAAGATTTTTCCGTTTAAAAAAAAGAGTACAATGTATTGTACGAGGAGGGATCAAAAAGTAGTGAGAATGAGATAGATTATAATGACTATTGATAACTTAATCATTTATTTTTCTACATAGTTTCCGAGATTTTCTACACACCGAGTCCAGCGCTTTTCCAAGGCTTCAATCCCTTTCACAAAAAAAGTTTTGTCTTGGTCCTGCAAAAAGCTCTCCACGGCATCCATCACCTCGTTATCGTCTTCGTACCTGTTTCCCCTTAAGTATTTTGTCAATTTGGGGAACAGATAAGAATCGCTAGCCGCCAGATCTAGTGAATAAGGGGAGATGTCAACCAATTCGAAGCCAGCTTGCTGGATGACAGCCATCGCAACTGCCGACCTGTGCGCGGGTGCGTTGTCGTGACGAAACAGCACGCCCCTTCGAAGTTCCCTCTCCTTTTCTCTTTGATGGCATTCCTCAACTTGGGAATTAAAGCTGCATAATATTGGCCTGTAATAATGGTTCAATGCTCCAGGTAATCAATCAACAATATCCCTTCTGAGTCCCAAAATATTGAGGCCATAACCTTGCCAGCCGATGCCACGACACGAAACTTCGGGGTCGGTGATGATGGCCGTTTCCATTGCGAAGATTGCTGTTTTGTCTCGGGATCAAAATGATGGACCCATGTTTCATCCATTGTTACGAAACGAGACAAAAAGTTTTCAGAATCTCCTTGAAACTTGTACAACAATATCTTCGAAATGTCAAGTCGATTTTGTTTCTGACTGTCGGTTAACATTCTCGGCACCCATCTTGCGGAGACTTTTCTCATTTTCAAAGATTGTTTCAATATGGATTGAATACTTCCATATGAAATGCCCGTTTCTTGAATTAACTAACGGATGGTAACTGTACGGTCTCATCGCCGTACATTTTTCTGCTTACGCTGTAACCTACTTTAGACCAGCGATGCGCGTCACGATTGCGCATTATAAAAATAACCTTATTAACTAATTTAATCGTAGTAAACATACAAGTGTGTGACTATCAACAACTGAGAGAAATAATCGCCTCCGCTCAAGTACTGTAACTTACTCTCAATAAACTTAACTGCATCTTAGTGGAACGCGTTTCTCTTCACTAACTTAACTTACAAACCTTCACGACAAATTACGTGTACGGACTTACAACCCGTACATTTATGGTCCTTCGAGCCTTCGCGTATCTTAGTGTGTTTGTGTCTCTTGTACGGTAGCGAATCGGTTCAGCTGGTCTCCCGGAAGAGGGTCGCCCCAGTTGGATTGAGAAGGCGCATATACTTAGCTCGAGTACAGGCACATTGAGTACCGGAACCAGCTGCAGAGACTGGGTGAGTCTTCGACTACTAGAAGAGCCGTCACCTGCAGAACTGACTTCAACTACTGGACGAGTCTTCGATTGCAAGAAGAGTCGTCAACTACTGAAACTAACTTCAACTACTGGAAGAGCCTTCGACTACTGGAAGCGCCTTCAACTATAACTAGAAGAGACTTCAAATACTGGGAGAATCTTCAAACACGTAAGGAAAGTTATCTTGTAAACTATAAGGAAGCTATTTGTCTAACAAATCAAGATGAATAAGCTACAACTCCAGTCTACGTGTTTCGAAAACATAAAAACATTATGCAACAACTACAAAAAGGATAGCAAGACAAGAAAAACAACTGACTACTTGAACAAGCGACTGTCTTCATTAGAAGCTCAATGGATGGATTTCAATGCAAGGCACACATTGCTTTTGCAGGAAATTGAAGATAAAAACATAAACTACTTTGTGGAAGATGTCTACGGCAAGACAAAAACTATGTATGAAACGACTAGAGCCGACATTACGAGTATGTTACAACAAGTTGCAGGAGAAAGCGTCAAATTCGACCTTACGGAGTCCTCAGGGGGAGAGCTCGACGAAAAGACAAAGACGCTACTGACTAAGCAAGAATGTAACTTCAAGGCGATGGATCGTGCTATGGCTAAAATTGACTATGAAGGCCTAGCTGAAAAATGGGAACTTGAAGATCACTTGTCAATCTTGAAGTCGAAATGGGATGCTCTTGACAACACTCACTGGGAACTGGAAGCCCTACTAAAAGGATCGAATCAGACATACTATGACATGTTCTACAGCATGGAATCCAAATACGACGAAACAAGAAAACGCCTGAAAGGCAAGATATGGTCTAACGCTCATCACGAACGTTCAGCACTGAAAATCGAGATACCAGAGTTTTCAGGACACTACAGCAAGTGGACATCGTTTAAAGATCTATTCCTGGAGACCATACACAAAAACCCGTCGCTGAATAACGCACAAAAAATGCAGCATCTGAAGACCAAACTGAAAGGCGAAGCAGAAAGGCTGGTGCAACACCTGGGCATCAGCGCCAACAACTACGCTTCATGCTGGGAAATATTGAATCAACGGTACGATAACCGGCGACTACAGTTCTCAGCCTATATGAACACTATGCTACAGTTGCCTGTCATACAGAAGCCTGACGCTTACAACTTGAAGAAGCTACATGACGTAACAACGGAATGTCTAAACGGCTTGGCAAATATGGGTCTTGATACAACCGGTGGAGAATCTATGATTGTCCATGTGATGTCACTAAAACTAGACTGTGGCACATACAACGAATATATAAAAGACTTAAACGACAACAGAGAGGTACCAACACTTCATGAATTTCTAATGTTCTTAGAAAACCAGTTTACAGCGTTTGAAACCATGAAAACTTCGAAGAAAGAGGTACAGAATTCAGGAAAATCAACTGAAAACGAAAAACATACGTTTCGAAAAAACTACGATCAGAAAAAATGGCATCCGAAAACTTACCACACTTCGTATGGGCAATGCCCTCTTTGTAAAAACAATCATGTTCTAATGAAATGTCAGCAATTTGTGGACATGGATACTAAGCAACGTAACAACACAGTTGCAAAATTGCGGATATGCAAAAACTGTTTGTTCAAACACGAAAACCAGACTTGCAACTCTACAAAAACGTGTAAGGAATGCAATATGAAACATCATACGCTCTTACATTACAACAACTACAACAAAAATACACCTTCACCGAACTATGAAAATCAGCGTTCAGGTCAACGACCAAAGGAAACTGAACCAAGTTCAAACCACCTATCAACCAACGAGATGGAGGTTTTACTTACAACCGTCCAGATCAAGGTCAAATCGTTAGATGGCACTTACATCGCTCTTCGTGCGCTCGTAGACCAGGGCTCACAAGTTAATTTGATAACTGAAAATGCAGCACAACTGCTGAGGCTGCCGAGAAGCAAAATGACTGCAAAGATATCGGGAGTTGGTACTGTATCGGGCGACTGTAAAGGGCGCCTGAAGCTAACATGCAAATCAATCCACTCCGAATATACTTTCGACACTGAGGCGTTGATTATGAAGAAATTAATCAACAAACTACCAAACTACACATTTGAACGACCTGAATGGTCACACTTGCAAAACTTAAAACTGGCAGACCCTGACTACAACATTTCAAGGGCTGTTGACATACTGCTTGGAGCTGACGTATACGCAGAAATAATCCAAGACGGAATACTAAAGGGCGCACCAAAATCACCAGTTGCTCAACAGACACAGCTGGGATGGATTTTGTGTGGAAAACTAGAAACATTTAACTGTCACGTCACCCTACTCGACTTGTCCGAAATAACGAAATTTTGGGAGTGTGAAGACGTAACAAAAGCAAACACTGATCAATCTCAAGAAGATCAATGTGAAACTTACTACAAGGAAACTACTCGTCGTGGTTTAGACGGAAGATACATTGTGAAGATGCCTCTATGTTCAGATTACGAACATAAACTTGGATCATCGAAAACGATAGCAGTATCACAATTGCTGCAACTAGAAAAACGGTTTCAAAAAAATAGCCGTCTTGCATTGCTATACAAAGGGTTCCTTAAGGAATACCTGGAGCTAGGTCACATGAAACTAACAAAACCTATACAATCGTCAACGACGGAATGCTACTTACCACATCACGGAGTACTTCGAGAAGAATCTACAACCACGAAACTCAGGGTTGTCTTCAACGCATCTCAGAAAACTAACACAGGATACAGCTTGAACGCCTTACAAGAAAAAGGCCCCAACCTACAAAAAGATATCCAAGAACTTATCATAAAATGGAGAACTTACAAATACGCCTTTACAGCTGACATCGAGAAAATGTACCGATGTATCTGGCTGTCTGAGGAACAACAACATTTGCAGAAAATTATCTGGCGAACTACACAGTCAGAGAAGCTGCAGGAGTACCAACTTTGCACTGTCACTTATGGCACTAAGTGCGCACCGTGGCTAGCCATGAGAACCATCAAGCAACTTGCATACGATGACGGCTGCAAATACCCCACGGCTGCTAAAATACTGTTGAACGAAACTTACGTCGATGACGTCATAAGCGGCCACAACTCACTAGAAACGGCCCAGGAACTCCAGACATCTCTTATCGACATGTTAAAAGGAGCCGGGATGAACTTACGCAAGTGGTACAGCAATGATCCAGCACTACTAGCAAACTTAAGCGATGAACAGATTTCACGCAGAACTACTTTTGACTTTAAGCAAGAGGAAACAATGAAAACCTTAGGACTAGGTTGGAATCCGCACGCCGACACATTTGTGTTTAACTGGAAATTTGAAGAAAAAGGTCGATCCGAGATAACTAAAAGGCGGCTGCTTTCTGAAATTTCGCAACTCTACGATCCGCTGGGTTGGCTATCACCCATAACTATTGCGGCAAAACTACTATTTCAAGAAGTCTGGATCAACAAACTTGACTGGGATGATCAGTTACCGTCACAAATAGCAGAAAAGTGGCTGAAACTAAGAGCTGACATACCCAATGTAAAACTTATGGTAATCAAGCGCTGGGTCCGTACAACAAACAAGAAGATAGAACTATTTGGATTCTGTGACGCCAGTGAAAAGGCTTACTCTTGCGTGGTATACAGCTGCGTCAGAGAAGAAACAAACAAGTCAACAATAACATTACTCGCTGCTAAAACAAGAGTGGCGCCGCTATCACAAACGATCACATTACCGAAACTTGAACTTTGTGGCGCACTCTTACTATCGCAACTCATCGAAAAAATCAGAGACGCCCTGAATGGCTTCGACATAACTACAAGCGTTTGGTGCGATTCCCAAGTGGTCCTGGCTTGGATACAGGGGGACACATCCAAAAGGGAAAAATACGTCGCTAACCGGGTTGAAAAAATAAGACAAATCATACCAGCCGAGCAATGGCGTTATGTGAAGTCACAAGAAAACCCTGCAGACTGCGCATCAAGAGGCATGCTACCCACCAAGCTACAAACTTTCAGTCTGTGGTGGGAAGGTCCTACATTTCTGCCTAGCTTCCAAGAACAAAGTCGTGAAGAAAACGTAACATGCACATTTACTACGAACATAGGCAGCGTTTGCCAAGCAAAATCAAACTCGACGAACAAAGAAAACAATAATTGTATTCATAATTTATTAACTAATTGCAGTTCATTGACCAAAGTGAACAGAATTGCAGCATGGATACAACGATTCATTGCAAATACAAGAAACAAGGCCAAACGTGACACCGGATGCCTTACTTTGTGCGAATTAAGCAGTGCAAAAGAACAAATAATAAAATATGTGCAACAAACGGAACTTGCGCAAGAATACAAACAACTTCAAACTACTAAAACTATTTCTACTAAAAGTTACATTTTCAAACTTACGCCATATCTGGACAACAAAGGCATCATCCGAGTCGGTGGTCGACTGAACCACTCTGTTCTACCTTTCGAGATGAAGAACCCAATCATCCTACCTAAGAGTGGACGACTTACTGAGTTGGTGATTCATCAAGCTCATCTTACGACTTTACACGGAGGAGCCAGATTAACTTTAGCGCACATCCGACAACGGTACTGGATCGTTGGCGGCAACAGAGCGGTAAAAGCTGAACTACGGCGCTGTGTGCGTTGCCACCGCTACAACCCATCGGAGTTAAACCAACTCATGGGAGAACTACCACCACAACGTGTGACACCATCGCGACCGTTCACCCACACAGGAGTTGACTTCACAGGACACGTGGAAGTCAAACTTAACAAAGGAAAGGGAGTGCGGACCTCAAAGGGTTACATATGCATATTCGTGTGCATGGTAACTAAGGCTGTACACATCGAACTCGCATCGGACTTAAGCACCGAAACATTCATAGCAGCCTTCCAGAGAATGTGCTCCAGGCGCGGTACACCAGGTCACGTCTACTCGGACTGTGGTACAAACTTTATCGGCGCATCAAGATTGCTTCAGAAAGAGTTTGAAGACTTCAAGCAAATCTTATCGCCAGACTTCTTCAATAGTATTGCTGACATGGGAGTACAATGGCACTTCAATGCACCCGCTTGGCCAACCGCTGGTGGACTATGGGAAGCAGCGGTCAAGTCGATGAAGTATCACCTTCGTCGGGTGCTAGGAGACCAAAAACTGACGTACGAGGAGTTTACTACCTTGCTTGCGAACATAGAAGCATGCATGAACTCCAGGCCACTTTGCCAGCTTACTGAGGACCCCGAAGAATTCTATAACTATCTGACACCAGGTCACTTTCTAACGGGGGGACCAACAATGTCTCTACCACGAGCAGACTACAACGAAAAACATAACATAGATCTACGCCGACGATGGCAGCTAACTGAACACATGTACCAACAATTTTGGAAGAATTGGTCAAACGACTATCTAACACAACTTCAAAGGCGCAGCAAATGGAACAATCCTAAGAAAAACCTCAACGAGGGGGACATCGTACTAGTCCGGGACAACAATTTGCCGCCAGGAAAATGGGCCATGGGACGGGTGCTGAAATTACACCCTGGAGCCGACGGATACGTTCGAGTGACAACCCTGAAAACACAAACCGGTGTCATCAAACGACCAATTGTAAAACTATCTGCTCTACCCATCGAAACTACTTGCAACAGAGATAGTGAAGAATGTCAGACGGACTTACAAAACGCTGACAAAACTAAAAGACCTACCACAACAAAACAGTCAACGAAAAAATGTCTTACAAACATTTTGATGTGTATTTTCACAATGTTGATATTCGTGAATGGATCATATGGTACGCAACAAAGGTCAGGAACTCAGATTACAAACCTGGAACCCGAGCGGCCGATTTATTATGACACCATAGGAAAAATTGAACTCATTCACGACGAATGGACTTTGCTTACGTACTACAATCTAACTAACTACTGGCAAGGCGTTCAAAACATTGAAAACTACGTCAACGGTGTAAATAGCTTATGCCAGAAAATCCATCAAAGCTATTGCCAAGCTACGACAGATCAACTTTCACACGAGATGGAACTAATCAACTTCTACAATACGATCCTGCTGGCCCCGCACAAGCATTTATCAACACGCAAAAAACGCGGCTTAATCGACGGAGTAGGCATGGTAGCAAACAGCTTGTTCGGCGTCTTAGACCAGAGATTTGCTGACAAATATCACCAAGATATTGATGCCATTCAACGCAACGAAAACTATTTACGCGAACTCGCAAAAAACCAAACGTCAATTATGCAACTACAAAACGATGTTTTGAAAAAAAACGATGAAAACATTAAATTACAATGCAAAATGATAGAACGCTTCATGAATGAAACTAAGTCGAATTTGGGCAACATTGAAACCGAAACACAAATAATGATGGCTACAAGCTACTTCAACTCCGCTTCGCTCACAGCATCATTACTATTACGAAATCTTAAAGAAATTCAAACAATGCTCCTAAACACCCTCACGAATGTCTACAGTGGGCACATGGACGTGCACTTGATATCACCAGTCAGCCTAGTCAAACAAATGGAAGACATAGCCGGCAAACTGCCGAGAACTCTGACACTACCGACGACCAACATCAAACAAGATATCAAAGAACTTTACAAACTGCTCTACGTGAAAGCACGAATAACAAAAAACTACTTTATGTTCGAAGTTCACATTCCGTTGATCTCGGACGAGGACTTCACCTACTACCGGGCTATTGCTATACCTTTTAAAACTGAGGAAAAATTCAAATTGATGCAGTTATCGTCAGAGTACATCGCCGTGAACTTTGAAAAGAAGTCTTACATCTCATTAAAGGATGAAGACTTCAAGCAATGTACCAAAAGACAAAAAGATAATTTTATTTGCAACGCAAACATACCAGTGTTCAACTTACAGAACAAGAATGCACCTTGCGAAGCAAAACTACTGGGTCATCGGGTAACTACGTCGCCATGCAACGTCGTCAGTGTGTCATGCGACGAGGCATGGATCAAATTGCAAGAATCAAACAGCTGGCTGGTTGTTTGTTGCGGAAGATGCGAATTACGTACTGTTTGTGATAACGACGTAACTTCGCAAACTATCACATCAGCGGCTATTGTAACTTTGAGTCAAGGATGTGTTCTGCAGTCAAAAGAGCTCACCATCACTTCACACAATCAGTACAATAGTAACCTCAACGTAAACTACGACATGCATGTACCGAACTTGAACTCGTCGATTAATAACATTGTCAACACAACACTACACGGCTCTCAAGACGAACTCTTCACTCTCAAGAAAAACGACTTCACAGTAATCGACAAGAAACTACGGTTCCAACAAGAGAACGAGCCACAACTACCATCCACCATCACACAGCATGATATTCACCAATATGCAATTAGTTACCTTTTACTTACAATTGCTGTCATCACGTGTCTGGGGATCGTCACAAGAAAATACTGCGTACGGCTCAGGAAACGACTTCCGAGGACAACAAATACGAAGCCAAAACATGAAGACATCGAACTTCAGCCAATGGGACCTCGACAGCAGACTGCCAGAGACGAAAACCAGCAGGCGCGCGACCACGTCTGCCACACTCAACCTCAAGGGCATCGAGACAACATTGCCTTTACTTTTGATTAATTGTATACTTACTTTAACATTAAGCCTTAACTTTGTACAGGCGGTTCTTTCTCTCTCTTTACTCATCTTAACTTCTTTAGGGGTTGCCAATATGTACGGTCTCATCGCCGTACATTTTTCTGCTTACGCTGTAACCTACTTTAGACCAGCGATGCGCGTCACGATTGCGCATTATAAAAATAACCTTATTAACTAATTTAATCGTAGTAAACATACAAGTGTGTGACTATCAACAACTGAGAGAAATAATCGCCTCCGCTCAAGTACTGTAACTTACTCTCAATAAACTTAACTGCATCTTAGTGGAACGCGTTTCTCTTCACTAACTTAACTTACAAACCTTCACGACAAATTACATGTACGGACTTACAACCCGTACAGTAACTCTTCGATCGCTCAATACAATTTTCTCGACTTTCACAACCTTTTCTTGGGTGACTGACGTCGATGGACGGCCGCAACGATGTTCGTCTTCCGTGCTCGTTCTCCCTACTCGAAATTGAGAAGCCCACCTTGCGACAGTGGAATACGGCGGAGCAGACTCTCCTAATGTTGCCTCCAAATCGAAATGAATCTCTTTCGTCGTTTATTTAATAACGGCTTGCACTTCGTTTTTCTCCATTTTCGAGAACACGATCCGACACGAAGCAAACAAATGACAAAATTTAGAAAAAAAAAACAAAAGAGAATCAAAGATTTTTTTCTTTATTAATATTACAAATATGTATCTGAGCTATGCCTGCCAGTATTTTTTTTCTTACCAAGGAGTATGTTATTCTCACTAATTTTTGATTCCTCCTAGTATATTCAAATTCAAATAGTCTTTATTTCTGATACATAAATTACATTATAAAATTGTTATTATATTATTATCACATTTTATATTAAGGGTTACACAATGCATGGGGTTATTTAATGTCAGGTTAGTAATAAAATTCATGAATTAAGATATTTTATGTAGTTCAAACAAATAGTAATTGCATTTATTGAATGTCAAATAAGTTATTAAATTTCTGAATTAATTATATAAAGTATACAAATCAATTGTCACATTGTTACTAGTATATTACTTTCTATATTATTTTGGAGAATATGGGCAGTAAGGCAATAGGTCTATAATTGGCTGGATTATGTTTGCTATCATTCTTATGTAGGTAGCGGTTTTATTACTGCCAATTTTAGCCGATCCGGAAACATGACTTTATCTTTGTCTAGGTGTTCAGAAATCACAAATTAAGACAACTGCATGCGAACCGACATAACCCGAAGAATTTCCGAACTTAAGTGGCAGTGGGCAGGGCTCATTAAAAGATCTGGAGTTGCAACCGCGTACTAGAAAACGCAGTGTTGGAAGGCCTCTATCGATGGTGAAGAAATGCTGGGGGAGGCCTATGTCCAGCAGTGGACGTCTTTTGGCTAAAATGATGATAATAAGGCATAAACTACAGAACGTCTGCTACGATCCTTAATTACTCCTTTAGTTTCCTTAATTACGCCTGTTATGAGTACCAGGCCTGTCTGACGAACATCACCAATATGATCCATGTATGAACTCTATTTGCTGTCGTCTTAACATGCATCATCCTTTCTAGTCTCATAATTTTTCATCATCATCATCATCATATCAGCCAAAAGACGTCCACTGCTGGACATAGGCCTCCCCCAAGTGTCGCCACATTGACCGGTCCCGTGCGTCCCGCATCCAGCGAATCCCCGCAACCTTCACCAGGTCATCGGTCCACCTGGTGGTAGGCCTTCCAACGCATCGTCTTCCGGTTCGCGGTCGCCACTCCAGAACTTTTCTGCCCCATCGGCCATCCGTTCTGCGAGCAATGTGCCCTGCCCACTGCCACTTAAGTTTGGCAATTCTTCGGGCTATGTCGGTAACCCTGGTTCTCTTGCGGATCTCTACATTTCTGATTCGATCACGCAAGGATACTCCGAGCATAGCCCTCTCTATTGCCCTTTTCGTGACTGTAAGCTTTCTGATGAGGTCCATTGTGAGCGACCACGTCTCAGAGCCATAGGTCATCACTGGCAACACACACTGGTCATAGACCTTCGTCTTGAGACACTGTGGCCAAGTCGGATTCGACGGTTAACCTCTTTCTCGAAGTTGGCCCTACCCAACTGGATCGTTTGTCCCAGGTAGACATAATAGAGAGTAGAGTGCATTGTCAAACTCCCTTGTCACGTGAATTTAGGCTCCGTGTATTTAAATCGAAAAATCGTTTAAAATGTCCAAATTTAATGTCGAAACTGCGTTCAACGACCTTATGAAGAAAGTTGCGGCGTTGTCAGCAAAAATTGTGGCTCAAACAGCGATGATTGAGTCGCAAAATAAGAAAATTGAAGATCAGCAGCAGACGATCGAAAAATATTTTGTTACAATCAAGGAGCAGACGAGGGTACTTGCAAATTTATCCACTACAATGGAGAAGATCGAAGTTGTGGTAGCTTCAATGGATACTTCGAAGAGCGAGATGGAGAAACCAGTCGGGATACCTTCTACGCAGCGTTCGAGTTAGACAAGCATAAGAAGTGTCACTTATGATTTGCACGAAAAAGTGACGGAACGTGCGCGCCGAGCAAACGAGCGTGCTAGGAATAAAGCTACGTCCATACCCCAGAAAACAAGTGACGAGAGTTCGTCGGAAAACCCTGAGATAGTTTTGGATGATAACTTGGGTTCGGAAGGATGGAAAGTGGTCGGTAATAAGAAAACTTCGAAAAAGATCGCTAATGCTATACAAAAAGGCGGCAATACTCAAATTGTTACGCTACAAGTAATTGAGAGGAAGAAGTTTTTGCATGTGTGGTCGCTACATCCAGATACAACGGTAAAGGCCGTTAGTGAACATGTAGAGGGCATTTGTAAATCGACAGATATTAAAGTAGAAAAAATTATCCCGAAAAGTGCCAGAAACTACGCGTCATTTATGGTCGGAGTGCCAGAGTCCCTTTTTGATAAGGTTAACAACGTGAATAGTTGGCCATTGAATGTGCAGTTTAACCAATGGGTGTGGTTTCGAAACCCGCGTAATCCAGCAAAAGGCAATCAAACCCAGCAATAAATATTGTCAAGTATATTACCAGAATGTTCGAGGATTACGCACAAAAACAACTACATTCCATAATAATTTATTGGCATCAACGTATGATCTCTTTGCTATTACGGAGTCTGGTCTCAATAAAGGGATTCATGACGAAGAACTAATTCCAGCTGAATTCAAGTTATTACGATGTGATCGTGCAGACGGGCGAAAACAAGGAGGAGTATTTTTGGCGGCTTCTCCGCGTTTTGGGTTAAATCGCGTTTTTGTTGGCAATGTGGACAGTGCCTTATTTGAGATAGTGTGCGCGAAAATAAATAAATAAAATAAAAATAATCTTCCACAACTTTGAGTGTAGAGTCTCCAACCTTGATAGGACTGGGTGTTACATGGGCATTCAACATAACCTTGGTTTTGTCCATGTTCATTTTAAGACCTACTCTTTCGGAAGCTCTACTGAGGTCATCGAGCATTATACTGAGGTCCTCCATGGTCTCAGCCATGACCACTATATCGTCGGCAAACCGAAGGTGAGTGATGTACTCGCCATTGACGTTGATGCCTAGCCCTCTCCAGTCCAGAACCTTGAAGACTTCCTCCAGTGCAGCGGTGAACAGTTTCGGAGATATGACATCTCCCTGTCTCACACCTCGCTGCAGAAAGATAGGTTCCGAGGCCTGATCCTGAAGTCGGACTGACATGGTGGCGTTTTTGTACAAACACTTCAACACCTCGATGTACCGGTAGTCGATTTCGCATCGTTGGAGAGACTGCAGTACAGCCCAAGTCTCGATTGAATCGAAGGCTTTCTCGTAGTCCACAAACGCTAAACAGAGAGGCAGGTTATACTCTTCGGTCTTCTGTATAACCTGCCGCAGCGTATGTATGTGGTCTACGGTGCTAAAGCCTTTTCGGAATCCGGCTTGTTCGGGAGGCTGGAAATCGTCAAACCTGCGAGTGAGACGATTCGTGATGACTCTTGAAAACAGCTTGTAGACATGGCTAAGAAGTGAGATGGGCCTATAGTTCTTCAATAGGGCATTGTCACCCTTCTTGAAAAAGAGTACCACCACACCCCTGCACCATGCCTGTGGCGTTTTCCCCTCGAGTATGACGGCACCAAACAGCTTCTGAAGGGCCTTAAGTATTGGTTTTCCACCCGCCTTCAGGAGTTCGGCCGTAATGCCGTCATCACCCGGTGCCTTGTTGTTGTTCTTAAGCTGTTTAAGAGCCATCCTAATCTCGTACAGGCTGACGTCCGGTATGTCTTCGGTATAGTGACGGGTCAATCTAGCTCTAGGGTCTTTTACTAGATTCGCGACGGGTTTACTGGTTGAAGTGTACAACTGCCCATAGAATTTCTCGATCTCCCTCAGAAGCTCCGGTTTGGCGGATATGATCCTGCCATCGTCGGTCTTCAGTTTCGTGAGCTGGCTCTGCCCAATAGACAGATCTGTTGCAAAGACCTTGGAGCCCTTATTCCGCTCAATTGCGTCTTTAATACGCTCAGTATTATAGCGGCGGAGGTCGCTTTTCAAGGACTTTGAGATCCGTCTATTAAGCTGCCGGTATTTCAACGCATCGTCTGAAGACTGCAGGATCATCTCACGCCTCTCCTTCATAAGCTTGAGAGTAGGATCAGAGATCTTTTTGTTTATATCTGTACGGCGGGTCTTGGAAAACTTAGACCCGACCGTATGGACAGCTTCCACGAACCCGTCTCTGTATTCGTCCACGGAGCTCCCTAGGCACTCGAAACGATTCTGGAGTTCGAGCTGAAAGCTCTCGGGGTTTTGGATCTGGATCTGTGCTGGACGGAGCGTTGACTTCATCTGTCGAGACCTTTCAAGCTTGATATTAATGTTCAATGTGCCTCTTACCATTCGGTGATCGCTCCCTGTTTTCACCGAATTGATCACAGAGACATCATTAAACATTTGCTTCTTGGTTGATAATATAATATAATTTTTCATACAAGTCTGTAACCACTTTAAATTAGTCAGTTTAACGTAAAAATGTTTGGAACTTACTTGACGTAGAAAATTTTCTTGAACAGATTATGTGCTACTAGAATATTTTCATATATTACAAGCAGTTTAAGACAATGATCATTACTGTCGTTTTCATCATTCAATAAAAGCACATAATTGTTCCACTCTTTAAGATATTTCCGCAAAAGTATTATAAATCAGAAGAATATTACAATATTTTTGTTAAATCCGTTAAACACTAGATCACAAATTTCGTCACAAACAAAACCAATGTCAAAAGGATAAGGAAGGTCATAGTACTCGGCAAATTTAAAAAATTGAACACAGATAATAGCTGTAGTTAAGATCCAGTTCCAAATAATATAAGATCGAAAACATTTACTAAAACCAATGATTTGTATCTTCAAAACAAGTAAAACAATCTTGTCCTTATGCACGATGTCTAGAATGAAATATTTTTTTTACATAAAATAAACTGACTTCAAAAACAAAACACTAAAAAGTGCAAAATAACTTTTTTTCGGAAGTCGGTGTCTTTAGTATCTCTTGATTTATCATTTTTTACACCGAAATGTTCATAAAATGAAAACTACTGGGCCTAACTACGTAAAATTTTTATGGGACCAAATGGCAACTATTCTGCATCAAACTAAATCACGTAAATCAGATCATAAATCTCAGCGTAATCGGTGCACATACATTTAAATAAATACCAATCGAATTGAGAATCTCCTGAGTCTTTTGAAGTCGGTTAAAAATTGTCATGAACCCAATTAAACAAACCTTGGATAACAAAAATGCTGAAAAAAGAACATATTTAAATTTTGCTTTATTATTCACTTTTGTATATGTAGGGGAGACTAAGTAATTGTCAGGAAAAGCTATTATTGCATGGATCCTTGTCGAAGGAGTTAGACAAACGAACTTATTTGCTTGTATGTACTGTATTTCTCCTTAGCTTTTATCACGAATTCACAACTCAATCCAACCCGTCATCTTCTTACTCGATCTGCTGTCCGATTCTCACTTGTTTGCGCCAAAAACTAGTGCTTAGTATTACATCAAGTTGACATCTGTCAGAGTCATTCGAAACCATAGCTCTTTTGAGAACGAAGTCTTCAGAAGGGTGCCGACACGGCCTCCTGACTATTGCTAGGCCGCGAGTATTTAACAATCCTCATATCTCACACACCAAAGAAAGTTACATTCCATTTGGATCCGCTCGTCCATTCCTGACGTGAATACTCTGCGATATCAAACGGTGTAGACCAGGAGCACAAGATCCTTTAGATCAACCAACAACTCATCATATCATGTGTGGAACGGGCGTACTGGGCCCTTTCGACCTTCTCACAGCGCCACACACGTCGCAATACTGTCCTAACTCTGTAATGTCTCTCTCTATCTCACTATCAGATTAGTCTATATAATATTTATATATATTTATACGTATTTATTTTGTATATAAATAGTACACCAAAGACTACCTACAGTACTGTCTTTCCTTTCAGTTTTTTTAATCCATCCAAAGGTTATCTTGATAAGATCGCTTATAGCGATAAGGCCGCCCATTGTGTCACCCAGTGTAATGTTTTCTTTGTCTATACTTTCTGTAACTTATATGGTGTGAATAATTAAGAGTATTTTTATTCTTTTCTATTCTATCATACTGAGAAAAGGCGTCTCTGTAGAAAAATGTTTCTTAATTCTTTATTTTACACCAAAAACAACATTAAATACAGTGTGATTATAAAGTACATGTACAAAGGCGAGCTTAACTCAATGTTGAGTTCTCTTACAGCAAACCCTAGGGTGACAGAGAAAGATGACACTATAGAGGGCAGGATCCAGTGTACAGTTTTAAAATAACTTATGATGAATTAAAAAAAAAACTTAAATAAATATATATTTTTATATAAATACAAATTATTATGTCATTGCGCCAGGAAATGATCTTTAATCTTCCTTTTGAAGACCTCCAGAGAAGGGCTGTCGCGTAGGGAGTGTGGGAGAGAGTTCCAGAGACGCACTGCAGTAGCAGAGAAAGAGCCATCATAGCGGTTAGAAGTGTGTCGTAGAGGGCGAAGGAGAAGAGAAGTGGAAGTGCGACAGGGTTTACCCCTCGGGACAAGGTACTCAAAGCGTTCACGAAGGTATTGAGGAGAATTAGGATTGTGCAGGATAGTATAGAGAAGTGATAGGATATGGGTATCTCGACGATGCCGAATCGGCAGCCACTTCAATCTGATCCGAAATTCCGATACATGGTCGTACTTGCGGAGGCCAAAAATTAAGCGGATGCACAAGTTCTGCAGTCGCTCGAGTTTGTTAAGGAGTACCTTCGTTGCATCTAAAAAACAGACATCCGCATAGTCTATGAGCGGTAGAAGAAGGGATTGTGCAAGAGTAACCTTAGTACGAAATGGTAAGAATTTTTGGAGAAGTTTAAGGGACTGAAAAGAGTAAAAGACCTTCTTACTCACATCAGCAATATAAACCTCCCAAGAGAGGTTTGTATCCATGAGAACGCCTAGTTTTTTTGCGGTTTTGGAGTAATTTATGGGCACTGAATCATACACTACCGGCGGGAGAGACTGGTGAGCCAATAGGTTGAGCATGTACATACCACCAACAATGAGCGCTTGCGATTTGGTTGGGTTCAAATCAAATCAAATCAAATCCATTTATTTATCAATGTAGGTGTCGTTAATTACAGGTGTTAACAAGCTTAGGCCATATATTTAAAGTATCACTACATTCTACCCACAGAGCGTACAAACAATACGTTACAATAATATTAGTCATTAGATTAAATTATACAATAACAGATTAAATAAAATAAGTTATTACATTAAATTCAATATTTGTCTATCATGTCAAAATCATTATATTAAAATCCAAATCAGTCAAGTAGGTATGTCACAATGTAAAGAAGATTAATATAAGAACATCCTGATATTTTCAATTAGTATTAAATAATTATATTAAAATTGTCAGATAGGAACTCGTCTATTGTATAATACGTTTTATCTACCAGTAGTTTAAAAAGAGCTTTTTTGAAATTACTTATGTCGTCCAGTACTTTTATTACTGTAGGCATCTTGTTATAGATCTTCGGTGCCATTCCCAAAAAACTTTTTGAGTAGAGTGCAGTGTTATGTGGCGCAGCACATATATCGTTGTTGCGTCGTTTCGATCTAAATGATTGAAATAAGTGAAGGTAACATTTCACAAATACTGCTGTCTCATATATATACAAACATGGCAGGGTAAGAAGCTTATATTATTAAAATAACGGAGCACAACTATCAGTCTTTTTCAGTCTGAACATAGCACGTACACATTTCTTTTGCGCCCTAAATGCAATTAATTTATCAGTACTATTACCCCAGTATATTAGTCCGAAACGTAATGTTGATGTAACATAGGCTTTGTATGCTGTCAGAACTATGGACTCATTTACAATTTTAGATAAATTATACAGCGCATATGAGTACTGGTTTAGTTTCCTACAAACATTTTCAACATGACACTTCCAGTCAAGTTTACTGTCCAATTGGAGTCCAAGAAATCTAGCAGTATTGGTTTCAGCTATTCTTTGGTTTTCATACAATATATTTAATTTAACCTGTCTTGTTCTTTGTTGAAATAGCATGATCTGTGTTTTGTCTAAGTTTATTTTTAGTTTATTTTTATGTAGCCATTTTATTATGCAATCTATTGAATAATTTATGTCATATTCGAATGATTCCAAACATTTACATGGGATAATGAGTGTACTATCATCGGCAAATAAAACAGTTTAATACTCAATGCATCCTGGTAAATCATTAATGTAAATGAGAAATAACAAAGGTCCAAGGACACTTCCCTGGGATACACCACACACTGTTTATCTTACTGTAGACTCATGAGCAACTTCTATCTTAGATGTAGAGGAAATCCTATTTATGATTGTGACTTGTCTTCTTCCACTTAAATAACTTTTTATAAGTTTTAATACATTTCCCTTAACACCGTACCATTCCAACTTTCCCAGCAGTATTTCATGGTCCACGTGATCAAATGCGTTGGACATATCCATGAATACTTCTGTGATCGGGTTTTTTTTTGTCAACATTATTGAGTATGTCAGATATTAATACATAAATTGCCTTATTAATATTTTTGTTTTTCCGGAAACCATTTTGTTCTTCGGCAAGTATATTGTTTACTTCAAAAAATGAGTAGAGAGAATTGAAAATCACCCTCTCAAAGACTTTAGAAATGATTGGTATTAATGCTATAGAACGATAGTTTGCAATATTTGCTTTATCGCCTTTCTTGTAAAGTGGCTTAATAACAGTCATTTTCAATAAATTTGGAAAGTGACCATGCTCTATGCAAAGGTTAATTATAAAACTAAGTATTGGTGCAATCAAATGTGACACCGACTTGAGTATCTTAGTAGTAATCGCGTCGTAACCTGCGCTATTGGTATTTTTCAATGAATTAATAATTTTAAATACTTCGTTCGGATCGGTTGGTGCCATAAATAAGGATTTAGGATGATAATCAATATACGATATAGCATTATTGTTCTGATTCACTGTAGGACGTGCTAAATCTATAAAATAATCATTAAATGCTGTGGCTATTTCTTTAGGAGCATTTATATTTTTATCATTAATGAGTAAATGACTAATAGACTCAGACGGAAAGTTCAATTTACATCCATTAATTACTTTCCACGTAGCTTTAGTTTTGTTTTCTGCATTATTAATGACATAACTGTTTTGAGATTTTTTTGTCAATTGTATAACTCTTTTTAGCCGTCGTGAATATTGTCTCAGTAATTGCTTATTTTCAATATTAGGTTTCCGTCTGTATTGCCATAACATTTCTCTTTTCCGCTTACTGCAACTTCTGATACCTTTAGACATCCATTGGGGGGTTTTCCGAGCGCAAATCTTTTTTCTTATGGTGGGAAAGCACAAATCGTAAAAAAGTATAAATGTGTGTGAAGAATTAAATGCTATTTCTGGATCGCTACTATTGAATACTTCAGAAAAACTAAGATTACTCATAGCTTCAATAAATTTATGTATGTTCTCACAGCTGTAATCACGACTTATAACATACCAATGATCAATAGAACAAGTATTTTTTACAGGACACTTAAAAAGTTGGGCTGTGTGGTCTGATAGTGCCAATTCCAAAACTTCAGTAAGAGCCTATAGGATTTAGCCCATTTACTAATATTTTCAAGGTCATCCTTGATGGCAGACACAGCCTCAACGAGTTCAGCTACTTTAAAATGACGATATAACTGCAAGTCGTCTGCATAGAGATGATAGTTAGAAATTAGGACCTTAGTGATAGCATTTATAAAAAATTTGAAGAGAAGAGGAGAGAGGACGCCACCCTGAGGAACGCCCGCAGTCAAGTCATACCATTCAGAGGAACACTCATCGGCTTGAATAGACTGGGAACGGCCCCGAAGATAAGATTTGAACCACTCAATTACCGGAGCAGAGATATTAAGAGAGGAAAGAATTCCCAAAAGGATGTCAAAGTCAACTGAGTTGAAGGCACTGCTGAAGTCCAGTAAAACCAATACAGTCAGAGATTTATTCTCCATAGCTAGTCTTTTTCGTCAGTTACTTTGACGTTGTTACAGTACTATGGCCAGGTCTAAACCCAGATTGGTAATGCCTCAGCAGGCAATTAGAGGACAAATAACAAGACAGTTGCTTCTGGAAAATACTCTCGAGGACCTTGGAGAGGACTGGAAGTATAGATATAGGACGGAACTGGGATGGTAAGGTGGGATTTTAAACTTTAGGAAGCGGTGTTTTAATAAATAATAGTCATATTTTATTTATTTATTAATATTCATGTCAAGGCAAATACACATTCAATTCTTCTTCTATTACAAAAGTTAAATAGTCATAAGTAATACAAAAAATATACTACATCTTTTCAATTATTAAGGTAATGGTTATTATTTCTGGTAGTACAGATTCAATTGCATAAAATCTTTTACTAATAGAAAGCTTCACAATCGACCAGCCCACTAATTAAAAGATGAATTTAGAGTAAATAAAATTGCAAGTGTATAATAACATAATGAAAGATAACTCCCATCAAGTAGATAGGCAGCGTAGCGTCTACATAGAACAGACCACACGTGGTCATCTTACTGAACGATTGATTAGCCAGCTCCACTGTCTTGAAGAGAATTCCATAACACCCTGAAAAATCAATAGCATGACTAAATCTGAAACCTTTTTGCGTAACCCACCTAACCAAATAATGGCAAACTTATTATTAATAAGCGTACATCGCGTGTTTGTTTGCCAGTTCATCTGTCACAACCACTTTGCTTCAAATCTGGACCTGGATTGGACTGATTCAGTCTATTTGGCACACATTATGAACTTCTGTGACCCAAACACGGACGCCTTACTTAGATAAAATAATTTTAAGTCAGGGTTCACCTTTAGGGGCAATTTAAAAAATCTTATAGGTTTTCTTATTTTTCATTAGGTGATACGCTTATTTGGTTCTATGCTCGTTCAAATATTGTCAGTTTGACATAGTCATTTATTTATTAATCACAAAATCCACAGCTCTTAAAATACTTTAACACACTTATTGTACATCATCATTCTCATCCTTTTAATGTGCCCACTGCTGGGGCACAGGACTCCTCTCTGTGAGAGGGAATGAGCCGTTTCTACAACGCGAGCCTAGAGTGGGTTGGTGGATGTCTTGACATAGTAAGACCCAGGTATTAGAGGTTAAAGTATGAAATTGCCGATTTGAACTGAAAAAATTAAATTAGTTTTTTTTATAATTTAACAAATTTATTGAATCAAAATAATTATCATTATTATCTATACATTGCTGCCATCTAATAGGAAGGTCATTTATGCCTTTGCGATAGAACTCTGGTGATCTAGATTCGGTCAATATTGTTGGTAAGGTTTTTTTTTTTATTTATTTTTTGTAGGCTCGCGTTTGACCACTATCTCGCCTGATGTTAAGTGATGTTGTGGTCGAAGGTGAATCACGCTTGCCTAGAAATAACCTATTTACTCTTGACTTGAAGACCCCTAGGTTGTAGCTATCAGGAAACAAAGCGGCGTCTTTGTTTCCTGATAGCTAGCAGGGAATTCCACTCCTTAGCTGTACGCACAATGAAAGTATTTTCAAAACGCTTTGTGCGTATGGGTGGAAAAATCCACCATGTACCCATGAAGCATTGCCGTACGTCTTGTAGTCCGATGATGGAAAGGGCTAGGTGGAATCAAATTGTGCAGTTCCATCGCACACTCCCCGAAATATAACCGATAGAAAACCGACAGGTTGGCAACTCGCCGTCGGTGTTCAAGGCTCTGGAGCTTTGAGTCAACCAGCGCATCGTTGCCGATAAGTCTCTTGGCCCGTCTGTCAATCGACTCAAGTGCATCAAGTTGGTACCTGGCAGATCCGTCCCAGAGATGAGAGCAGTACTCCATGCATGACCGAACTTGCGCTTTATACAAGTTGAGCAGCTGTTCAGGCTTGAAGAACCGTCTCACCTTCGCAAGGATCCCCAACTTTTTTGCAGCCAATTGAGCCTTTGCCTCAATGAATGGACCAAAATTGAGGGTCGATGTTAACGTAACACCAAGAAGATCGAGATGGTCCGTTATCGGCACGGTTACACCACGGAAGGTTGGAGCCGGGTGAAATTGGCTTTTTTTTGCGGAAAAAAGACACGCCTGGGTCTTAGCAGCATTGAAACTGACTAAATTGGCATTGCCCCATTCGGAGACTGCCTCCAAAGACAAGTTCAAGCGCTCAACTATGGCCTCCCGAAGAGACCGGACTTGAGGCCCAGTAGCCCGCGGGACAGACACGTATCTCTCAGCAACAGTGCTGTCGTCTGCATACCCAAAGGTTCCGGGTTTTAGCAGGTCATAAATGTGCAGCAAGAACAATGTTGCCGAGAGCACTGACCCCTGAGGAACTGCGGCGTTAATACCTAACTGACCGGACGAGCAGCCATCGATAACCACTCGGATGGACCGATCCCTCAGGAAGTCTGCAATCCAGTCACACAGACCACTAGGCAGACCGAAGGAAGGAAGCTTACCAATAAGGCTCTCGTGCCAGACCCTGTGAAAGGCCTTCGATATGTCAAGAGAGACAGCAAGTGCCTCCCCGTGCTTCTCGATGGCCTCACTCCAGATGTGAATGGCATACGCTAGAAGATCCCCAGTTGACCGGTTTCGGCGGAAGCCAGGTAGGAAGGTATGCCAGGAGCTTATTATTCAATACACGTTCCATACTCTTACAGAGGATGGACGTTACTGATATGGGTCTGTAGTTGGCCGGGTCAGCTCGACTACCCTTCTTGGGCACGGACTGAACGTTAGCTTGCTTCCAAGCCTTCGGGACTTTTCCAGTCACCATCGAAAGGCGATATAGGCGTGTCAAGATCGGAGACAATTCAGGCGCACAAGGTTTAAGTACAATTGCTGGTATCCCGTCCGGGCCACTAGCCTTGTTCACGTCAAGGTTGCGCAGCACCCTACAGACCTCCCTCTGATGGATGCGAATGTCCGACATACTCGTCTCAAATCGAACATTAGTAGCAGGGGGCCGCGTGCTATCAGTATTCAGACGCGAAGTTTCCGCAAAGAGGGAGACAAAAAAGTTTGCCTCATCCTCAGCGAAGTGGGCCAGCGACCCGTCGGGTCTCAGCAGTGGTGGTAGTGAGGGGCCACAGAAGTTTGATTCAAGTGACTTAGCCAGAGACCAAAACGCCTTGCTACCTGCAGGGTGTGAAGCAAGTTTATCCCCGATTCTGCCAATATGGTCAAACCGTGCCCTTCGCATCGCCTTTTTGCAGGATTTGGCAGCCCTGTTGAAGGTACGCCTTGTGTTTAACCGCGTTTGCGCGGTCACACTCGGCACCAAACCATGGACGGTCAACGCTGGACACCGTTATGTCAGGGAACGGAATGTAGTACTCCATCCCCTGACGCAACACATCCGTAACTGCGTCAACGCATAACGATGGGTCATCCGAAGAGAAGCAAGTGGGCCGCCAAGGATAACATGCGAAGAAACATCGCATACCATCCCAATCTGCTGAATTGTACAGCCATACCCGCCGGGTGCCTCTTGGGCTGGGATCGGGTGGGGAGTAGACGGATACAGACTTCACCAGACAGTGGTCAGAACTACCCAAAGGTGATGATATCGATACTGAGTATTGGTCTGGATCAGTTGTCAGCAGAAGGTCCAAGCAATTGGCTGTATGTGAATCAACATCCGGCACCCTCGTAGCCCATTGGACCAGCTGGGTGAGATTTAGCGCAATCGAAAGATTTCGCATCTCTCGTCCAGCGTGGTCAGTGCACTGGTATGGGAAACACTCCTGGTGGTGGGCATTAAAGTCCCCCAGTAACACGTGTTCAGCTACGGTACCCACCGTAGCTGAGCCACATCCGCCACCTCACTAAAGTACTGTCTGAGCCTGGTTGTCTCCACATCACCGCTATGCGATCGGTAGACACAGGCATAGATGATCTTATCCAGACCTGTGTCCACCAGGGCCCATAGCACTGAGTAATTTGAGTCTTCAAGGTCACGGAGACGCCGATAGCAGATGTCGTCCCGGGCGTACATGCATACACCAGCGCGTGGCTTGAACATGTGCTCCAGGGTAAACCCTGGGTAAGATAGGTACGCCACGTCTGACGGGCATCCGATCTGCGTCTCCGTAAGGAACAAGAGTGCTGGTTTCTCAGTCTCAAGGTGGTTATGGACTGCGACAAGGTTAGAGTGCAGACCTCAGATGTTGTTGAGGTGCACCTTATGTGAGAGTGAGTGCTGCCGCTGTTCAGCTTTTTTTCTCTTGTTCCCTGGCATTCTTGTTGTGAGTGAAAAGGAGGAAGAGGAGAAGGAAGTGAGATGAGGTTCCACGCTTTGAACCTACAGATACGCGCCGATAGGACGCCATCATTGGCGGACTGGTCTGGAGACTGCGGGGACGCCCGAGCCCCCCAGGAATGTCCATCGGGCACTCTCGTCTGGTCGCCAACCAGCACGATGGCGCATTCCGGGATTTTTCAACAGTTGGCGGGGCAGCCTTTCATGTGTGGCTGGCACACTACTTGGACCCCCAACTACCTGCGGTCGGCCAGCGGCGCACCTTGCCTCGGATCCCGCTACCCTTCGCGACCAGTCTCCCGATACGTCCATTACAGCGCGAGTCAGGCCGGCCTGCCTGGAGTGGAACAACTATCTCGACCAAACTCCTCTAGTGGCTACAACGAGCATCATACCGGAACACGACTAGACCGCTTGGCGGTACGTCTTTGCTCGGTGGGTGGTCGCAAGCCTTCGGCCGAAGCCTACCACCAGTTGTCACCTGATTTGCGCCACCCGGGGACCACGTGTAGGGAATCGAGTGGGGTACACTCCTACGGACGTGGGTGACTCAGCCCCCATACCGGTACAGGTACCGTAAACCATGCCGCTAATTCCTGGGTAGTTTGGCTCGGATCGGCTTCCACCATCTCTTTCAATTCATTGTTATTCACCTGTGTGGGCGGTCTTTCACGTGGTTCGTTATTCAAATCAAAGTTTCCATCACGAAAGCGTTTAAACCAAAAACGCATAGTGCTTTCATTAGCAGTCCCCTCTCCAAACGCAACATTGATATTGCGAGCTGTTTCTGCCGCGTTAGTTACGCGTCGAAACTCGTATTAAAAAAATCAATCGAATTTTCGAAGTATCCATCTTTCTTGTCTAAGCTGAATAAAAAACAACTGAAAGTCGAAAATCGATTGTTGCACATTTAAAAGAAGAACTTCATAGGTACTATGTTTAAAAAGTTTCACTCTATAATCTCAACTCATGAAGGTTCTATGTCAATTCGAAGTACCTAATACAATAAAACAGCAATTTCATACTGTAACTCCTATTATTAAGTTTGCATTAATTCTTACTTGCATAAGTCCTGTTTTTCATAAGCTGTAAACACGCCATCTCAGCATCCTCAACAGTTATATAGAACTTTTCACACTCTATACTATGTAATATTACTACTGCTATATCTTTTGTAAAAAATAAAATCCTCCCAAGGCTCATGTACATAACCTGAAAAATAAAACAAATGATTAAAAAGCTGTGCAAAAATACAAATCAGATTAATAGAAAAATATTTTAGGTATACGTACATCATTGCCCAAAATGCTCATCTCATACATTATCAAATTGACATAACATAGAGCGCGTTGAAATGTGCAAAAAATGCGGTATAGCATCTAGAAAAAAACATCAGTTTGTAATATTATCTAGGAGAGTACAAAGATCTAAAACGAAAAAAAACCCGTGTTATTGAATTTTTTGAAAGGACGGCAGCATAGACCAAGTATTTTATTTCAAATGCCAAGCGGCACAGCTTGTTAGCAGAAAAATAGAAGCTTGAATGTTTTAGAATTTGTAATATGCATTTCATTTTTTTGTTTTTTATTAATAAAATTTACCTATATTTTTGTTTATTTTTGTTCAAGACCAGTTATAGCAATAGACAAGTAAAATTTCAAAATTTAAAAAACCCCTGACACATTTATCTTGCGAAATCACCCCGATTCTAACAGTAAAACGCCCATAACTTTTGAACGGCTGAACCGATTTGATTCAAACATATCTAAGAACACTCTCGACAAACTAAACTTTTGAAAAAAAACTAAATCAAAATCGGTTCATCCTTTTAAGCGCTATGATGCCACAGACAGACACACAGATACACAGCAACACACGTGAAACTTAAAACACCCCTCTTTTTCCGGCGGGGGTTAAAAAATGACCGTTAAACAACGTGAACTTATTACGTTGGAAGAAGAAAATAATAAAATTTATAGTGGTAACAAGGGTGACAAAGAATATTATGATAAACTGCAATTTTTGGCAAAAATAATAGGTTTTTATAACAAACGTAAAGGAGACGTTGATGTTGTAGGCGAATCAAGACCATTTTTTACTTTTTTAAGGGTACATTTCTCCAACTCATAACAACACCGATAGAGTCCAAGAAGGCCATTTTATGAACAATGAAATAATACGTTTTAATCTTTATTTTTTGTTAATCTCTATTTAAATCTTTATTTTTTGTTAATCTCATGTCATAATAAGGACAAAGAAAATGTTTTCTACACTAATATTATATAGAGGAAAGATTTGATTGCTTGTAAGTTTGTTTGTAATAGATAAACTCAAAAACTACTAAACTGATTTAAAAAAATCTTTCACCAATGAGATGCTACATTATCACTAAGTAAAAAAGGCTATTTGTTAATCGAATTAAATTAGACATCCCTACGGAAACTTCAATAATGTAACCCACGGATTAAAAAAAAATCAATATAAACCTCCTTACATCGCATGCGCTACGTAACTATATTGACGATAGAACAAAAAAAAATCTACAAACATTAAAAAAAATATTATTTTACAAAACCTTTCTCAATACCATAGTAATAAGTTCAACTATTGTAGTTATGTCATTGTAACAACTTTTTTACATTTAAAAAGTTAATAAAAATACCGACTAAAATCAGACCAGGTTATTCTTATTGGTATTTATACTTACCCAAATAAATTCATTTTTAGTAAAGGCTGTTTCAGTAGGGTGTGTAACGTTTGAAATAATAACAAAAGATCCAATGATCTTATGACCTAATTTCATTTAATATTTTTTATTAATATAACGATCAAATGATATAAACAATTATTGATTTATAATTTCATTTTACCTAATTTTATATGGTACTAGGGGACACCTTGCGGTTTCACCCGCATAGTACCCGTTCCCGTGAGTGTACAGGGGTAACAAGTAGCATATGTCACGCGTGAATAGTGTAGCTTCCCAACAGTGAAAGAATTTTTGAAATCGATCCAGTACTTTTTAAGTTTATTTGTTATAAACAAAAATACAAAAATACACTTTCCTCTTTATAATATTCTTTATAGTATAGAAGTATAGATATCATCATCATCATCATATCAGCCGAAAGACGTCCACTGCTGGACATAGGCTTCCCCCAAGCGTCGCCACATTCACCGGTCCCGTGCATCTCGTAACCAGCGGATCCCCGCAACCTTCACCAGGTCATCGGTCCACCTGGTGGGAGGCCTTCCAACGCAACGTTTTCCGGTTCGCGGTCGCCATTCCAGAACCTTTCTGCCCGATCGGCTATCCGTTCTGCGAGCAATGTGCCCTGCCCACTGCCACTTAAGTTTGCCAATTCTTCGGGCTATCTCGGTAACACTGGTTCTCTTGCGGATCTCTACATTTCTGATTTGATCACGCAAGAAAACACCGAGCGTAGCCCTCTCCATTGCCCTTTGAGTGACTGTAAGCTTTCTGATTAGGCTTATTGTAAGCGACCACTTCTCAGAGCCATATGTCATCACTGGCAAAACACACTGGTCATAGACTTTCGTCTTGAGACTCTGTGGTCTGTGGTGAGTACAGATATAGATAATGAAAATTGTATATAATGCACATTTGAAATAATATTCATTTAGTATAACATTCAGTTACTATAATATTCAAAATTTCTAATTAACTTTTAATATAATTTAGAAACGTCTTCTTTGTTTTGTGTATTTTTGAAAAAGGTGATTAGACACACAGGCAGGCTTGATGGACAGACTTGATGTTGCGGCGCAGTCTCCTCTCAGTTTGAATGGAGTTCAAATTGAATACGCTAAGACGGCTAAAAACTTGGGAGTGATCATGGACTGCTCATGTCGCTGAAGTCAGTCGCAAGGTGCACTACACTTTCCACACGCTGAAGTGCCTCCAGAACTTTTTGCCCTTGAACACCAAAATTTCCCTTGCCCAAACATACCAGACAACGTAGACGTTTCTAAATTATATTAAAGGTTACTAAGATAAGTAAAAAAAAAACCCGGCCAAGTTTGAGTCTGACTCGCGCACGAAGGGTTCCGTACCATATTTGCAAAAAACAAAAAAAATCAACTGTCTAGCTGTTACAGTCCATGAAAAACAGCCCGGTGACAAACAGACAGACGGACCAAGGAGTCTTAATAATAGGGTCCCGTTTTTAGCCTTTGGGTACGGAAACCTAAAAAAAGGAAAATAAATATTAGTAAAGAAAAATTTTACAAGTTAATAAAGTTAAGAAAATACAGCTATTACAGAGGACGTTAATAGGACTTAAATGTGAAAGTTAATTGTTTGAAAAACAATATAAATAATATGGCATACCCTGCTATGATTTTCAAAATTTTGGAATAAGTTTAGATTTTTAACACTCCACACCCATCCAGGTTAAATTTTAACAGAAACCTAAAGAATTATACTGTGTAGTCAATTACTTAGTGTCTTAGTGTTTACTGTCTGGGCTAATGTTATTGTCGGGGGTCAGCTAGCTTAAAATAATATTTAATAATGAAATGTCTACTCATGCGAAGCCGAGACGGGCCATAATAATAAACTCAAAAATTACTTAACCGATTTTGAAAATTCTTTCATCAGTAGAAAGCTACATTATTATTGAGTTACATAGGGTATTTTATATACCGAAAATAGTTCCTGTAGGGTGGGCCACGGAAGAAAAGCCGATGAGAAAAGATAGTTTATGATAAAGAAATTTTTAAGTTGAAAGAGTTAAAATAATAGAAAAATGGTTTTCTCTGATTTTTTTAAGGTTTAAATGATAAAAAAGAATGATTTTCAATATCTTTTTATTTTTACTTCAATGAAGTCTTAACCAATTATAATACATCGAAAGTAGATTATAATGTCATATAAAATATATTTATTCAGGAACCCCGCACAACGGTTTGCTTCGTAAATTTACCGCGACGGGCAGAGGTATAAATCAGTTTTCGTACCACTTGCTCAAAAAAGTGACATTCTATGCCACAAAAAGCGAACATAACAATAGTCACTTTTAATCTGATAAAAACAGGGAAAGAAAATTGTACTGAATTTCATTCATCCTCTAGGGGGAGAATGTGATTTAAATTTGGAATACTTACCGAAATTTATACTGAACTACATCTGTGTTTACACCACTGAGTTTATATATAAAGCATTATACATCTTTTTGAAAAAAGAATACGCATTTATTATGCAGTTATGATTATTAAATAAAATTAAGAAAACTGACGAGGCCATATGAGCTTGATGATTTTGCTTTTCCGACAAAAAAATATTAGTCTAGGAATTTGCCGCGTTTTTGTTTTCTTCAAATACCTAAACGTTAAGTTTATTTTACTTTTAACTGTTATTATTTTTAATAAATGCTTATCTCATATTATTATTGTGTTAATTTTTCGCAAATGGTACGAAAAGTAGAGTATTTTCCTCGATGATAAAGCTGTCTTAGTCTTGGGTGAACTTAAATCCCTCGCTACACTCAGGACTCGTCTTTTTTTTATTATTTGTAAATTTTAATTTATGTGACGTTCAAAAGTGCCGTTTATTGGCCTAATTGAAAAAATATATTTGACTTTGACTTCTTAAATCCCTCGCTTCGCTCGTGATTTAAGTTTTTAACACCCTCGCTACGCTCGGGAGTAAACCTCGAATGCTTCGTTACGCTCGCGATTTAAATCGTCACCCGCGACAGAAGACACCGCTTTATCCCGTTGGTTAATAATCTACTATTATTGTTTTCTTAAAATCAAGCTTCATCGCCGCAATATTCACACACCGGCAAATTTAGCGGGACAAAATAAAAACGTCGATTTATTTTTTTAAACCTATATTAAGACAGGTTTCCTTACCTAAAAATACATCTTTTAAAATAAAAATCAGATTGCATTTAGTAAATTTTGTGAGTAACATGATTTTATGTGAAAACTGCACATTGTTGATTTTTAAGGTTATTTAGGAAAGATAAAAAAATATATTAAAGAAACATTTTTACAATAAAAATAAAATCACATGATATTGAGTGTTTCCTCCACGTTCTTTTAATAAGTTTTCAGCCGCCTAGATATGTTAAGAATAGTGTTATCCGTCTCTTGTAGTAGGCTCAATCATTCCTAGACAACGGCGCTTCGTAGTTCACTCACATTGACAGTTGTAATTATTATGAATTTTAACATTTGTTTAAGCAGGTCCTAAACGTGTTCTATATGATGCGAATCTGGTGATCTCGCCAGCTATTCCAAAATTGCCATATTGAAATTTTTTTGATAGACTGAAGTTGTAAAAAGTGGTATACGGCCGATCTTTATCCTGGATTAAAACGAAGTGACCCCTGATAAAGGGGCAAATGGTACCACATTTTATTCTTAAATAACACTTGGACAACGATCTGCAATAAGATCTCCTCTATCGATCACCACTAAGTCTTTACGAGCTCCTAAACATATCCTACCTGAATCCAATATTGTTCCTCTACCATATGCCACAGTAGTTTAAAAAAATCACAGATTATGTTGTTCTTGTTCATGATAACACATGTATTGCCGTCCGTTAAATAAAATTAAATGACTTCCATAGTCATGACTATACAATATTTTAATTCATTAATAGATGAAGTTCGATGTTTTCTAGCAAAAGTTAAACTGTTTCTAACCAGCTACCGTAATCTCACTTACTGTTGCACCTAGAAATTACTCCAACTCATTTCTGGCTTGAAAAGCCTTTAAAAGCAGGTTTTGCGAATGCGTAACTGAATAAAACGATTATTCCTGTTAGAAGTATGGGTTTTCTGCAATGCCCTGATCTTCTCACAAAACATTAGTCTCTCTGAATCATACAAATGCAATAAGTGATTAAAACAGATAAATGATGAATTACGCACATCATCTGTAGTTTTGATAATTTCTTCTCATCTCAAGTGCCTTGGTTCTCAATTACGTCCTTAACTTCGGAAAATATCTAAAGGTTAAAATTAAAACAAATAACTCAGTATGTCAATGGAATCTTTTCGAAATTTTAAAACATAACCACAAAGTGGCAATAAGCGGCATTCTCTCAAAATGTTGTGAGTTCAAATAAAGTTAAAACAATTCCATTAAAGATGACGTTTAATTGTTTTATCAATAATTGTTTAATATGCATAATTGTTTTTATAAAAAATATAAAATAAATATAAAACAATATAAAAATCACCATTATAGGTGAAAACTTTTGGGGGCCGAGTCACCCACGTCCGTAGGTGTGTACCCCTTTTTTTGATTCCCAACACGTGGTCCCCGGGTGGTGCAAATCAGGTGACACTAACTGGTGGTAGGCTTCGGCCGAAGGCTTGTGACCACCCACCGGGCAAAGACGTACCGCCAAGCGGCCTAGCCGTGTTCCGGTACGATGCTCGGTGTAGCCAACTAGAGGAGTTGGGTCGAGATAGCTGTTCCACTGCAGGCTGATCAGTCTGACGCGCGCTGTTAGGGATGTATCGGGAGACTAGTCGCGGAGGGTAGCGGGATCCGAGGCACGGTGCACCGCTGGCCGACCGCAGGTAGTTGGGGGCCCAAGTAGTGTGCCAGCCACACACGAAAGGCTGCCCCGCCAACTGTCGAAAAATCCCGGAATGCACCATCGTGCTGGTTGGCGACCAGACGGGAGGGCCCGATGGACATTCCGGGGGGGCTCGGGCGTCCCCGCAGTCTCCAGACTAGTGCCCCAATGATGCTGTCCTTTCAGTGCGTGTCTGTAGGTTAGCAGCGTGAAACCTCGTCTCACTTCCTACTCCTCTACTCCATTCACTCTTTTATATTATGATGAAAAGGAAAAAGAATACTGGAGATAAACAGCGGCTGCACCCCCTCCCCCACAAAGTGCACCTCACCAATATTCGAGGTCTGCACTCAAATATCACTGCAGTCCACTACCATCTGGAGGCTGAGAAAACAGCGCTCTTTTTCTTTGCGGAGACGCAGATAGCGAATCCGTCAGACGTGTCGTACTTGTCTTACCCAGGGTTCACCCTGGAGCACAATTTTAGACCACGGGCGGGCGTATGTATGTATGCCCGTGACGACATTTGCTATCGGCGTCTCCGTAACCTTGAGGACTCCAGATTCTCAACGCTCTGGGCTCTGGTGGACACAGGTTTGGATAAAGTTATCTACGCCTGTGTCTACCGTTCGCACAGTGGAGATCAGGAGACATCCAGGCTCACAGAGTACCTCAGTGAGGCGGCTGATGCGGCACAGCAGCGGTACCCTTCCGCCCAATTAGTGTTACTGGGGGACTTTAATGCCCACCACCAGGAGTGGCTCTTCCCATACCAGTGCACTGACCATGCTGGACGGGAGATGCGTAAGCTTGCGCTTGCGCTAAACCTCACCCAGCTGGTCCAGGGGGCAACGAGGGTACCGGATGTTGATTCGCACACAGCGAATTGCTTGGACCTTCTGCTGACAACAGATCCGGACAGATACTCTGTGTCGATAGCTTCACCTTTGGGTAGTTCCGACCACTGTCTGGTGAAGTCTGTGTCCGTCTATTCCCCGCCCGATCCCAGCCCAAGAGGCACCCGGCGGGTTTGGCGGTACAGGTCGGCAGATTGGGATGGTATGCGATCATTCTTCGCATGCTATCCTTGGCAGCCTACTTGCTTTTTTTCGACTGATCCATCGTCGTGCGCAGACGCCGTGACCGATGTGTTGCGTCAGGGAATGGAGTACTACATTCCGTTCTCTGACGTAACAATGTCCAGCGTTGACCGGCCATGGTTTGGCGCCGAATGTAGGCGCGCTGACGCGCTTAAACATGAGGCGTACCTGGCTTGGGTCGAAGCTCGATCGCGCAAGGCGAGTGACGTGGTTCGGAAGAAGAAGGCCTTCAACAGGGCTGCCAAGTCCTGCAAGCTGGTGTTGCGAAGGGCTCGGTTCGATCACATTGGCCGAATAGGGGCCAAACTTGCTTCTTACCCTGCAGGAAGTAAAGCGTTTTGGTCCCTGGCTAAGTCGGTCGAGTCGAACTTTTGCCGTCCCTCACTACCACCACTGCTGAAACCCGATGGGTCGCTGGCACACTCCGCTGAGAAGAAGGCAAATTTATTTGCCTCTCTTTTTGCGGCATCTTCACGTCTGAATCCTGGTGACGCGCGGCCCCCTCCTTCTCCTGATGGATGCGAGACGAGTATGTCGGACATTCGTATCCATCAAAAGGACGTCCGTAGGGTGCTGAGCCACCTCGACGTGAACAAGGCTAGCGGCCCTGATGGCATTCCAGCAATTGTTCTTAAAACCTGTGCGCCTGAACTGTCTCCGATCTTGACACGCCTATTCCGCCTTTCGTATGAGGCTGGAAAAGTGCCGAATGCTTAGAAGCAAGCTAACGTACAGCCCGTGCCCAAGAAGGGCAGTCGAGCTGACCCGGCCAACTACAGACCCATATCTGTAACCTCCATACTCTGTAAGAGTATGGAACGTGTACTTAATATAAAGCTCCTGGCATACCTAGAAGCTAACGATATCCTTAGTGACCGCCAATACGGCTTCCGCCGAAATCGGTCTACTGGGGATCTTCTAGCGTATGCCATTCACATCTGGAGTGAGGCCATCGAGAAGCACGGGGAAGCGCTTGCCGTCTCCCTCGACATCTCGAAGGCTTTTGATAGGGTCTGGCACGAAAGCCTTATTGGTAAGCTTCCTTCATTCGGTTTGCCCGGTGGTCTGTGTGATTGGATTGCAGACTTCCTGAGAGATCGGTCCATTCGAGTGGTTATCGATGGCTGCTCGTCGGACCAATTGGATATCAATGCCGGGGTCCCTCAGGGGTCGGTACTCTCAGCAACTTTATTCTTGCTGCATATTAACGATCTGCTAAAACCCGGCACCTTTGGGTATGCAGACGACAGCACTGTTGCTGAGAGATACATGTCCAACGCTCGAGCTACCGGACCTCAGATCCAGTCTCTGCGGGAGGCCATGGTGGAGCGCTTGAACATGTCCTTGCAGGCAGTCTCCGAATGGGGCGATGCCAATCTGGTCAGGTTTAATGCTGCTAAAACCCAGGCGTGTCTTTTTTCCGCTAAAAAGAGCCAATTTCAACCGGCTCCAAGTTTCCGAGATGTGACCGTGCCAATAACTGACCATCTTGAGCTTCTTGGCGTTACGTTGACATCGACTCTTAATTTTGGCCCATACATTGAGGCAAAGGCTCAGCTGGCTGCCAAAAAGCTGGGGATCCTTGCAAAGGTTAGAAGGTACTTCGAGCCAGAACAGCTGCTCAGCTTGTATCAAGCGCAAGTTCGATCATGCATGGAGTACTGTTCTCATCTCTGGGACGGATCCGCCAAATACCAGCTTGATGCACTAGAGTCGATCGAAAAGCGGGCCAAAAGGCTCATCGGCGATGAGGCACTGGTTAAGTCAAAGCTCCAGAGCCTTGAACATCGTCGCCGAGTTGCCAGCTTGTCGGTCTTTTATCGGTTGCATTTCGGGGAGTGTGCGATGGAATTGCATGATCTAATTCCACCAAGCCCGTTTCATCATCGGACTACAAGACGTACGGCAATGCGCCATCGCTACATGGTAGACATACCACCCATACGCACTAAACGTTTTGGAAATACTTTCATTATGCGTACAGCTAAGGAGTGGAATTCCCTGCCGGAGTCTGTGTTTCCCGATAGCTACAATCTAGGAGTCTTTAAGTCAAGAGTGAATAGGTTACTTCTAGGCAAGCGTGCTTCACCGTCGACCACATCATCGCTTACCATCAGGTGAGATAGTGGTCAAGCGCGAGCCTATAATATATAAAAAAAAAAAAAAAAAAAAAAAAAAAACTAAAGATTTACGATATTAGTTTCTTGTTCCGCTAATTTTACCAGTGTGTGTATATAGTGTTTCTGTTACCGATAAAAAAATCGAACTTACCAAAACTTGGAAAATTTTCTTGTACAGATTGTAAGCTTCCAAAATAGTCTTGTATGTTCCAAGCAATTGAAGATATCGATCATCATTGTCGTGTTCATTATTCATCAAGAGCACGTTGATCCACTTCTCAAGATATTTACGTAAAAGTATTATAAATCGGATGGATATAACAATAGTGTTGTCCAATCCGATACACAAAAATTCACATATTAAATCAAGAACATAACCGATATTCAAAGGAGAGGTACGGTCATAGTTAGCAGAAATCAAAAAAATATGAAAGAGGATCATTGTTACAGTTGAGATCCAGTTCCAAATAATGTAGGACCGGATACATTTGCTGAAATCGATGCTTCTATGAATGGTTTGTATCTTCAAAATAAGTAAGACGATGTTGTCGTTGTGCACGATATCCAAAATGAATACTGTCGTGAATCCAATTGAACAAGAAATGCAATGGATAATAAAAGAAGGCAAATAGGCATCATACTTAAATTGCATCATATTCAGTTTTGTGTTATTAATGGTGAAAACACTAAACAAATACGACGCAATTGTGAAAATCAGTAAACAAAACGCAAACACACGATATTTTAGTCCACTTGGTTGAATATGAGCCTTTCTTAAATAATATTTTGAAGTAAAAAAAAGATTCAGAGGAAAATTTAAAGAAAACGCTATTCTTTCAACATCCTTTTCTAGCTTTATTTTCCGTGTTTGAGGCATTGTGTCCGTTAGCAAATTGAGTATGTGGCTTTATGATCAATATTGACTCTGTGTTGCCATTATCATAATGAGATATAACAAGGCGCTTATACACTAGGGGAAAATATGTTTCCCAACATGCCGTGTAGCATTTTACACTGAATTTACGTGGCGTGAAACGTGTTGTAAGATCCCACCCGAAAAGCGAACGCACATGCCGTGCATCAGTCTGCCATTTGATCCGTCAATTACTCGGCGATAATTTAAAATATTAATCCTTCTTTCTCGTTGTAGTAAATTTCGCTAAATTACTCGAAATAAACAATGCACTAATTGCCACAAATGACATTTCTATATGCACTGAATACCGTAGCCTGCAAAATGTTGCGCAATATGTGACCAAGTGTATCCGAAGCTTGGAAAAAATGTGGTAGTCAAGATTAATTAACTTTTGATAGGTCAAGGCAAACACGAATTAAATTTTCCTTTTGGTTTCAATTGTCGGAAAGCCAGTCATTAGTAATATAAAAAAAATACTATCCAAAACAAACACAAAAAATATAATTGCAAATATCAAAAAATTCGACGGCTTAAGAAGCGAACTAAAAAGACGTAAACAAGAATAAAATCATGCTGTGCAGTCGGAGCATACATCTGGTTTTGGTCAGCCAGCTTGCTAATATGTTTACCTCCGACTGAACTTACATCTTTTTAGTTCGCTTCTTAAGCAGTTCGGAGTTCCGCCCGTGACGGCACCGCGCACTTACGTACCTGTAATTACCTCCGTGTAGTTTTGGAATTATAAAATTCCAAAACTAAGTAAAAAGTGCATATAACAGCGACAAAACCATACAGTTATATCCTACATTAAACGAGTGACAATCTGAGTACAAAATAACAGTGAAATAACGACACTAACTCTGTGTGTGAACAATTTTAATATCACAACGAACTAAATAATTTAAAAGTGTCCATTCTTCGGACTTTGAACTCATTAGATACACAAAGGAATCACGTACCGATCCTGACCACTAAAGCAACGCACAGCAAAGCATACACCTATTTCAATCGGCTCTGTAATTGTTCGCGTAGCACTGTGGAGTAGCGCGTCTCTACGGAGGCGAGCCTAAGGGTCGGGGGATCAAATCTGGCGCAGACATCGATTCTTTTTGCCTTTCAAAAATTTTTGCTAAGTGTTTTTTTTTTTTTTTTTTTTTTCTTTACAAATTATTTTCTTATTAATTCTGCAATAATATGCCCGGAACTCCGCCTAAAACAGGTTTGAGTCATGGACAATCTCTTTCTGAACCCGACATTCCTACTGCCGCTAGCAAAAAAGTAGACGCTGTCAATATCACTATACGGAACAAACGACAACGTCTTGCCGATTCTCCAAATGAGGAAGTAAACACCGAACGATCCACAGCTTTTTCGGCTTTCAAATTGGAGTTAATGGAGATGCTAACGACTTGGAAGTCTGAGCAAGAAAAGCTGCTCACATCATGGAAAGACGAACAAGCTACTATTTTATCCAAGCTGGTCAGGGAAGTTACTGACCTCAAGCAGAAATGTCTTTTGATTGAGGAATCCAACGCCGAAATGGACCGCAGCATGTCATTTGTAAACGAAAAATATGAAGGTCTCAATTCTAAAGTTTCAAAACTGGAAAAGGAGAAAATAGTTAACGAAGACCATATTAACCGTCTACAGAAGCGGATACAAGATCTGAACTTCCTGTCACGACAAGCTACTATCGAGCTGCGTAATATTCCGACTAAAGAGAAAGAAACGCCTGAAGATCTAATTTCTGCAGTATCAAAGGTTGCAAAGACTGTCAACATGGAAGTTCGGACATCTGCCTTTCGGGATGTATATCGTATACCCGGAAGGGCAGGTTTATGCAGACCTATTGTTGCTGAATTTAGCTGTGTCAATATGAGAAACGAACTTCTTGCTAAGGTGAGGAAGTTTAATAAAGAACGTTCCATCAATGATAAGCTGAACACAAAACTGATCGGGATTGTCGGAGAAAAGAAACCAGTTTACGTCGACGAACACTTACCTCCCGCAATCAAAAAGCTGCTGTATGACGCCCGCCAGTTTGCTAAGGCAAGGAGTTACTCCAGCTGGTATTCCAACGGTAAAATTCTCTTGAAGAAAGACCCAGGTGATAAACCCGTCGAAATTAAATCGGAGAAATGCCTCACCATGTTTATGGCACCAGTACCGGTACCAGCACCAGTAACAGTTCAACAATGACTATTATCACTTTCTATTGGATTTGTTATTTACGTTTATGCATACATTCAATGTTATCTTGTAATTCTGTTTTCTTTCTTTTTTGATAACTCTTGGCTTTTATTGTCAATTTACATAATAGTTAAACTACAATCACAACAAATACATTTTACACACATACACCGTTTCACCCAAGCTAACAATTATGATCACGTCATCGGGCTATGTTGCAGATTGATGGCTGGCAATGGTTTGATATCTTACGGGAAGTCCTCTGTCGGACTAATTACTAATTTTCACATCACCCAACCAAATACCACATTACTTATTTCGTACTTAATTTTAACGGTAACCAATGGCTAATTTAAACCAAATTTCCAAGGAATTGGATAACATCTCGGTCGCTCAATCATTCCAATGCTCCCCTGAAAAATGTTCTGAATTAGTCCCTATGCTCTATAATAACTTAAAAATAATTCATATTAACATTAGAAGCATTAATAAAAATTTAGATCAGTTCCTAACTATGATTTCTTCAACGAAAATCGAGTTTGATGTAATAGTTCTGACGGAGTGTTGGTTGCAGGTTTCTGGACCTATTCCCGTTTTACAAGGTTATCCATCTTTCGCTACAATTAATAATGTAATTAAAAATGACGGAGTGGTGGTCTATATTAGAGAAAGTATTAAATGTGTGACGACGGAGCCACCATTTCAGGACGCAAACTGCATTATATCCTGCTTAGGCCCTACGGCAATAGTTTCAGTCTATCGCTCTCCATCTTACCAAAATCTAGAAAACTTTTATAACAGTCTGCAAAGCGTAATATCTTCTCTGCACTCCTACGTTAACATTATCGTAGTAGGTGATATGAATGTTGACATTAAATCGGGATCTAGGGACCGGCACGCTAATGACTATTTAACTCTCACCGCCACTCTCGGACTACTGCCTGCGCATTCTCTACCGACCAGAGTTAACAACTGTCTAGATCATATAATGCTTAAAACTAAGAAGACTTCTACTGTGCTAGTCCTAGACTCTCATGTTACTGATCACCAGCCTATCTGTTTATTTCTGCTCCTCAATCCCAGTTCGGGATCTAATGGGCAAAGAACATCATCACAGTATGACTATGAAGCTATTCGTAAAGAACTGGACAACACTGACTTCAACCCCATCTTAACTTGTACTAACGCCAATCAAGCAACTAAACAGTTCATTGATAATATACAACGTGTGATTACCAATCACACTCGAATAATCAAAACACGTAAAAAATGCAGGGTTCTAAAGCCGTGGATGAGCACCGGCCTGGTTCGTTGTCTAAGAAACCGAGATAGAATGCACAACGAAGTCAGAAAAAACTCTGAAAACTCCATACTTAAAATATCATATACTCGTTATAGAAATTTCTGTAATACCTTAATAAAAAAGTTGAAGCGAGCATTTGAAAGGGAAGAATTTCTAAAGGCAAAAAATAATCCTAAGGCAACGTGGAAAGTGATTAAATCTATCACGAATACTAATTTTCAAACCCGATCCACTCGTGAACTTCTGCGTGATTCGGTCGACGTTAAAACATCGGTTAATGAGTTCTTTGTCAGTATTGGAACAAATCTGGCGTCGAAAATTGGAGCCAGAACCATCACCACTGATGTAGCTACAATACCCAGTCAATTATCAAACTCTCTTGTAATCCTCCCTGTGGATGAGGAACAAGTAAGTAAAATTATCCATGATCTCCGTATTGACTGCGCTATAGGTTGGGATAATATTCCAGCTAGAGTTATCAAAAATTCACGAACTACCCTAACCCCCGTAGTTACTCATATTTGTAACCTGTCCATTGATTCTGGCATCTTCCCTGAAGCTTTTAAGAGAGCCGTCGTGCATCCTATATATAAAAGCGGGGCCAGAGACAGAGTCACAAACTATAGACCTATTTCTGTTTTAAGTACGCTTTCAAAAATATTGGAGAGAATTCTGAACAATTGCTTAGTCAGCTTTCTTGAAAAGCATACATTAATAGCTCAAAACCAGTACGGCTTCAGATCTGGAATCTGTACGGAGGATGCCGTTGCTGACTTTACCAACAGTCTGGTAAGCCAACTTGATAATAAACTGAACTGCTATGGCATCTTCTTAGACTTAACCAAGGCTTTTGACACTGTCTCTGTCCCTCGACTTATTTCGAAGATGGAAAGCTTGGGAGTGCGTGGAGTGACTCTCAAACTATTTAAAGACTACCTCTGTGATAGATCCCAGTGTGTACTCATTGATTCAGTCTCCAGTTCATATGAAAAGCTCACCTATGGCATCCCACAAGGTAGTATATTAGGACCGACACTTTTTCTGATATACATCAATGACTTATGCAAGCTCTCCATCCCAAATTGCGAAATTTTCTCTTATGCAGACGATACGGCACTTCTAGTGTTTGACAAGGGCTGGGAGCAAGCAAGAGATAGAGCAGAATTCTCACTTCGATTAATAATGGAATGGCTGTCAACTAACTTGCTGACGTTGAATTTAGATAAGACGAAAATAATCAGGTTCTATCGCCCACACTCAATAAGCCCACCCTCTTCCTCTGATATAATTAAAGCTCACACTTGTCCCCCTTATCAGTCAGTAGGTTGTGACTGTCTCGCTCTCAGCACAGTCCCCAATATTAAGTACCTGGGAGTGATTATTGACGAAACAATAAGTTGGCACGCGCATATAGAGGCACTCTGCACTAGAATTAGAAGACTTATATATATTTTTAAGGAACTCAGGCACTCCGCCAACTCTGAAACTTTGACTCTTGTGTATCTCAGCCTTTGTCAGTCTATCATTATGTACTGCATCCCGGTGTGGGGAGGTACTTACAAAACCACAATGATCCCTGCAGAACGAGCACAACGAGCGGTTCTTAAAGTGATGCTTTTTAAACCTAGAGACTACCCTACCGATCAGTTGTACTTTGAGGCCAAAGTTCTCACAGTAAGGCAACTATATGTCCTTCGTTCAGTCCTGCGGAAACACTCCAGCCTTCCATTAAACAAAAATCTCCTGCTGAGACGCCACGGTTTCCCTATATGTAAAACAAGCCCCTGTCGTTTTTCATTTACAAGTCGACAATTGTTGGCTCAAAGTTCACGCATGTATAATAAAATAAATAAAACTATTCCGTTGTACAGATATAACTTACGTGAAATTAAAACTAAATTAAAAGAATGGATTTTAACCTTAACATATGATGAAACAGAAAGTATATTGTCTATAGAATCATAAATCTGTCAAACCAACCTTGAAAGAAAGCTTATCAAACATTTACACTTCACACACACACACACACACCTTTCTACTCTCATACACACACTCCTAGATACAGAACCACAATATTTCACTCCATTTGCTGTGTTAACAACAACTGTAAACAATCAGTAGAGTCACGGTTGTATTGTATTATATAAGTTGAAGCCGCAAGATGTCCGACTCCTAAGATACAGGTCTGCGTACCTAGTTTAGGAGCCCGGAAAGCTGACATTTATTTTAAACTTGGTAGTACAACCCACTGTTTCCATATGCCGTGTAATGTGTTGTTGTTCTTTATGAACTAAATAAATAAATAAATAAAAAAAATAAATAAAAATAAGCAGTCGGGTTTTTATCTATAACCTTTTAGTAATTTTTTTTTTTCGAATTAATTACATTTAAACATATAAGTGTTTTAAGAGGCCGACTGTGTAGAGAGATAAACTAAACGCGTAATATGAAAGTAATAAGTGTTTATTTATAAAATTAACTGACCCTAATTACAATATAAAATATTTATATCCTAAGCGAAAGTCTTAAGTTCCTAACAGTGCGGCGGCGTTGCGTATTATGAGCCGTTTGTCTGGTTTCGCTAACAAAGTCATCACAAAGAGCAAATAATACAGTACGCTGCTTAGCCTGTATCCAATAAGGTACTGGGGCAGGAGGTGACCGACCTAAATTAGTGCGCAGTAGTGCTCCCGAACCGTACCGAACGCAGACGTACCGTTCCTTCTTTGCTTTTTTTTCTTTCGTGGGGCGTCTTGCATGTCAATCCAAGTGATTGGCTACTGCTTAACCGGGCGATCCTGTGGAGACTAAGCAATAGCCTCTAGGCAAGCACTGCCTTCTTTGCTCGTTTCTCGTCGGCACGGGCGGCGGGGCAATGGGGTAGCACACGTTTGTTTGACCCACGCAGGTGTCGTCTCGATGCGACGCCATTTTTCTTGTGTTAATCTCCCTCTCTAGTCCCGAAGACGGCCCTGCGAGGAGACCAGTTTCTTCTTTGTGGTATTCTGCTTTACAGATCCACATCTTTTACTCTATTTACGTTTAATAACACTATGCAAACCACACCTTTTATATCTTTTCATATTGTATCAAATTATGTCTCTTGCTCACTTTTATGTATTCTTTGATACTGTTAGCACCTGGAAGCATACTTTTAGTTACGTCCGATTGTTTGAATATTCACAACTTAATTTGTATTGCTAATTTGTAAAATCTTAGAATATTTTATACTCTGACATTTTCATCTGATTTGAAATCTGTCTGTCCAATTTTATTTTCTTAAGCCACAAACATAACATACCATGGACTAGACCTTCTTTAAGCTTCTTGTACATTATAATAAGGGCAGCGGTAGACTTCCCCTCTGTTTAACCGTTTTTTATTCGTTCTGGTCTACATTTCTTAATTGAGATTTGAATTTGAAATTTAGAAGATATGACAGAACGGCGAAAAATAGCCGTCAGCTTTGGTTTTGGTTGCTAAATTTAATGGATATATTTTTAGCCTTGATTTATAAAGTATATTCTTAAGCACAATCATCAAATCAGCCGAAAGACGTCCACTGCTGGACATAGGCCTCCCCCAACTGTTGCCACATTGACCGGTCCCGTGCGTCCCGCATCCAGCGAATCCCCGCAACCTTCACCAGCTCATCGGTCCATCTGGTGGGAGGCCTTCCAACGCATCGGTTCGCGGTCGCCACTCCAGAACTTTTTTTGCCCCATCGGCCATCCGTTCTTCGAGCAATGTGCCCTGCCCACTTAAGTTTGACAATTCTTCGGGCTATGTCGATAACCCTGGTCCTCTTGCGGATCTCTACATTTCTGATTCGATCACGCAAGGATACTCCGAGCATAGCCTTCTCCATTGCTCTTTGGGTGACTGTAAGCTTTCTGATGAGGCCCATTGTAAGCGACCACGTCTCATAGTTCATCACCATAGTTCATCACTGGCAACACACACGGGTCATAGACCTCCGTCTTGAGAAACTGTGGTAAGTTGGACGAGAAGACACCGCGCAATTTCCCGAACGCTGCCCAGCCGAGTCGGATTCGACGGTTAACCTCTTTCTCGAAGTTGGCCCTACTCAACTGGATCGTTTGTCCCAGGTAGACATAATCTTCCACAACTTCGAATGTATAGTCTCCAACCTTGATAGGAGTGGGTGTAACATGGGCATTCAACATCACCTTGGTTTTGTCCATGTTCATTTTAAGACCCACTCTTTCGGAAGCTCTACTGAGGTCATCGAGCATTGTATTGAGGATCTCCATGGTCTCAGCCATGACCACTATGTCGTCGGCAAACCGAAGATGAGTGATTTACTCGCCATTAACATTGATGCCTAGGCCCCTCCAGTCCAGAACCTTGAATACATCCTCCAGCGCAGCAGTGAACAGTTTCGGAGAAATTACATCTCCCTGTCTCACACCTCGCTGCAGAAGGATAGGTTCCGAGGCGTGATCTTGAAGTCGGACTGACATGGTGGCGTTTTTGTACAAACACTTCATCACCTTGATGTACCGGTAGTCGATTTGGCACCGTTGGAGAGACTGCAGTACAGCCCAAGTCTTCAATTGAATCGAAGGCTTTCTCGTAGTCCACAAACGAGTTATAATCTTCAGCCTTCTGTATAACCTGCCGCACCGTATGTATGTGGCCTACAGTGCTAAAGCCTTTTCGGATTCCGGCTTGTTCTGCTGGAAATCGTCAAACATGCACGCGAGACGATTCGTGATGACTCTTGAAAACAGCTTGTAGACATGGCTAAGAAGTGATACGGGCCTGTAGTTCTTCAATAGGGCATTGTCACCCTTCTTGAAAAAGAGTACCACCACACCCCTGCACCTGTCTGCGGCGTTTGCCCCTCGAGCGTTTGCAAACAGCTTCTGAAGGGCCTTAAGTACTGGTTTTCCACCCGCCTTCAGGAGTTCGGCCGTAATGCCGTCATCACCCGGTGCCTTGTTGTTCTTAAGCTATTTAAGAGCCATCCTAATCTCGTACAAGATGACGTCCCGAATGTCTTCGGTATAGTGACATACCTCGCGAGTGTCGTGTCAGAGACTGGGGGTAGTGAAGAGGATATCGCTTCACGTTTCGCCTGAGCAACCTTCGTGCAGCTGACACCTATTTGGCAATCGCGGCAACTGACCCGAAGGATTAAACTCAAAATCTTCGGTTCCAATGTCAAATCCGTGCTGCTCTTCGGGTGCGAAACGTGGAAGGTCACAAAGGACATCTCACGCCAAATACAAGTCTTCGTCAACCGCTGTCTTCGTTGTATTCTCGGAGTTTGCTGGCCCTCCAATGTAGAGCTGTTGGAGAAATGCCACGAGAGCCCGATCGACCGCCAGATCAAGCGTCACAAGTGGAGATGGATTGGCCACACGCTCCGAAGGGGTCCCGATCACATACTCAAAAAGCTTTGGACTGGAATCCCCAGGGGAAATGAAAGCGTGGCCGTCCCCGTCAAACCTGGCGTCGCACCGTGTTGGCAGAAGCGACGAGCATCGGAATGACATGGAGCGAGGTTAAGCGTGAAGTTCAAGAGCGATCGCGATGGAAGACATCTGTGGCCGCCCTCTGCCCCATCTAGGGGTTAAAGGACATTAAGTCAAGTAAGTCAAGTGAAAGTCCTAAGTTCTTAACAGTGCGGCAGAGTCGCGTATTATGAGCCGTTTGTGTGGTTTTACTAACGTCAGCATAAGGAGGATATAATACAGTACGCTACTTAGCCTGTAGAAGAAAGAAAGAAAACTTTATTTGTCAAACATGCGTTTACATGACTAATCAGACATAAATTAATAAATGTTGTTAGCGTCCATGTTTTGCCAATAATGGTGTCTAAATTTTTTAGGTATATTAGTTTACATTTAATTGCATTTTACATGCAGTCATTCTTAATTTCACTACGAAATACAATACAAATAAATAATAATAGATTTAATGATGTTATAGTATAATTAAGTATATTATAGTCAAAATAAATTAAATACGAGGAGGGATCAAAAAGTAGTGAGAATGAGATAGAATATAATGACTATTGATAACTAAATAATTTATTTTCTACATAGTTTCCGAGTCTCTCTACACACCGAGTCCAGCGTTTTTCCAAGGCTTCAATCTCTTTCACAAAAAAAAATGTTTTGGTCCTGCAAAAAACTCTACACGGCATCCATCACCTCGTTATCATCGTACCTGTTTCCCCTTAAGTATTTTTTCAATTTGGGGAACAGATAAATATCGCTAGCAGTCAGATCTGGTGAATAAAGGGGGTGGTCAACCAATTCGAAGCCAGCTTGCTGAATGGCAGCCATCGCAACTGCCGACCTGTGCGCGGGTGCGTTGTCGTGACGAAACAGCACGCCCCTTCGAAGTTTCCCTCTCCTTTTCTCTTTGATGGCATTCCTCAACTTGGGAATTAAAGCTGCATAATATTGGTCTGTAATAGTAGTTTCACCCTACAGGTAATCAATCAACAATATCCCTTCTGAGTCCCAAAATATTGAGGCCATAGCCTTACCAGCCGATGCCACGACACGAAACTTCTTCGGGGTCGGTGATGATGTCGGTTTCCATTGCGAAGATTGCTGTTTTGTCTCGGGATCAAAATGATGGACCCACGTTTCGTCCATTATTACTGTAAGGTTCGGAGATATAAACGAAACACGCGTATCGATTAGAACATGATTTATTACATGCTCAATTAGCATAGGATCTCCATATATATTGGTTATACATTTATGGTAAAGACAACACAATAAATACACGTTATACTTAGGTGTAAGGGCGCGTACACATAGAACATCCGTTTTACAGGTCCGTTTAAACGTATATGTTATTAGCGTATGTATTTGTATGAGCAAGTTCATACAGAATACAGTATTCCGGATCCAGTAAAAAATACTGATCCGACAAAATAGAAACAAATAGATCCGATAAAAAGGATCCTGTAAAACGGATGTTCTATGTGTACGCGCCCTTACTTAGTTTGGATCGATATTATATCTACTACATACCCACCGAAAATGAAAAAAAATAAGAAACCAAGAATTAAACATTTCTTCTTTTAGAAAAAAAAAAAAATATTCATAATATTATTTATGTTTTCATGGGCCCAAAATGTTGACAGTACCTAATTAAACTTAATTCTTACAGTACATTTTTCAATTACTATTACCTATAGTGATTACATTTACATATTATACTAGCTGTCCCACGCGGCTTCGCTCCCGTCAACTGGCTACCTATCTACCCTACCCTACCTACCCTACAATCATGAATGTTGCGTAACTTTAACCGCTTACGCAGCACACGCAAAAAGGAATAATTTTGCCCGTTTTTGCAACATTTTGCATTTCTGCTCCGGTCCTATTGGTCGTAGCGTGATGTTATATAGCCTATAACCTTCCTCGATAAATGGACTATCCAACACAAAAAGAATTTTTAAATTCCAACCAGTAGTTCCTGAGATTAGCGCGTTCAAACAAACAAACAAACAAACAAACAAACAAACTCTTCAGCTTTATAATATTAGTATAGATTGCGTAACTTTAACCGCTTACGCAGCACACGCAAAAAGGAATAATTTTGCCCGTTTTTGCAACATTTTGCATTTCTGCTCCGGTCCTATTGGTCGTAGCGTGATGTTATATAGCCTATAACCTTCCTCGATAAATGGACTATCCAACACAAAAAGAATTTTTAAATTCCAACCAGTAGTTCCTGAGATTAGCGCGTTCAAACAAACAAACAAACAAACAAACAAACAAACTCTTCAGCTTTATAATATTAGTATAGATTTTTCTTATCTATTGCGACATAAAGTACTTAACACTTAATAGCCAATCTAAGTTAAATAAGGCTTAGTTCTGTTTTTATGAATTAATGTTTCTTTGCTAATTACTTGCTAATAAATATCCTAGACTAAAATCAAAATTATTATTAAAATCCTAAATATAAAAAAAACTCAAAATTAAAATCCAAGGAGTTTTAAAGTCGAATATTCTCTGCACAAGAAGTTTGTATCGAGTATTTTTTGCGCAAGGAGGTTACATAGCATTAAGATGGGCGTCTAATACATTGGTGTGTTCCAAATTCAAACACCAAAACAGTGATTAAAAGTGCTTTTTATTCACTGTTTTCAGTGAATAAAATAAGCTTTTTAGAGGGGGAATGGTATAAAGGACTTTTTTATACCGGCTTCTAATATACATAGTTAAGAAAAACAATGGAATAATGTGAATTTTAAATTAATTAACTTTTGAATGATTCTATTTGACAGCATAGTAATGAATATTCTGGACATTACTAGGAGGGATCAAAAAGTAGTGAGAACGACATACTCCTTGGTAAGAAAAAAATACTGGCAGGCATAGCTCAGATACATATTTGTAATATTAATAAAGAAAAAAATCTTCGATTCTCTTTTGTTTTTTTCTGAATGTAGTCATTTGTTTGCTTCGTGTCGGAACGTGTTCTCGAAAATGGAGAAATACGAAGTGCGAGACTTTATTAAATAACTCTGTTTAAAAAAAATACGACGCAAGAGACTCATTGCGATTTGGAGGCAACATTAGGAGAGTCTGCTCCGCCGTATTATACTGTTGCAAGGTGGGCTTCTCAATTTCGAGTAGGGAGAACGAACACGGAAGACGAACATCGTTGCGGCCGTCCATCGACGTCAGTCACCCTAGAAAATGTTGCAAAAGTCGAGAAAATTATATTGAGCGTTACCAAATCAAAGAGTTACCATCCGATACTTAATTCAAAAAACCGGCCAAGTGCGAGTCAGACTCGCGCTCGAAGGGTTCCGTACTTGGTAAATTGCGGTTTACGATTTATGACGTATTAAAAAAAAAACTACTTACTAGATCTCGTTCAAACCAATTTTCGCTGGTAGTTTACATGGTAATGTACATCATATTTTTTTTTTAGTTTTATCATTCTCTTATTTTAGAAGTTACAGGGGGACACACACACATTTTACCCCTTTAGAAGTGCGTTTCGCGCAAACTATTCAGTTTAGAAAAAAATGATATTAGAAACCTCAATATCATTTTTGAAGACCTATCCATAGATACCCCACACGTATGGGTTTGATGAAAAAAAAACATTTTTAGTTTCAGTTTCAAGTATGGGGACCCCCAAAATTTATTGTTTTTTTTCAATTTTTGTGTGAAAATCTTAATGCGGTTCACAGAATACAACTACTCACCAAGTTTCAACAGCATAGTTCTTATAGTTTCGGAAAAAAGTGGCTGTGACATACGGACGGACAGACAGACAGACAGACAGACATGACGAATCTATAAGGGTTCCGTTTTTTGCCATTTGGCTACGGAACCCTAAAAACGGGCATTTTATATTGAAGTATTCAATCCATATTGAAACAATCTTAGAATATGAGAAAAGTCGCCGCAAGATGGGTGCCGAGAATGTTAACCGACAGTCAGAAACAAAATTGACTTGACATTTTGAAGATATTGTTGGACAAGTTTCAAGAAGATTCTGAAAAACTTTTTGTCTCGTTTCGTTACTGTAGTAGATATAATAACGATCCAACCTAAGTAACACCTAAGTATAACGTGTATGTATGGTGTAGTCATTACATAAGTGTATAACCAATATATGTGGAGATCCTATGCTAATTGAACCAGTAATAAATCATGTTCTAATAGATACGCGTGTTTCGTTTATATCTCCGAACCTTACATGGCGACCCTGCCAGTTAAGGTGTCGTCGCCCCCTTTCTTAAGAAATCGCATTTCTTTGGGTTTAACTTTAAATTAACCTTTCGAAGGCGCATTAAAATATCTATTAGATTTTTATTGTGGACTTCTAAACTACGACCAAAACAGATAAGGTTATCTAAGTAGAAAAACATTTTTTCATACGTCAGCCCTGACATTGCTACGGTCATTAGCCGGGAAAAAGAGCTTGGGCTGATTTTCAAGCCCATGGGTAGCCTCGTCATTTGGTATTGGCCTGTTGGAGTAGTAAAAGCAGTATATTTTATACAATCGGACGCTAAATCAGCCTGATAATACGCTTGGGATAAATCCAATTGGAAAAAATACATTGCACCCGAAAGGGAGTCAAATATAACATTTGGAAGTGGGAACTTATCAGCTAATATTATATCATTTAATTTTAGAAAATCAATAACCAATCGCCACTTCTTCGAACCGTCTACCGACTTTTTAGGGACAAGTAAAATAGGACTAGACCATTCGCTTTTTGATGGTTCAATAATATTTTCGGAGAGCATTTTGTTATCTTGCTTTTCAACTTCCGTACGTTGTGCAAAAGGTAACCTATATTGTTTAACGTAGACTGGATCTGCATTTGGTTTCTATTGTAATGTTTGGCTGTAAAGATTCGTCGTAGTAAGTTTGTCATTAGGCAAGTAAAATACGTCTGAAAACTTTGCGCATATTTTTTGGATTGATAACCTTTCTTCGTCATTTAAATGGTTTAGATTAATCTCAGAAAGCATTTTACGTACTCTATCCCCATCTAATATATTTTTTTTTTAATTCGCAAATATTATGATCAGATAAGGTATGTATTTCTGGCTTAAAATAGTTAAGATTGACTGTGGTTTCTCGAGTATTTAATATTTGAATACCAATTTGGCCGTTTTTAGGTTTGCATATACTTCCAGCCATAAACACGCCCTCACATAATTCTTCCGGTAGGACTACACATTCTTCGTTCATATGACTGTCTATCATAAATATTTTTTCGCATCTCGGTGGTATGCTTAGGAAACTGGTTTTATTATGGGAGGCATTACTCATAGATATCGATACAGTATTAGTATTATTTGTTAGAGACAGTGAATTATTTTCAAAATTTAAAATAACTTTGTATAATTATTTTCAAAAAATCTCTTCCGATAATTCCATGTTGAACACAAGGTAACGACTCAATAACATAAAATTTGTTGATAAATTCCTGCCCATTTATATGCAGTTTAACTAAAACATATCCCATAGTGCGTACTTTGCCTCCAATACCATTTATGTTCACACATTCTTTATGCAGTGGAATATTCCAATGTTCTACAGTTTCATATTTCAGAATTGACAATGATGCTCCGGAATCTATTAGTAGACCATATTTGGCACCATGTACTGAGAATTCTACCGAACTATCAGACTGGCAGACTAATATAAAATTATTAACGAAAAAACTGGATCGGCTCTGTATTTTGTGAATCCTGTGCATTTTGTGGTCCAGAGTTCTCGGTTGAATTTTCGATCGATTCGGAGTTGTTTTGATTCGTATTCTCTACTAAGTTTATATTTCCGCTACGTGTAAAATAACGATTCTGTCTACTACGGTACTGTCCCCGAATATTAGCACGACTATCACGAACGTTGCGTGGTTGTTGATGGCCGTTGGATATATTTTGCTGGCCACCACCGCGAAACGAATCGGTATATGCGCGACGATAACGTCCTCTATTATTATTGCTCCTTGAAAATCTATAGTTACCTGTCCTTCCTCGATTGGCTAAGTACATCGAGGCATCCGTTTCCTGACGATTACAGGACGATTCTTCATTCTTGGCCGCTCTTATTGTGTCCTTCAAAGCAGTGTAGTTACGCGCCGATAAGATGGTGCTGAGTTGACGATTTTGCAAGCCGTCAATGAAACTTTTAATGGCGATTTTTTCATTAATTGGGAGTAATATTTTATACGCATCCTGGTTTCCGTCAGCTTGGGAAATCGATAAATCAACAAAAAGTTGTTCAATTTGATTACCGTACTCGTTGATAGAAAGAGCATTCTGTCGTATTTGAATTAACTCGTTATGTATCGCGGTACTTGATTTTTTAGTGAGCAGATGATGACGCATATCGTTAACAAGTAATTCACATGTGTCATATGAGCTCCCTAATCGCAATTTTGCATTTTGAGTGAGCCGAGTTTTCAATACAAATTTAATTAGCATGACCTTACCCTGCTCAGTGAGCGTGGAGCTGTAGAACTCTATGGCATCTATAAGGGTTTTGGTGACGTTCTCGTCACCATTCATTAGAGGCAGTAGCGAGACAGCCGTATTAAAGTTAAAACTTTCCATGTTAGTAGTTTTGCTTTCAATTTCTTTTACAGCTTTAGAAGAAGAAGCTATAACAGAGCCGTAGTCTTTTGAACAAAATGTTTCAATTTGAATATATAGTTCTTTTATTAAATCGCCATATGACTGCATTTCTTCTAAGACTGTACTGGACACTTGTTTTTTTCTCAATTTGTTTTAATAAAATATGAATACATTCATCAAATTGACCGCGCAATTTATTTGCCTCTGTTAACTTTTGTTGTAAGATCGTTTGGGTCCTTTTCGAGTAACTTAATTTTACTAAATTATCCATAATTTGTTTAAGTTTATCATATATGTCTTTGATTTCGGTTGCCATAACCCAAGAAATAGTGCAATAATTAATTTCTAGCCTTTGTGAACAATTTGAATGTCTCTAATATCAATTGGTATATAGATTTGACATGAATTAAGAAAACTTAAATTTGGTTCATGATTGTAGGTTCTCACAATGTCACATTATGTTTAATATACTTCACTTTTATTATGTATGCACAGATTTGCACTCATCACTAGCCTTTTTTTTTGTCACACTTCACTGGGTTACACTGTTGATAGACCTTGACGTAGATCTTGGTGGTGATGGCACTGTTAGCAGACACGGGCCTCAGGATTCGGCCGCCGAAATGAGCGCATCAAGCTTTGGCTCATAAACTCATGCCGCATCCTAGAGTGATGGCAGTTTTTGTATAGTCTGAAGAGTACGTATAATCCGGCAACACCAAGCAATGTGAAAATTATAAACATAACTATACTGATGCTTGTAAAATGATATTCTTGCATTGAAGACGAATTGGATCCTCCAGACGAACGTTGGTTAAGAAATACTTCATCTTTCTCTATTTTAGACTGACACATTTTTTGGAGAGAAGAAAAGAGTATCGAAAAAGAAAATGTCTCGTATCAAAATCTCAAAAGTTCGTCACATATTACTGCGTATCACTGAAATTCGACGACTGCGCGACGACACCTTAACTGGCAGGGTCGCCATGTAAGGTTCGGAGATATAAACGAAACACGCGTATCGATTAGAACATGATTTATTACTGGTTCAATTAGCATAGGATCTCCACATATATTGGTTATACACTTATGTAATGACTACACCATACATACACGTTATACTTAGGTGTTACTTAGGTTGGATCGTTATTATATCTACTACAGTAACGAAACGAGACAAAAAGTTTTTCAGAATCTTCTTGAAACTTGTCCAACAATATCTTCAAAATGTCAAGTCAATTTTGTTTCTGACTGTCGGTTAACATTCTCGGCACCCATCTTGCGGCGACTTTTCTCATATTCTAAGATTGTTTCAATATGGATTGAATACTTCAATATAAAATGCCCGTTTTTAGGGTTCCGTAGCCAAATGGCAAAAAACGGAACCCTTATAGATTCGTCATGTCTGTCTGTCTGTCTGTCTGTCCGTCCGTATGTCACAGCCACTTTTTTCCGAAACTATAAGAACTATGCTGTTGAAACTTGGTGAGTAGTTGTATTCTGTGAACCGCATTAAGATTTTCACACAAAAATTGAAAAAAAACAATAAATTTTGGAGGTCCCCATACTTGAAACTGAAACTAAAAATGTTTTTTTTTCATCAAACCCATACGTGTGGGGTATCTATGGATAGGTCTTCAAAAATGATATTGAGGTTTCTAATATCATTTTTTTCTAAACTGAATAGTTTGCGCGAAACGCACTTCTAAAGGGGTAAAATGTGTGTGTGTCCCCCTGTAACTTCTAAAATAAGAGAATGATAAAACTAAAAAAAAAATATGATGTACATTACCATGTAAACTACCAGCGAAAATTGGTTTGAACGAGATCTAGTAAGTAGTTTTTTTTTTAATACGTCATAAATCGTAAACCGCAATTTACCAAGTACGGAACCCTTCGAGCGCGAGTCCGACTCGCACTTGGCCGGTTTTTTGAATTAAGTATCGGATGGTAACTCTTTGATTTGGTAACGCTCAATATAATTTTCTCGACTTTTGCAACATTTTCTTGGGTGACTGACGTCGATGGACGGCCGCAACGATGTTCGTCTTCCGTGTTCGTTCTCCCTACTCGAAATTGAGAAGCCCACCTTGCAACAGTATAATACGGCGGAGCAGACTCTCCTAATGTTGCCTCCAAATCGCAATGAGTCTCTTGCGTCGTATTTTTTTTAAACAGAGTTATTTAATAAAGTCTCGCACTTCGTATTTCTCCATTTTCGAGAACACGTTCCGACACGAAGCAAACAAATGACTACATTCAGAAAAAAACAAAAGAGAATCGAAGATTTTTTTCTTTATTAATATTACAAATATGTATCTGAGCTATGCCTGCCAGTATTTTTTTCTTACCAAGGAGTATGTCGTTCTCACTACTTTTTGATCCCTCCTAGTAATGTCCAGAATATTCATTACTATGCTGTCAAATAGAATCATTCAAAAGTTAATTAATTTAAAATTCACATTATTCCATTGTTTTTCTTAACTATGTATATTAGAAGCCGGTATAAAAAAGTCCTTTATACCATTCCCCCTCTAAAAAGCTTATTTTATTCACTGAAAACAGTGAATAAAAAGCACTTTTAATCACTGTTTTGGTGTTTGAATTTGGAACACACCAATGTATTAGACGCCCATCTTAATGCTATGTAACCTCCTTGCGCAAAAAATACTCGATACAAACTTCTTGTGCAGAGAATATTCGACTTTAAAACTCCTTGGATTTTAATTTTGAGTTTTTTTTTATATTTAGGATTTTAATAATAATTTTGATTTTAGTCTAGGATATTTATTGAATACTTATTTGGATTGTAATTCTAATAATAATTGCAATGGTGTTTAATTCACTATAATTATGTAGCGTAACGGAGGTGGTCACTGGCCCCTGAAACACAGGTGCTGTTACCTAGCTTTTATAGCTCAGGGGTCAGGGTTTCACATTTTTTGTAAATTTTGAAGGAAATAAACCATTTATATATATTATTACTCGTAATATCCCTTGTGCTTTTCGCTTAGATCTTTCTTTTTCTCGAAGTCATGGTATAAATATAGCATGCAACTCTTGAATAAAACGGATTTATATCGAGGGCTATGAATCACTCGCGTCGCTCATGATTCTATCACTTGAATCACTCGCTATGCTCATGATTCAATCATCATGAATCACTCCCTACGATCGTGATTCAGTCGTTAGAATCCTTCACTTGCTCGTGATTCATCTATAGCCCTCGATTTAAATCCGTCTTTTATTCACTAGTTGCATAATATACTATTTTATTTAAAAAATCTACAACAATGTAATACACTTTACTAACTAAAAAATATCACAGCTTATTTTTGAAAAGAGCCAAGGGCACTCTCCAACTTTTAGGTAATGTATTAAATATGATAGGAGCCATACATACAACACTTTTGCGCATTAGGATTATTCTCGCAGTATGAGAAAATATCCAGCTGTTGTCGCGCCTGTTACGTGGGACCACTTCATCTAATCGTTTAAATCGGTGTAGATTTATTTTAACAAAAACAGCCACTCCTAAAATGTTTGTTGAGTTTGTAGAGTGCGGGCGATGGCATTGGGCTCTCGGCCGTAGTAGTAGAGGGCCGAATAGTGCCAACTGGGTCGATTTATTTTTGGGATATTGCTTGTGTACAGCGTGAAATTTTATGAGGATAATACTGAGCCTTGGGGGATTCCAACTCGTATGGGGTGAGAGGAGGAAAATTTGGCCTCGACACGATAGCGGAAGCTTCTATTTGACATTTCATAATTTAAGCACGAGACTGTCTGGCACGCCGAGTTAGTATAGCTTATAAATTAAGCCATTGTGCCAAACTTAGTCGACGCTTTCACTATGTCGAAGACAGGGCTCCCAAAATCCGTCAATTTTAATGTAGCCAGTGACACTCGCAAGGTCAATCAACTGACGTAAGAATCATCAAAATCAGCCAACGCGTTTGGTCTCTAGAACGCCACATAGGAAGAAACATACATACATACATACCATTCTGCCTACCCTCATGGGAAAAAGGCGTTTGTTTATGTATGTATGTACTAACAATAGCTTAATTTTTTGGTTCTCTCATTAACTGCACATAAGAAAGTTACCTGTAGGATAACATACGAAATCACGCGAAAGAAGTCACGGGTGGTGTGCTAGTCGCTTATAAAATGATACTTTGTCTAGAGCCTCTTATCTAAAATTACTTGGAATTGGCACACCATGTCTATTTAACCCCCGCCCGAAAAAAGGGGTGTTGTAAGTTTGACGTGTGTATCTGTGTGTCTGTCTGTGGCACCATAGCACCTCAACGGATGAACCGATTTTGATTTAGTTTTTTTTTTGTTTGAAAGGTGATTTTGTCGAGAGTGTTCTTAGCTATGTTTGAATTAAATCGGTTCAGCCGTTCAAAAGTTATGCGCGTTTAACTGTTTGAATCGGGGTGTTTTCGCAAGATAAATGTGTCGGGGATTTTTAAATTTTGAAATTTTACTTGTTCTTCCAAACATCTCTATTTTCCCACATCTCCTCTATATATATATAACACAACAATAACCACAACCACACAATAATCTGTATGTCTAGCCAGAACAATACATGCCAATTCCTTTAGTCTTCCTTTACCCTTATCCACATTCATTCTCAAAACATTCCTCACGACATATTCCTTATACCCCGCACCACATGCTTATACCCTGAGAACCGATTTCCAAATATCTTTAATTATGTAACAAGTCCCACTTCCTGAAACCAGTACACGACTTTTATTCTGTTCTAAAGAAACTTACCAAGTCATTAATTAGGGCACCTCTTTTCAGTATTTCTATTGTCACTTGAATGTAAATTAGTGTAAATAAATTCTTCTACGATGTACTATAATATCTGAAAAGAGATTAGTCTGTGTAAGATTATAAAGGTAAATAGGTCGGCCATAAGGTATCCCCTTTTTTTTCAAAAAGGTTTTTCAAATAGTACTTTCACAATCGTTCTGCTGTTCCTGACGATTAATTAAATATGTAACTAATACAATTTTGACCGACCAATACACTGCTGATAAGCTCCGTTTAGATTCTAAAAGAAGCACATGGTTAGGCATGACGTGCACGTAGGGATGAGTCTAATCCTGCGAAGACGTTTTACACTGGCACTGTATTTGGAATGGGTTTATGATGACTGATACTTTGGTAATTTTAAACAACGGCTAGCCTGGGCTTGAAATAAGTTAAGAAATATCCTGATTAGCTACGGGTCTAGACAGCAGATGTTGTGCTGTAATATTAAATTGGAAGGTCCCACTTAAGAGTGTCTTTGTTTTTTCCCAGTTCGCACATCTTATCTGCTACACTGACTGAATGACAAACTACTTACGAATTGTTCAGTACAAACTTGATGGATGTCATAACACTCCAATATATCAACGTACGTTTGAAACATTTCTTTGTATATATCTGCTGCCTCTCGATTATTTAAAGCTTGAATATTCCACAGAATCACTTTATGTTTCAACAATTTCATGATTCGAATGCCATAGCTGACATTGAAATCGAAAAAAAAGAAAAGGTTTGTCACTAATATATGAAAGGATGGTGTATTTATCATCACGCGAAATGAGGTGAAAACAGCTAAATAACCACAAGTTAAAAGTGCTACAATTATCCAATTCCAAATAATGAAGCTTTTAGTACTGTCTTTATTTTTGAGAATTCTATGCACTTTCTGGAAAATTAAAACAAACCCAATACATTTTTTGGTATGGGTCAACCCAACCACAAAATTCATAGCAAATCCAGCACTATAGAAAACGCAGTCAAAATAAGAAATTAAATAAGTAAAAGTCGTATATCCCATAAAATCTTTAAAAAAGTAAAGGCTATAGTTGCGATAAAAGAACAAAATTGTGACTATTAGTGTGGCGAGCATTGAAGAAAAATTAGAGATGTAACTGTTTGCCGTAAGAAGATCGTTTTTTAGGCGATATTTAGGACAGAACATTATATACTGCATTAGATTTAAAGGCCAAAGCATCGTCTGCACATCTTCATCCACCATATTGTTTGAAACAAAATTTACACGATTATTTCGATTAATATTTTGTATTTTCTTCATATTTAAACAGACTTTACCAGTAGCTCTCTGACGCCGCAATCGGCGTGGCCACCTACTGGGCCCAAAATTTATAAAGAGTTTCCCATCGACTCGAAAAGAAGAAGAAGAGTAACTCTCTTCTTCTTCAAGTGGTAAGACAATCGATAGTAATAATGTATTAACGACACCCATCAAAGTTATTATAATTATACGGATGAAATTAATAGATTAGAAGTTAAATGTAAGATAGGTACACAAAAACCGGCTAAGTGCGAGTCGCACTCGTGCACGTTTGTTGTATGGGAGCCCACTTACATATGTATTATATTATATTTTTAAGAAATACATCATCTGTGAAAATTTCAACTGCCTAGCTATCGCGGATCATGAGATACAACCTGGTAACAGACGGACAGACAGGCAGACAGACAGACAGACGGACCGCGGATTCTCAGTAATAGGGCCCTGTTTTTACCCTTTGGTTACGGCACCCTAAAAATTACCCTGTAAAGCAAAATGTATTTCCAATAGTTCGTTTACTTTTTGGTGTAGCGGTCACAAGCGCGACTGCTGAGCATGCAGTCATGGCTTCGATTCCCAGATCGGGCAAATAGTTTAATTGGGTTTTTCCATTGGAATTTCTTTGTGACAGCCCGGAGTTTGGAAGTTGGCGGTGTGACCCGCCCGTGCCTCGAAAAGAACGTTAAGCCACACGTCTTACGCCGGATCTCTCTATGCGGTCGTGTCGGATTGCCATTCCATCGGACTATGATGAAAGAGGGAGTACAGTCTGTCAAACGGAGAAATACAAAATTTGTTAACATTTTGTTTGGCGCCATCACAGATTTTCATTTTGACCATGTGTTCGTAATAATCGACTCCAAAAACCATGAAAATGACACTCATGAAGAAATGTTTGCATAAACTTACATCGGCGCCATCAAGGGTTTTGATTTCCAGTCCACTGTCGGTTGACAACCATTAAATATCTAGCATCGGCATTTGCCCAAGTGTACCGGATCCTTATATTCATATTCTTTATTGTACACAAAACAAACTTAAACAAATATAGAAGGACAACTTATGTACAAAGGCGAGCTTAACCCACAATTGGGTTCTCTTACAGCAAACCTCAGTGTTATAGCGAGATTTACACAATTAGGAGAGTTAACAAAAGCGCACAATAAAAATAAAATAAAAACTTAATAACAAATTAAAATTCTTACTTACTAAATACACTACACAAATACGTGTACAGCACACAATGCATAAACATAATACATACTTTATAATATATAACTAAAATACATACATATTTATGAGTCATTTTGACAGGAAATGTTCCCTAGTTCTTCTCCTGAAGATCTCTAATGAAGGGCTATCTCGTTTGGTTTGAGGAAGATTATTCCAGAGGCGGACAGCACGAACAGTAAAAGATCCACCGTAACGACTTGATGAGTGAGGAGGAAAACGAAGGAGAAGAGATGATGAGGAACGGCAAGTCTTTCCTCTCGGAACAAGATACTCAAAGCGCTCCTTAAGATACGAAGGAGAGGTAGGATTGTGAAGAACAGAAAAGAGTAGAGAAAGAGTGTGGGTATCTCGGCGCTGTCGAATAGGCAGCCACTTCAACCGCTGCCGAAATTCCGACACATGGTCGTACTTTCGGAGGCCAAAAATGAAGCGGATGCACAAATTCTGCAAACGCTCGAGCTTATCAAGAAGTTCCTCAGTTGCATCAAGGAAGCAAACATCAGCATAGTCAAGAAGAGGAAGAAGAAGAGACTGAGCAAGAGTAACTTTAGTGGAAAAAGGCAGGAACTTCTGGAGACGTTTTAGAGATCGAAACGAGCAAAACACCCTCCTGCTTACTTCAGCAACGTGAACACTCCAAGATAGGTTGCAGTCTAAGAAAACACCTAAGTTTTTAACTTTTTTGGAGTAGGCTATAGCGACGGCATCGTAGAAAACAGGAGGAAGAGACCGGTTACTCAGTAAATTGACGAAATGTCTGCCATCAATAATGAGAGCTTGTGATTTTGCTGGGTTCACTAAAAGGCCAAAACTTTTAGCCCACTGACAGATATTTCCAAGATCATTATTGATGGCATCGATAGTTCCAGTGAGCTCTTCTAGTTTGAAGTGGCGGTAAAGCTGCAGGTCGTCAGCATAGAGATGATAGTTTGAAGATAAGACCTTTGTGATAGCGTTTATAAAAACAGAGAAAAGAAGAGGAGAAAGGACGCCACCCTGAGGAACACCCGCAGCGAGATCGCACCAGTCAGAGGAAGCCTCTTCTGAGCGAACCGACTGTGAGCGACCCCGAAGATAAGAGTTAAACCACGCAATCACAGCAGGAGATACATTCATGAACAGTTTTTCAAGGTTCGAAGGCGAGAACACCCAATAAAACAAACGCACTGTTTTAATTAGGACTATTTAATTTTTTTTTTTCCAGGCGCTGTCAAAAATAATCTAAAACTATATATGGTTTCCTCGGTAACATAACGATAGCGCGATCTATTTTGATCCTAACGCCATCTAGGGAAGCGTCAGGTAAACTTATACACTATGAAATATTAGACATACCGCCCACCAAGGACATATTGCAGAATGTCCTTCTCTTAATCTAAACCGCCCACCATGCAACATGTCTAATAATATGAGGTGCACAGATACAAAATTTTAATATAATAAAATACTATAGAAAAGACAAAAAACATTATGAACTATACATATTCTTAAATTATATCTTACAAACACAAAGTTTAAGTTGCTACAGGAAGAATAGCTAATTTCGTAATAGGTCTCTTTATCAGGGATTTTTTAGTTTTAACATTAACGACTCGAGTGATTCCGTCGGGCCCAGGATGTTTTAACTCGATCTTCCCCAGTAACCACTTACCAGGAGGTAAATCATCCTCTTTTATCAGAACTATGCCGCCTATGGCTGGTTCTGGATTTGTGTGAGCCCACTTATGGCGTTGTAAGAATTGATTTAAATAATCTTGTGACCACCGCCGCCAATAGTCCTGTAACATTCTTTGGGTAAGTTGCCACCGTCTGAGACTGGAAATGTTAGCCCTTTCGAAATTCGAATCAGGTACTAGGACGAGTGGTTCCCCAACCAGAAAATGTCCCGGAGTTAACACCGTTAACTCATTTTGATCTACACAGGAAAGCGGTCTCGAATTGAGGCACGCCTCAATTTGTGTCAATACCGTCGTTAGTTCCTCGAAAGTTAATGTAGAGTTCCCTATAACTCTTCTGAGATGGTATTTGGTGGACTTTATTCCTGCTTCCCATAGACCGCCGAAGTTTGGAGCATGAGGAGGAATAAAGTTTCACTTTGTACCATTATTTGCCAAGCACTCAACCAATTCGGGAATGAATTTAGAATTTTCTTCATTAAATAATTCCTGCAGCTCTTGCGCAGCACCAACAAAATTTGTACCGTTGATGGAACGTATGACCAATATTGTGTATCCAATGTGTTTAAGATTTCTGCTACGCGATTAGCCACAAACGTTTTACAACGGCTTGGATGACTACTAAGCCATGCGAGAACAACTTCGGAATCTGTCCAAGCGTGCACATCTGATACATTTACTTCCAGAGTTTTAGTGACGTCCACCATCAACTTAGCTAATAGAACGGCTCCACATAGTTCTAACCTAGGTATTGACACCTGTTTGATGGGAGACACTTTAGTTTTCGAGGTAACTAACACAACCTTTACGTTACCTTCTGCATCTATAACTCTGACGTATACCACTGCAGCGCAGGCCATTTTTGAGGCATCCGAAAACCCATGCAGCTCCGTCTTTACATTGTTGGATTTAGTGTTAAGCCAACGTGGGATTTTAAAATTCACTAAAGAAGATAAGTCTTTACGGTAAGCAATCCATTCTTTTAATAAACTTTTGGGCACATCTTCGTCCCAACCTATACCTGCTAACCATAGCTTTTGTATCAAAATTTTAGCTAAAATGATACTAGGTTATAACCAACCTAGCGGGTCGAAAAGCCTAGAAATATCCGATATAATTTTCCTTTTACTTAAAGGTTCCGTCGGGACAGGCAGTTCTACAGAGTACTGAAAAACATCAGCGCGAGGATCCCAGGTAAGTCCAAGTATTTTTGTAATATCATCAATTTTTATTTTTACTTCTTCAGCCTTACCGCTTTTGCTTTCTGTTATTTTATGTAATAATTCTTCGCTGTTACTTATCCATTTTTGTAATGGAAATCCCCCTTTAGCTAGAATATTTTTTATTTCTGTATGAATTTTATATCCTTCCTCTACACTTTCAGCCCCTGTCATTAAATCGTCCATGTAAAAATCATTAAGAATGATTTTTGCTGCTAATGGATGATCCTTCCCTTCATCAAGGGCAGCCTGATGTAAAGAACGCACAGCTAGAAATGGTGCTGATGAAGTACCAAATGTAACCGTCACTAACTCAAATTCTTCAATTTCCTTTTCAGGACTATCCCTCCAAAGAACCCTTTGAAACATTGTATCATTTCTATTAACAAGAACTTGTCTATACATTTTAATTATATCAGCACCTATACAAATTGGATGTCTTCTCCAACGCATAACCGTATGTCGTAATTCTGCTTGCAATGTCGGGCCAACCATCAATTCATCGTTTAACGATACCCCATTTGTTCCCTTACAGGAAGCGTCAAATACCACACGCACCTTAGTTGTCCGTCTATCTTCCCGAATTATTGCGTGATGAGGTAAGTACAGCCCCTTATTCTTTTCTTTTGGAGTTACCTTTACCATATGGTTAAGTTTTAGATACTCCTGCATCACCGCAGTATAATCCGCCTTTAATTTGAGATCCTTTGAAAGTTTATATTCCAAACTCTTGAACCTTTTTTCAGATATGAACCTAGATTCACCATCCTGACAACTTTGGTTACCATCTCGAAACGGCAACCTTACAATGTAACGTCCGGTTTCGTCTCGTTTTGTGGTATTTGCATAAATATTTTCACATTCCGCTTCCTCCTTACTAAGTATTTTTTCGGTACCCGATGGTTCCGCTTCTAGCTCCCAGAATTTACGTAAGAAGTCATCAGCCTGAACATTGGAATGCATGACAGTGATACAAGGATATGAATTGATGTCGGAGAAATTTTCTTTACCGACAACACCCGACAGAATCCACCCGAATTCTGTTTGTTGTGCTACGAGCGATCCACTGGTACTCTTTTTGATGCCACCTTGGATAATTTGGCTGAATATCTCAGCACCTAACAAAACGTCAATTTTATTAGGCCTGTGATACTCAGGATCTGCCAAATCATCTTCACTCAACCTTACCCATTCTACCCTGGTTGCTGTTACAACTGGGAGAAGGGATGTGATGGACTTCAAAACATATGCATTTACTTGAACGCTGTAATCTGGATTCACTCGAGAACGTATATCAACAACTATTGAAGAATTAGACATAACTGTTTTATTACCACCTACACCTGTAACCCGGTGCTTTGTTAAAGTTTTCTTTAACCTTAAATATTGAGCCATTGACTCAGTTATAAAGGATCCTTGTGACCCTTGATCTACTAATGCGCGAACCACACGATATGTTCCATCCTTTGACTTGGCCTTTACTAAAGCCGTAGGTATTATAACCGTATCCTTACAATTTCCTGTCGAAAGGCATGAAACTATTGTCTTAGTAGATCCCTCCGCTTGGACAGCGGTCTTTTGAGTTTCCTCCATTAAGGTACTATTCCTAGTAGCAGCTGCCGCTGCTTCCTTCTGAACAACACCTGTGACCTCACCCACAGACCCAGAACCACCGCTTGGGTGGAGTAAAGTATGGTGGCGTCTTTTACATAAATGGCATTTGACGGTGTTTCTACAAAATCTGGCAGAGTGGTTACTACCCAAACAAATGAAACATAGCCCATTTTTCTGTACGAAATCACGTCGAGTATCGTTACTTTCTTTAGCAAACCCTTTACAAGCAGTTACCTTATGAGCGGCAGAACAAAAAGGACAAGACAACTCCGGTTTTTCTTTACCTACCACATGGAACGATTGCGAACTCTTTTGAACATGAGGTTTATTCTCCAAATTTTCTAGACCTCGAAAGCGGCTAGTTAAAAAGTCAGCAAATTGAGTAAAAGTAGGCAAATCATCCGTTGCATCCGAAGCTACCTTTAATTCCCAGGCTTTCCTGGTATCCTTATCCAATTTGGCAATAACAACGTGTATTATCAGGATGTCCCAAGAAGTAGCATCTATCCCTAAATTTTTTATTGAACCCAAACAATCAGATGTGGTGCTAGTAATCTTTTTATATCAGTGGCTGATTCTACTGTTAAACTCTTTTGATTAAACAAACGTTTTAAAATACCATTCGCTAAAAATCTTTTATTGTTGTACATTGCCTCTAATTTTTGCCAACTAGCCGTATAATTATCTGATGTTACATTAATGTTTCTTAATAGGTTCTCTGCCTCTCCGGTTAAGTATCCTTTAAGGTAATATAATTTCTGCGCATCGTCTAAAGTTTTATTATTGTGTATTAACCCTAAAAATAAATCCCTAAACGTCTGCCACTCATTATAATTTCCCGAGAACACAGGTATCTTAACCTCAGGTAACTTAAAGTTTCTAAATCCTGTACTACAGCTAGCTCCTGGACTAACATTACACGTTTCACTAGACATTTTCATATTGTTTAATATTTCTTTCAGCTCGCTTTTAAACTGTATGTAAAACTCTTCGACCTCATCATATAAGCCCTTCTTATGATAATTTGAACTAGACAATTCTGACTTTTTTACTTCGCTAATTATTTTTACATGTGTTTTGTAGAATAACTGCCATTGCTGTTCTAAGTTTTCAATCCCAGTTTCTACATAAGAAACAGTTAGGCGCTCTTTAGGCCATTTTTTTAAGTTAGATTTTGCTTTGAGCATTTTAGCGTTAATGTCTTCCTGAATGTCGTTAAGCGACTCCATTTTTAATGAAAAACTCAAGTAAATTATGACACAAATCTAAAATACACAAACTTCTTGCAACTAGATACCTATAACACTATAAATAAACTTACTGTCCAGTAAACACATTAATAATACCACAAAAAAGTTCTAAGTTTCTTTGACGCACTTCGATATTTTTCTAAGTCTCAGATAACGCTTAAAATTTTACAAGTGTTTTAAACTTGTATTTCTGAGTAAAATCGGACATAGGTTCCCCGTCTGAACCACTTTTTGCTTAAAAATAATACAAGTCCAAACTACTATTACCAAAGACTAAGTAAATTATCTAGTGAATTTAAAGTTCAAATTTCAATGCACTTTCTTGAATTGTTGAAGTTAAATTCTTCTTATTGATAAGGTCGAATATGTACTCACGATTTATCCACAATACACTCACTGACACTGATACTCGACGTTTCACGCTGCACTGCAGCGCCCCCTGGTGGCTGCTCCACGAACTCCTCTGCCTGGCTCCTCCACGCAACGTCACTCCTCCGACATCCAGCCGGATCCTCTGCTTCGATGACGTCACCGCTGACGCCTCGCTTTAGGGATGCTCTGGACAGCAATCCACTGCCCAGTACTGACGTTGCGGGGTGATAATCACCACCACCACAGATGACTACCAAAAAACACCTTCACGCCAATCCGGCTCGAAGGACCATGAACAGTTTTTCAAGGAGAACATGAAAAGAGAACACCCAATAAAACAAATGCACTGTTTTAATAAGGACTATTTAAATTTTTTTTTCCAGGTTGTACAAAAATAATCTAAAACTATATATGGTTTCCTCGGTAACATAACGATAGCGCGATCTATTTTGATCCTAACGCCATCTAGGGAAGCGTCAGGTAAACTTATACACTATGAAATATTAGACACATTAAGAGAGGATAGGATACCTAAGAGGATGTCAAAATCAACTGAATTAAAAGCACTGCTAAAGTCCAGTAAAATCAATATCGTAAGGAGTCTGTTTTCCATGGCCAGTCGGATGTCGTCAGTTATTTTGACTAGAGCCGATACAGTGCTGTGGCCAGGCCGGAATCCAGATTGATAAGGACTTAGCAGGCCATTAGAGGAGAGGTAATGAGACAGCTGTTTATTGACAACGCTCTCAAGGACTTTAGATAAGATTGGAAGAATGGAAATTGGACGGAACTGGGCAACTGACGAAGGTTTAGAGACTTTGGGTAGAGGCAGAACATGCGCTTTTTTCCATGCTGAAGGAAAGCAGCCAGAAAAGAGGGAGTAGTTGATAGTGTGGAGGATGACAGGAGTGAGTTCATTTAGGATAGGCAGAAGCATCTGTAGTTGTAGACCATCATCACCCACCGCTTTCGTGGATATAGATGTGATAGCCCGCTTTATATCCCCCTCTGTAACCGGGTGAAATGAGAAAGAAGTACACAATGGCAGAGGAAGTTTAGAAAGACTGTTTAGAGTGGAAGCTTTAACGTTGTCATCAAGAGTGACAGGGGTTTTCGAGAAATGTATATTAATTGCGTTAAGGTCCATATCAGGCGTGCTGTCATCAGCAGCCTTGCCGATACCAAGAGTTTTGAAAAATTGCCATACTTGTGCTGTGTTGAAGTTTTGAACAGAGTTGTGGATGTGGCGCCTCTTAGCATCCCTACACATACGACCGCACCTATTACGCAACGTCTTGTAAAGAGACCAGTTCTCATCAGTAGGATCCCTTCTGTACCGCCTTTTAGCCTTATCCCTTTTCGACATCGCTCCTTTAATGCTATCAGACAACCAGGGAGCTGGAAGATGCTTTACTCTGACCTTTTTAAGCGGTGCATGCTCATCAAAGAGTTTCAACACTATCTTGGTAAGCCCTTACTATCCAAGTCATTGCTGCCATAAACAGAAGACCAGTCAATATTGCCCGCGTCTTCCCTCAAGCGATCCAGGTCAATGTTCTTGAAACTGCGAAGGAAGAGAAATTTAGATTTACGTTTAGAAAGGCGAATTTTATAAGAAAGAAAAATAAGGTCATCGTAAGAGAAGGAGGCAGAAAGTTGCCCGTGAGTGGCTACATTTTTTGGGTCAGAAATAAGAATAAGGTCTAGAAGTGATCCAAAGAATAAAAGTGATCCTTGTTTTAATATATCTTACTAGTTTCTTCCCGCGGCTACGCCCGCGTTAAAAAGTTCAAAAAAAAAATGCTCAGACCAAACTTTACAGGATTATCCGCTGGGTGAATCTTAAGATTGTCTGAAACTTTCATTAAAATCGGTCCAGCCGTTTCGGAGTCTATAAGGATCATACATACATCCTTTCTCCATATATATTAACTTTTAACCGTATACACGGCAGGGTCAACGCGCTTCTCTAAATAATAAATCGGTGAATTTTACGAGTATCTGTGTGCAGTTTTGTGTAAAATCTAAAGTGTACAACATTCGCAAATACGTTGACTATAAACAATTGATAATTATTATTCCATTCTGGTGATTTATGCATCTTGAAAAATAAGCAAAACAAAACTTTTCGTTTTGTGAGACCAACAAATGTTCGTGTGTTAAACGCGTAAGCGACGGATTGTGCACGGCGCTTGGGACCTTTTGGGCGTGACGTTAACTACTGAGGCGATATATTATTAGCATCGAGGACCATGAAGGAACATCGCTTCTGGCCATGAACAAATAGTTTTATTTAACCTGGACATCACGTTTTTCACCTCAACCTACTTGGCAACCTTCAAGTGTCTCCAAGGTCCATAGTTACCAGATGACAACTGAACAATAGGTGCAAGGGGCGTCAACGCGTTCAAGCAGGAGCCTTACAACCTCCTGATTGCCTGTCGGTCTTGGACGATCACGTCCGTCCCGTACATTTGCTGAACCAACAATAACACCATGCCAAAGTGCGATAATTGTAACAAAACTATTACAACTAAAAGCCCAGGACTAGAATGTAGCAAATGTAGAAAAGTCGTACACGCAAATACGACGTGCTCGGGGCTCACACAAAAACAAATACTCACAATTCGTAACTCGGATACCTTGGAGTGGACTTGTATCGAGTGTCACCAACACTCTCCTGTCAGGAAGTCATTCATAGTGCCAGAGGACGATGATGATGAGGTCGATGAACCAACTACAATGCCGACAAAATCGTCTAACTTTCCCATAGATATGAAGCAATTGTTATCGAATATTTCAATCGAGGTTCAAAAAATTGTTCAAAAAGAGCTAGAGCCCTTACAGTGTTCTATTGAATTTTGCACTGGGAAGATCGATGATTTTGTGGAGTCGATTAAAATGATGAAACAAAAACTGAAAGAAATGGAAAACAAAAATAACTTTCTAAGCAATAAGGTCACCCACTACGAAACAAAAATCTCGTCTTTAGAACAGCGCCTAAATGAATCAGACCAAGATAAATTGAACAATTTTATTGAAATAACTGGAATCCCTTACATACAAAATGAAGAACTCGTGCAGATCTCAAATAGTATTGCTGAAAAAATGAGCTTAGATAAGTCCGTTATAAAAAGCGTGAAACGGCCGAACTCGCGCAGAAATCTAGACTTGATACAGTTGGAACTAGGTAACACCAAAGATGTGGAATGCTGGATGCGTTCCGCTAAGCAGTTTAATCTGACAACAGCAGATATATTGTCTAACTTAGCTAGTGAACAGGCGTCTGTAAGGGTATATATGCGATTTGCAGTATCTCAAGTAAACAGAAAACTCATGTGGATAGCTAAACAACAGCTGTGGCAGGAATTTAAATACGTTTGGTTTCAAACCGGTAAAGTGCTGGTGAAGAAAGGTGAAGTAGATAAAAATGGTAAAGACAAGATTTATATGATTAGATGTGAAGACGACATAAATAATCTGCTTAAAAATAAATAGTGTGTCACAATATAAAAACCAGAACAAACCCATTTTCGTGTATTTAAGTAAGTGTCATGGCTATATTTAACAATGTAAAGGAAATATATGATTGTAGCGATTTACCTACCTACATTAGTATGCTACCAAAAACCACGAATAATTTAAATGTAGTGCATGTTAACATTCGATCGTTGATAAAAAATCACGCTAATCTTATGAATTGTTTAGTTTCAGTAAAGTCACGAATAGATATTGTGGTACTTACGGAAGTGGGGATATCGGATCAAATTGTATCTATGTATCAATTGGAGGGGTGTACACTGTATAGTATCTTACGTCAGAGCAGGAAAGGTGGTGGAATTATTATCTACGTAAATAATAAGCATAAGTTTCATAGAATAAATATTCAAACTAGACATTGTGAATGCATACTGGGTAAATTAACAACGCAGCTAAATAATAATATTTATATATGTGCAGTGTATAGACCGCCTAAAGAAAGCAAGCATTTGTTTGTTTGTGAATTGTCCAGTTTGATTAATGTTGATTATGTAAAAACCAGTGATCTTATTGTGTTAGGAGATATAAATATAGATCTTAAAATTGCCAATAATGTAAACAATTATTATTTGAGTAAACTGGCTGAGTGCGGGCTTGAATGTGCGATCTCTGACTTCACGCGAGTTGAAACCAAAGGTAATATAGTCTCTAAAACCTGTATAGATCACATTTTCGTGAGATCTCGCCTTCATGACCTCTACTCGGCTGCTCTGGGGACTGTCTTGGCGGACCATCGTATGACGATTACCACGTTTGCATCCATGCCAAAAGTTAGGGATCCAAAGTTCATTGAGTCGATTGATAATAAAAAACTAAAAACACTCTTAGCTAGCACCAAATGGGAAATGATAGATGAGATAAATTGCGCAAATGATATATATAAGTACATAAATGAAAATTTCATGAAATGCTACAATGAATGCAAATATACTAAAAAGATAAATAACTCTAGCAAAAGAAATAGTGAAAAATGGATTAATAATAAAATAAGGACAAGTTGCACTTATAAAGATAAACTGTTTCTTAAATGGAAAAATGATCCTAACAATAAAACACTTAAGTTGGAATATAATAAAACAAGAAATAAAGTAAATAAAATTATACTAAACACTAGAAATAATTATTACAGAAAAGAAATAGCAGGAAACAAAAATAATCCCAAAATACTGTGGGAAATACTTAATAAACTTACGGGGAAAATAGTAAAGTCAGTAGATGAGGTTATAACGAACGCTTTCTTAAATGATTCAAATAATGAAATGAGTATCGCTAATGACTTCGCAAAGGAATTTGAAACGAGTGTGTCTAATATTGTGCCCGGGTGTGACATGCCTTTGCTGGATGAGTCTGAATACATGAAATCTCAAGATAAATCCATATTCTTCAAAAAAGCTACACCTCGTAAAATTATTAAAATCATTAACAACTTAAACACTAATAAATCAGCTGGATTTGACACAATAAGAATTATAGATATGAAAATGATAGGAGATAAAATCGTGCATGCAATAGTAAAACTAATAAATGCGAGTATTCAACTAGGTAAATATCCGTCAGAATTAAAAACCGGTATAGTTAGACCAATTCATAAAAAAGGTAAATTCAATGACTTAGCAAATTATAGACCTATAACAATATTACCAGCCATTAATAAAATTGTTGAAAAATATATCTGCGACCAAATACACTCGTTTTATCGTAATAACGACATAATTTCCAAAGCACAGTATGGTTTCCAAAGTAAGAAATCTACAGCTCAATTACTATCCAATTTTACCGATGAGGTTAACAATTGCCTAGACGACAAGAAGCATGTTATACTAATATTTATTGATTTTAGTAAGGCGTTTGACACACTCAGACACAATACGCTATTAAAAACACTAGAGAACTCTGGAATAAGAGGAAAATTACTAGACTGGTGTAAAGAATATCTCCGTAGCCGATGTTATCACGTTAAAGTCGGCCCTAGCCTAAGCAGACCCGTAAAAGTTACGCAAGGCACAGCCCAAGGATCAGTGACAGGTCCCCTCCACTATCTGGCTTACGTAAACGACCTGAATAACATGATAAAATACTGTTCCCTTTACCAATATGCTGATGACACCTGTATACTCTCTGCTAACAAAGACCTTAATATGGCTGCGGAATGTTTGCAAAAAGATTTTACTTCTATGACCATGTGGGCCCATGATATGGGACTTGTTCTGAATCCACAAAAAACTAAAGTTATACACGTACAGTCAAGTCATATAAATTCCTCCCTTTCTTTTCAAATCAAAGCTCATAGTCATGATTGTCTGCATAAAAATTTGCTAAACTGCTACTGTTCGCCTATTGAGCAAGTCCCATACCATACCTACTTGGGACTTATAATTGATAATCGCTTCAACTGCAGTTATCAGGTGGAGTCTGTATGCGGCAAGTTGCGTGCAATACTCACCAAATTTTCCATTATAAAGCGGAATATACCATACAGTACCGTCCTTCAAATGTACACGGCCCTTGCGGAATCGATAATCTCATATGGACTTACCAGCTATGGACGCACTTTTAAAACTTACCTCGATAAAATACATAATTTGCAAACGCGGCTGTTGAAGATGGTACCACGCAAAAATAATTTTTATGGTAGACGCACTGCATCTGCCATAATACCAAATTTGCCAAACCAAATACCCTTAGACATAAGAGACTCAATAAACAGTAAAAATGTGAAGCGCAATTTGAAACAACACTACATCGAACAGATTTCACCTTAATTTACTAATAGTGCGTTGATCAAACTCCAGACCATGGCATGCTAAGACAGACCCCAGGGGTCTTTTTGTGTGCTTTATGTAATCCTTAGGAATACTTGTTTTTATAAAATAAATAAAAATAAAAAATAAAAATAAATAAATATGGTATGTACCATAGGATAGATTTTATCCCGGTACAGTGTTCCCTTGGTTCACTTGGGATAGCTGTCCTCTGCGGCTTCGCTCCCGTCAACTGTCTACCTACCCACCTACCCACCTACTCACCTACCCTACCTAACCTGCCTAACCTGCTTAACCTGCCTAGCTTGCCTAGCCTTCCAAACCTGCCTTACCTGCCTAACCTACCTAAGCCACCTACCTACCTACTTTTTTTTACTTTATTTTGTTCTCAGACGTTTAACTGCTACATAAACACCCTTGATGAAACTATTTGTTAATAGTACATTACGATATTAGTGCGTTATAACCAATACTCACGTATATCGTACGACGTTTTTGAACACATTTGCGAGGAAACAGAAAAAAAAACACATTTTATATTTTGTTCATTTCTAATTATTGAAACAGTTAGTGAAATCAAAATTATTAGAATGATACGTAGTTGTAGTTGGTTTTTTAATTATATTTTTATTATTATTATTACTATTCATAATGTCATTGTTTTGTGTTAGGGTAAATGTTGGAGACGACGAAACTTCTTGAAAGGCGGCAGAAGACCATTGTAATTCGTCATTAGATGTAAAAAAAAAAATATCCTCAGTAGAAGTAGAGGGGCGCGGCTCAGGGCAAAACTTCTTCGTTTGTGGCTCCAAATTTATTGCCTGAGTTATTTTGGCACTTATATTTGCTTTGTTTTGGATGGAATCTTCCACATTAGATTCTGCTACTGCGTTAGAACGCCACCCGCCATGCCGCTTTAAAGTCAATATATCAGCTCCCGAATCAGCAAGTAATGTAGCTGACGTTCTTCTGAAACTGTGACCTGTATAACAATCAGCGTCCGGCAATCCTAAAAACTTGACGACTTCCTTTGGCATGGCACCGAATTTATTTATGCCAATAGGTTGCGCAGTACATTTACCTTTTTGGTAATTCTGAAAGAAATTATTATTTTTTGCCTTAGTCGTACGCAGAGCTTCATATTTTTTGACCACGTCATAAAATGGGCCGTTGATAATAAAAGATCGGGGTATTTTGTTTTTAGTGTTTGGGATTTTAATTAAAAGCATTTTGCCTTGATTTTCAATGTCATTTGTGGTAATATTGTGAAGCTCTTGCAGTCTACATGCACCATTAATACCAAATATTAACGCAACCTGAAAAGAAATAAAAATGTGTAAGATAAGGTATAGGTACTTAGCTTACAGACGGTCGTTAAAAAATATATAAAAGAGTATGTACAGTAGGTAGATCAATACATAAAATAAGGAAGCAAACTGACCTTAGTTGCCAGGTACTGATCGTATCGTCAATTTACTGATGTAGATACCGCGAGGCTGGTCTATTTTAGTTACTTTCATAGCATAATGTCTTACGGTATATTACTATGGGGAAGGGCTGCAGACATTCAGTCAAATTTTATTCTGCAAAAACGAGCCATCAGAGCGATATACAATCTTCGCCGGCGCGATTCCCTAAGGGAACTGTTTAAGGACATTAACATCATGACGGTACCTTGTCAATATATTTACGAAAACATCATGTACGTGAGAAAGAATTTACATCTTTTTAGTAAAAACAGCGATAGACATAGTTATGTTACTAGAAATAGGGACCAATTAATTCAACCAGGTTTCAGGCTGGCTAAAGTAGCGTCATCTTTTATGGGGTACTGTATAAAATGTTACAATAAAATACCGCCTCACATTCTAGAACTGAATGAGGCGAAATTCAAAACTTTTATAAAACGCACACTATGCAGGCAGGCATATTATACGTTGGGGGAGAACATCGCTGATAAAAATGCTTGGCTCAGCGCTAGTCCAGCTCCACAGTCACTAGGGCACAATAACAAGTTATAAGTAGAAAAGTTCTGAAGTATTGTTGGACCTGCTGAAGACTGTATGAATGTATTTTTGTTGTATAAACTCAATTTATTTTTATATTATATAACTGCACAGCACATATGTGAGTACTATGTACCAACTGTAAATCTACCATTTGCTATACCGATATAAAATTACCGAATAAACTGATTTTTTTTATTATAAATAAACTGAATCTGTGAATGCACACTGTTGCTTTCCCGCCATTTTAACAGCGCGCTAGCACTGCCTACTGACTAGCGCCGCGCGGCAATTAGTTCGAAATTAGAATAGCAACAGCGCGCGAAATGTTAAATAATACTGTTATGGAATTTGTATGGACTATAACTTAACTATTTGCTTTGGTAACACACGCGTTTTTTATGACCCGCTTTACATATTTAAAACCGGTGGAATTACATCAGCTTTACGAGCAACGGTGTTAAAATAATATTTTTTAAATTTTATTAATACTACGATACGAATTTAAGCAACTTTTTTCTGTACTTAAATTTTAGAACACAAAAGCTGCTATTGTGACTTAACTATGATGTTAAATATTTTTCCTCGTGGCCTTTTTCAATGCTTCTATGAATGGGTTGTATCTTCAAAAGTAGTAAAACGATGTTGTCTTTATTCACGATATCCGGAATAAATATCGTCCTAAATCCAACTGAACATGAAATGCATTGGATAATAGAAGCAGGTGAATAGAAGTCATATTTAAATTGTTTCTTATTAATTTTGGTTGGCTTTCACGGTGAAAATCCTGAATAAGTACAAATAAATTGGGAAAATCAATTAACAAAATGCAAACACGAAATGTTAGTCCTCTTGGTTAAATGTGACTCTTTCGATAATAATATTTTATAGGCAAAAAAGATTTAGAGGCAAATTTAAAGAAAACGCTTTTCATTCAACAACTTTTTCCAGTGAGTTTTTTTGTGACATTTATTGTGTTTGGGACATTGTGACAAGGCTCGTCTTATGCCTATTTGGTTATGAGCATTTCTTGACGCACTAATGTCATTATCATAATGACCCAAACAAATTTTCGGTTTAATATAAAATTATTTACATAATATTTTTAAACTGGTCAATACGCAGGACAAGGCAAACACATTTACTTATCTATATCCATATCTATATTTATTACTTAATTATACTAAAATATTATAAAGCTGAAGAGTTTGTTTGTTTGTTTGAACGCGCAAATATCAGGAACTACTGGTTGAAATTTAAAATTTCATTTTGTGTTGGATAGTCCATTTATCGAGGAAGGTTATAGGCTAAATAACATCACGCTACGACCAATAAGAGCTGAGCATAAATGAAAAATGTTGCTAAAACGGGAAGAAATATTCTTTTTGAGAGCTTCCGTTGAGTCAACGGTTTAAGTCAATAGTGTGGGTTATACGTTTTCTCGGCTGTAATATAACTACTTTTTAACCGACTTACCAAAAAGTAGGTAGGTTCTGTGTTCGACTTCTTGTAAGTTTTTTTTTTTTTTTTATGTATGTTCACCGATATCTCCGTCAATTGTGAACCGATTTTGAAAATTCTTTTTTTGTTTGAAAGAGTATGTTTCGAAATTGGTCCCATTTTAGTTTAGTGAAGATCTGATGAAGAACTTCGGAGATATACAACAGAACTCTTCAACAAACAACAGCAAATCTCTCGGGATTGCTGCTATCGCATGTCTGTTTATTGTTTATACCATTTCATAACATAACATCACGCCAGTACGCTCTAAAGGGGTACGCAGATCTCTCATTTCACCGGTTAAGTTCAAGTTTCATGTTATTCGTATAATCTAATCTGGCGTTATAGGGACCTTACTAAACAACTTGCCTATTAGGTAGGTAATACTAAAAAGAGAAAAATAAAAAACTTTTTTCCAAAAAAATAGTACCGACTTCCATATGGAAAACTACAAAGTGAAAAATAACTTAATTTTTGTAAGTCGGTGTCCATATCGCAAACAAGTAAAATTTCACAATTTAAAAAACCCCCGACACATTTGTCTTGCGACAAGTAAAATTTCACAATTTATAAAACCCCCGACACATTTGTCTTGCGAAAACACCCCAATTCAAACAGTAAAATTCCCATAACTTTTGTGAGGCTGAACCGATTTCATTCAAACATAGCTAAGAACACTCTCGACAAAATTACCTTTAAAAAAAAAAAACTAAATTGAAATCGGTTCATCCGTTTAGGCGCTATGATGCCACAGACAGACACACAGATACACAGCAACACACGTGAAACTTATAACACCCCTTTTTTTCCGGCGGGGGTTAATAAAAATTGGTACCTACGAAAGGCAACGACTTCCAAAAATTAAGTTATTTTTCACTTTGTAGTTTTTCATTTGGAAGTCGGTGCTATTTTTTTGCAAAAAAGTTTTTTTTTGTATATGCTGTACTGTATAACTGTTTTTTGTCCCAAATAAATAAAATAAACTAAAAGTTACGCAAATAGCATGTATGATGACATTGTTCCTCTTTATAGGTTCTAAAAAAAAGTCCGCGACAGCATATGTCTATCTTTTAAGATTGACTTACAATAGCAACTTTTATGGTCTAAATTTTAATTAGATCGCCGCCGCCGCGCCGGTAGAAACGGTTGAAACGGAAAAAGTTGGTTACATTCGTATAGTAGTATATTATTTCTTATTCAAATAAATAGTTTAACAAATTGGTAGGTAGGGTAGGTAGGGTAGGTAGGGTAGGTAGGGTAGGTAGGGTAGGTAGGGTAGGTAGGGTAGGTAGGGTAGGTAGGGTAGGTAGGGTAGGTAGGGTAGGTAGGGTAGGTAGGGTAGGTAGGGTAGGTAGGGTAGGTAGGGTAGGTAGGGTAGGTAGGGTAGGTAGGGTAGGTAGGGTAGGTAGGGTAGGTAGGGTAGGTAGGGTAGGTAGGGTAGGTAGGGTAGGTAGGGTAGGTAGGGTAGGTAGGGTAGGTAGGGTAGGTAGGGTAGGTAGGGTAGGTAGGGTAGGTAGGGTAGGTAGGGTAGGTAGGGTAGGTAGGGTAGGTAGGGTAGGTAGGGTAGGTAGGGTAGGTAGGGTAGGTAGGGTAGGTAGGGTAGGTAGGGTAGGTAGGGTAGGTAGGGTAGGTAGGGTAGGTAGGGTAGGTAGGGTAGGTAGGGTAGGTAGGGTAGGTAGGGTAGGTAGGGTAGGTAGGGTAGGTAGGGTAGGTAGGGTAGGTAGGGTAGGTAGGGTAGGTAGGGTAGGTAGGGTAGGTAGGGTAGGTAGGGTAGGTAGGGTAGGTAGGGTAGGTAGGGTAGGTAGGGTAGGTAGGGTAGGTAGGGTAGGTAGGGTAGGTAGGGTAGGTAGGGTTTTTTTTTTTTTTTTTTTTTTTTTTTTTTTTTTTTTTTTTTTTTTTTAATAATACCAATCCCGCTCAACAAAGTTGGCGCCTATTCTGTGCAAATCCTTTCATTACATTCCTCTTTCATGCCTCTCGTACTTTCATTCTTCATACTAATTGTTCTTCTTGCTTACATCTCTTGTATACGGTGGGTGGGACTCCCACTTTCTTTAATTATGTAAAGGCAGCTTTATTTATTTAAAATTTGGGTCAAAAGACAAAAAGTGCTAATATACAAGGTTACAGAAAATTACAAATGTGCGAGAAGTGCTGTTTATAAATACAATATGCAAAAGTGCTATTTATCACAGTCAGAAAATATATCACAGGGGAAAAGATTAAAATTTTATTAATAGTGCCTTACAAATAGGGATGAGAAGCACAACAGTGCTTTTCACCATACAGACAATCTGTTTTCTTAGGTACCCCAGTGCACAGTTCATCATTGCAGTTTTGTGCGTGCTATTCTATGCTTCTTACAAAATATTCTTATAATACTAGTGAAGCATAGTGCCGCTTCAGCTTCGGTTTCGTGCGATGACGGTGGAGGCCACATTAACACAGTACACTAGGAACTTTTCCCTGTGTTGCTTAGTCATGAGCCCATGTAGATTCTCCCTCGTTATTTTCCTGTCCAGCTCACATTCAAGTTGGTAGCGCTCCCTGATAAATAACGGGCATTCTACAAGTATGTGCTGGACAGTCTCTGCCACGCCTGGATCGCAGACGCACGATGGGCTCTCCTTACACTTGAAGCGATTCAAGTATTCAGAGAACCCGCCGTGCCCCGTCAAAACCTGCGTGAGAACGCCTGTGGGCCGCACCTGTTTTATAATACGGAAAGCCGCTATGGCATCCGGAAGAAACATTTTCGTCACAGAGGCTGTCTCGCCCGACACATATCTTCGGTTCCATTCATCAAGCGATTCCAAACGGATCTGTCGCTTGATAAATGACACCGGACACTGGTCGTAGTCCGGCTTCCTCCGCAACGACAATGCTGCCTTCTTTGCCAGCTCGTCTGCTCGCTCATTCCCTGGCAGGCCCGCGTGGGCCTTGATCCAGAACAAAGACACAACTTTGCTCTGGCGCAGGGCTTGAGCCAAATTGGCGCGCGCTTGAACCGCCAGGGGATGGAGAGAGCCATGGCTTGCAAGCGTCTGCAATGCTGACATTGAGTCACTGTACAAGCCATAGCTCGTCTCTTGCCGCGTGAGGATCACGTCCGTCGCTTTGCAGATGGCCAGGAGTTCTGCCTGGTAGACTGTGCAGTACGCGGCTAAGCTAAGTTTGAGATTCCGGACTTCGCCATCATTATCCCAAATGGATAATGCGGCTCCGACCTTCCCCTCAATCTTGCTGCCGTCGGTGAAGATTCGCACCGCCTGCACATTGTTGCTATCTAGCAACTGTTGGTCTGCCAGGCACATGAACTCCAGGGGCATTTGTGTAGCTGGATGAGGAGCCTCTGCAAACTCTACAGCACTTTCGATCTCCCTATCTCCTGGCACAAACCGGGATGGCCCTCTCCTCGCTTCATACAGGGCGGCTGCCTCCTGTATGCGCAGATCTAGAGGTAGTATTCCGGACAGTACCAGTGCCGAGTTCAAGGAGACAGTACGGTAAGATTTACAGATCTTCTGGACGAATCCTCGTTGGACCGAGCCTAGCTTCTTCCGTATTCCCAGCTTCTTCGTAGCGGGAGCCCAGGCTGCGGCCGCGTACGTTATTATGGGCTCAATCATCGCAGTGTAGATTGTGTGTATGATCTGTGCGTCCAATCCCCAACTCACTTTAGCGGCGCGGGACAGCTGTTTATAAATGTTAGCTGCCCTCTTGCAGACGTTCGCGGTGTGCTCGTTGAAGGTGAGCTTCTCGTCTATGGTTAGACCCAACAACTTCATCTTCTTAACCATACCAATGTCGACCCCGGCCATGCTCAGCCTTGGGGTATCATACTTGCGCTTGTTGGTTACGACCATCGCACAGGTTTTGTGCGGTGCGAACCTCAGCTTGTTTCTGACGCCCCAACTCTGAACATGGGCGAGGGCTGCATTGGCAGATGTTGAAACTTCGGTCGCTGAGTCCCCATCCAGAACTAAGACGATATCATCGGCGAACGCCTGCCCGAAGATTCCGCGCTGTTCCAATTCCTGCAATAGTGGGTCTAGAATGAGATTCCACAGGATGGGACCACCTATTGACCCTTGAACACAGCCCTTGCTAGTCACTCGCGTGCATTCCTCCCCAGCGTAACGAACCTTGACTTTCCTACTGTCGAGATAGCTATCTAGCAGCCTTCTTATGTTCACCGGGCACTTTTCCTCAGCCAGTCTGACCTTGATGGCTGGCCACCAAGCACTATCGAAGGCCCCCTCTATATCCAGTGACACCAGGACAATTAGCTTCTTCAGCCTCAACTTGTCCTGTACGTGCTTCACTAGCTTATAGAGGGCGTCCTCAGTGCTTCTTTGGGGCATAAAACCAAACTGGCGAGTACTAAACCGCGGTACAAGCTGCCATTTTAAACGCGCTACTACCATCCTCTCCAGGATCTTCCCCAGAACCGGCAGTAGACCTATTGGTCTGTATGCCTTGGGGTTTAGGTAATCGTCCTTGCCCAGCTTTCTGAGAACCACGACGGTGGCCTCCTTCCAGATGTTCGGGAAGTGTGCCAATTCAAGGCACTTATTGTAGAGGGCAAGGAACGCATCCAGGTCCTGGTGGATCGCTCGACTGCAGATATCAGACGTCAGTCCATCCCCTCCTGGTGCCTTTTTGGGATTGAAACCTGCCACGGCGGTCTTCAGCTCCAGCGCGGTAAATGGCGGGTCATGATATTCATCATGAACCCACTCATTTACTCGACTGGCTGCTTCTCTAATTCGCCTGTGGTCAGCGTTGTCCTGGTCTACTCTATCTTCGGGGTAGAACGTATCTGCGAGTAGGGCGGCCGATTCACTTGGGTTGAGGAATACACCATCGCTGCGTAGGGTCAGTTCCTCCTGTCTTCTGGCGGTCCTACCAATCACCCTGAAGATTCCCTCCCAGACCCCTTCCCGATCCTGTTTCCGGCAGAACTCCTTCCAACTTGCGAATTGGGCGCTCTTCGCTAGCATCTCGTACTCTTCTTTGGCCTTCAGGTACTCGTCTACGACCATCGCTCGCCGGACAGGCGCGGCATTGCGGATGCGGTTCTTCAGTCTGGTAAACTCCTTCTTCTTCACAGTGAGCTCCTCGGACCACCACGGACAAGTGATTTTACTTAGGGTAGGTAGGGTAGGTAGGGTAGGTAGGGGGGTAGGTAGGGTAGGTAGGGTAGGTAGGGTAGGTAGGGTAGGTAGGGTAGGTAGGGTAGGTAGGGTAGGTAGGGTAGGTAGGGTAGGTAGGGTAGGTAGGGTAGGTAGGGTAGGTAGGGTAGGTAGGGTAGGTAGGGTAGGTAGGGTAGGTAGGGTAGGTAGGGTAGGTAGGGTAGGTAGGGTAGGTAGGGTAGGTAGGGTAGGTAGGGTAGGTAGGGTAGGTAGGGTAGGTAGGGTAGGTAGGGTAGGTAGGGTAGGTAGGGTAGGTAGGGTAGGTAGGGTAGGTAGGGTAGGTAGGGTAGGTAGGGTAGGTAGGGTAGGTAGGGTAGGTAGGGTAGGTAGGGTAGGTAGGGTAGGTAGGGTAGGTAGGGTAGGTAGGGTAGGTAGGGTAGGTAGGGTAGGTAGGGTAGGTAGGGTAGGTAGGGTAGGTAGGGTAGGTAGGGTAGGTAGGGTAGGTAGGGTAGGTAGGGTAGGTAGGGTAGGTAGGGTAGGTAGGGTAGGTAGGGTAGGTAGGGTAGGTAGGGTAGGTAGGGTAGGTAGGGTAGGTAGGGTAGGTAGGGTAGGTAGGGTAGGTAGGGTAGGTAGGGTAGGTAGGGTAGGTAGGGTAGGTATTTTTTTTTTTTTTTTTTTTTTTTTTAATACTAATCCCGCTCAACAAAGTTGGCGCCTATTCTGTGCAAATTCTTTTATTCCATTCCTCTTTCATGCTTCTCGTACTTTCATTCTTCATACCAGGGTTCTTCTTGCATACGTCATCTTGTATACAGTGGGTGGGACTCCCACTTTGTTTAAATACTTAAAAGGCAACTTTATTTATTTAGTGTGAGGTCAAAAGACAAAAGTGCTAAATACACAAGGTTTCAAATAAAATAAAAAGTGCTGTTGATCACAGTAAAATATGCAAAAAGTGCTGCAGATCACAGATAAGGTACAGAAGTGCTTATCATAGGGAAAATCACAATATAAATAAAGCCTTACACTTAGGGATGAGAAGCACAACAGTGCTTTTCACCATACAGACAATCTGTTTTCTTAGGTACTACCCCAGTGCACAGTTCGTCATTGCAGTTTTGTGCGTGCTATTCTATGCTTCTTACAAAATATTCTTATAATACTGGTGAAGCATAGTGCCACTTCAGCTTCGGTTTCGTGCAATGACGGTGGAGGCCACATTAACACAGTACACTAGGAACTTTTCCCTGTGTTGCTTAGTCATGAGCCCATGCAGGCTTTCCTTCGTCAGTCGCCTGTCCAGCTCACATTCGAGTTGGTAGCGTTCCCTGATAAATAACGGGCAATCTACAAGTATGTGCTGGACAGTCTCTGCAGGTAGGGTAGGTAGGGTAGGTAGGGTAGGTAGCGTAGGTAGGTAGCCAGTTGACGGCAGCGAAGCCGTGGGGGGTCAGCTAGTATATAATATAATATAAAGATTTGTATTTTTGTACGTTACGAATAAACTTAAAAAACTGCTGGACCGATTTCAAAAATTCTTTCACCGAATTTTTGAAATCGGTCCAGCAGTTTACGCTACCTACCCTAGGTAGGGTAGGTAGCGTAGGTAGGTAGCCAGTTGACGGCAGCGAAGCCGTGGGGGTCAGCTAGTATATAATATAATATAAAGATTTGTATTTTTGTACGTTACGAATAAACTTAAAAACTGCTGGACCGATTTCAAAAATTCTTTCACCGTTGGGAAGCTACACTATCCCCGGGTGACATAGGCTACTTTTTATCCCTATATACCTACGGGAACGGAAACTACGCGGGTGAAACAGAGAGCCGTCCGCTGATCTATCTTCTATATATACAAGTAAAATTTCAAAATTTTTAAAAACAATCTTTTGATTCACCCAGTGGATAATCCTGTAAAGTTTGAAGCCGGTCTGAGCATATTTTTATGAACCTTTTAACGCGGGCGTCCAAATAATTCGAAATATTTTGGACATACATGTGCATGACCCTTTATCAATAAATGTTGTTAAGGAGGTTAAAATTTTGCCAACTAACATAGAAGCAGCAGGCGTCTGGTCAAATGTGATGAAAGACAACAGTGTGACTTAGCTCTGCACCCTTTACTATCACCATAGAGTTAGACAAACAATCAATCAGCCTAGCCTTTTCACAATATGCTTGTTAGATCTTCCAGTCCAACCAGCAGCCCAATTGCGTAAGTAAATTCGGCAAAGTACACGTATTCGAAGTCGTTATTTTACGAGTATCGTATCCCGTAATACAGTCGAAAGGGGATAGGTCACGGAAAGGATATGTGAATTCAACTCATAGGGTGGATGACGTACCCTATTCTAAATTATTAACGCAATACCGAAAACATTTAAAGGAAATGCGTCATACTCTTTCATGGAGTTGTTCCCTTTGTCCTGCAACTTACGCAATTAGGCTGCTGATGTAGCTGAATACTAGTATTTTACATGGAGTGATTATCTATCTGACCTCCATAACCCAGTAACTAGGTAACAACCTTGGCAACATTGGTGTTACATTTTCTGGGTTCTGACGACCTGTAGGTAATATTTTTCAAAGCAAAGATCTATAGATGACGAACCAACAGCTTTATGTGCTTTTGAAGACACAGAGGAGTCTCGGTATATAATAAATGGCTACCCATCCACGGACTGACCTCGGCAAGCGTTGCTGAACCTTGAAAATTAACTAGTACCTAGTAGTAGCTGCTCGTGCAGCCACGAGCTCGTCTTATAGATTAGGTGGATATGTATCAATATATGTCACCGGTTTATGACCTATAAAATGAATCGCCATAATTTATTATTATCATAAACGTGTGGTTTACCTACCTGCAATATTGCCAGTCGTGAGATTCTTGTACTAAGCGTACCTAGCTTTAATAAGAATACAATCACAAAGCTACGCTTAAAATAACGCGTACGTACTTTGTAATCGAACGACATTAGTTATTTGTGCAACAAGAGAGCAAAGTTGGTTTTTGCCGCGAGTGTTGATTTTGAATCCCGAGTAAGCGAAGGATTCTATATTTGAATCACGAGCGTAGCGAGTGATTCTAGGTTAGAATCCTGAGTGCAGCGAGGGATTCAAAGACACGAGATGCAAATAACTTTGGTCTCGTGTAGCACATACAACTTTTCACTTCAGCAGCGAGAACAAATAATCTAAAGGTAAAAAATACAACTTGGTAATATTTAAACCACATGTATATTTGTAAAAATTAAAAGTTAAAAGTAAAATTATTGCAGTTTTGCAAATTAAAAGTACCTACCAGTTTTGTTTGGAACCAATGGAACCGATATTGTTGTTTTAGCGACTTCAGTTTGAGTATTCACTGATTCGCTTTTTACTTACTGCTTCAATTCTTCCGGTGTTAAATTGCAGACATCATCACTGGATTCACTCATATTTATTTATTACTAGTTGACCCGGCAAACTTTGTTTTGCCATAAAAACACCAAACATTTATTTACCCTACCTACCCTACCCTACCCTACCCGACCCTACACTACTCTACCCAACACTACCCTACACTACCCTACCCTACACTACCCTACCCTACCCTACCCTACGCTACCCTACCCTACCTACCTACCTACACTACACTACTCTACCAACCTACCCTACCCTACCCTACCCTACCCTACCCTACCAACCTACCTACACTACACTACTCTACCTACCTACTCTACCCTACCCTACCCTACCCTACCCTACCCTACTTACCTACCTACACTACACTACTCTACCTACCTACCCTTTCTACCTACCTACCCTACCTACCTACCTACCCTACCCTACCTACCTACCCTACCCTACCCTACCCTACCCTACCCTACCTACCTACCTACACTACACTCCTCTACCTAACTACCCTATCTACCTACTTACCCTACCCTACCCTACCCGACCCTACACTACCCTACCCTACCCTACACTACCCTACCCTACGCTACACTACCCTATCCTGCACTACTCTACCCAACACTACCCTACACTACCCTACCCTACACTACCCTACCCTACACTACACTACCCTACCCTACCCTACCCTACCCTACCCTACGCTACCCTACCCTATCCTACACTACCCTACCCTACGCTACACTACCCTCTCCTACACTACTCTACCCAACACTACCCTACACTACCCTACCCTACCCTACCCTACCCTACCCTACCCTACCCTACCCTACGCTACCCTACCCTACCCTACCCTACCTACCTACCTACCTACACTACACTACTCTACCTACCTACCCTATCCAACCAAACTTTTTTTTTTTTTTTTGCTTTTAAACCTTCCCTGTATTCTGTCGAACATAACAAAAAAAGAATTATTCAAATCGGTCCAGCCGTTCTCGAGTTTTAGCGAGACTAACGAACAGCAATTGATTTTTATATATATAGATAGATAGATTATTTTAATAATATCCAACGTGTATCGCACTTTGTAGCTAGCGAACAGAAGAAGAAAACAATAAAAATTTAAAGCCCGCTATTTTTAGGGTTCGTTTTTCGAGGCACGGGGAGATCACACCTCCAACTTCCGAACTCCGGGCTGTTACAGTGAAATTCCTAATGGAAAAACCCAATTAAACTGTTTGCGCGATCTGGGAATCGAAGCCATGACTTCATGCTCAGCAGTCGCGCTTGTGACCGCTACACCAAAAAGTAAATAAACTTTTACCATTTTGCTTTACAGGAAATTTTTTAGGGTGCCGTAACCAAAGGGTAAAAATGGGGCCCTATTACTGAGACTCCGCGGTCCGTCTGTCTGTCTGTCTGCCTGTCTGTCCATCTGTTACCATGTTGTATCTCATGAACCGTGATAGACAGTTGAATTTTTCACAGATGATGTATTTCTGTCGCCGCTATAACTACAAATAGTAAAAATATAATATAATACATATTTAAATGGGCTAACGTGCACGAGTCCGACTCGCACTTGGCCGGTTTTTGTGTACCTATCTTACATTAAACTTCTAATCTATTGATTCCATCCGTATAATCATAATAACTTTGATGGGTGTAGTTAATACATTTACTATAGATTGTCTTACCACTAGTAAGAGAGCTACTGCTAAAGACTGTTTAAATATGAAGAAAGTACAAAATATTGATCGAAATAATCGTGTAAATTTTGTTTTAAACAATATGGTGGATGAAGATGTGCAGACGATGCTTTGGCCTTTAAATCTAATGCAGTATATAATGTTCTGTCCTAAATATCGCCTTAAAAACGATCTTCTTACGGCAAACAGTTTCATCTCTTATTTTTTTTCAATGCTCGCTACACTACTATTCACAATTTTGTTCTTGTATCGCAACTATAGCCTTTACTTTTTTAAAGATTTTATGGGATATACTACTTTTACTTATTTCATTTCTTATTTTGACTGCATTTTCTATAGTGCTGGATTCGCTATGAATTTTGTGGTTGGGTTGATCCAAACCAAAAAATGTGTTAGGTTCGTTTTAATTTTCCAGAAAGTGCATAGAATTCTCAACAATGAAGACAGTACTAAAAGCTTCATGATTTGGAATTGGATAATTGTAACCCTTTTCACTTGTGGCTATTTAGCTGTTTTCACCTCATTTTGCGTGATGATACATACACCATTCTATCATATATTAGTGACAAACCTTTTCATTTTTTTCGATTTCAATGTCATCTATGCCATTCGAATCATGAAATTGTTGGAACATAAAATTATTCTGTGGAATATTCAAGCTTTAAATAATCGAGAGGCAGAAGACACATACAAAAAAAAAAAAATTAAAGAAATGTTTCAAACGTACGTTGATATATTGGAGTGTTATGACATCCACCAAGGTTGTACTGAGCAATTCGTAAGTAGTTTGTCATTCAGTCAGTGTAGCAGATAAGATGTGCGAACTGGGAAAAAACAAAGACAAGAAAGTGGGACCTTCCACTTTAATATTACGGCACAACATCTGTTGTCTAGACCCGTAGCTAATCAGGATATTTCTAAACATATTTCAAGCCCAGGCAGGCCGTTGTTTAAAAAGGATAATATTTTTGTGTTCACCAAAAATCTAAAGGTACATAAAATACTGATCGTGCACCAAATATTAGTTGATCTACGAATAAATTATGGTCAAAGAATCAGTCCAAGAGCGAGCGAAGCGAGCTCGGGAACTTAGGGCACTCCGACAGGGACAGGTTAGGTTCGAACGAGATGACGGGAGCTGAAGTGAGCGAGCAAAGCGAGCAAACTCAGCTCCCGTCATCTCGTTCGTGTTAGGTTACTTTTGACCCTGCAGACAGAAATAGGAGCCCTATTTGGTGGAACACGGGCAAAATTAGGTAAATGAAATGGGAATAAATTGAAGTACTTTTAAAAACCATCCGTTTAAAAATACCAATGTATCATAAACCCATTCTAAATACAGTGCCAGTGTAAAACGTCTTCGCAGGATTAGACTCACCCTTCCGTGCCCGTCATGCCTCACCATGTGCTTCTTTTAGGAAATAAACGGAGCTTTTTAGGTAGTCGGCGGATTGGTCGGTCAAAACTGTTTTAGTTACATATTTAATTAATCGTCATGAACAGAAGATAACGATTGTGACAGTACTATTTTAAAACCCATTTTCAAAGAAAATATCATTCTGCATCAAAATTTGTGGATACCTTATGGCCGACCTATTGACCTTTATAATCTTACACAGACTAATCTCTTTTCAGATATTATATTACATCGTAGAAGCATTCATCCACACTCTAATTTACATTCAAGTGACAATAGAAATATTGAAACGAGGTGCCCTAATTAATGACTTGGTAAGTTTGTTTAGAACATAATAAAAGTCGTGTACTGGTTTCAGAAAGTGGGACTTACAGAATTAAATATGCTTGGAAATCGATTCTCAGGGTATAAGAATGTGGTGCGGTGTATAAGGAGTATTTCGTGAGGAATGTTTTGAGCATGAATGTGGATAGGAGTAAAGGAAGACTAAAGGAATTGGCATGTATTGTTGTGGCTAGAAAGAAGGTGACTGTTGAGGTGATGAGGGACAATAGATATGTATGGAAGAAAAAAAAGTTAAATCAAAAAACCCGACTGCTTAAAAAGGGAACTAAAAAGACGTAAACAAGAAGTTCGCTTTTTAGGCAGTCGGGTTTTTTGATTTAACTTTTTTTATTTATTACTTTTTGTTTTTTTTCAGATTAGGATACATTTAAACATATAAATGTTATATATTTTTGTTAAGAGGTGTCTTAAAACCCTTTATTTTGATACCCCACAGGAAGGGTTTGTCAAAAGGGCGCCCAAAATCCGCCATTTTTCTATTTTCCAATTTTATTGTAAGTGACACTCGCATGGTTTAGACAAATCGATTGACGTAAGAATCATCAAAATCAGCCAACCCGTTCGGTCTCTAGAACGCCACATAGGAACATACACAGATCATAGGAACATACATACATACATAGACTGATAAACACATTACCCTCCTTGGGTAGTCGGGTAAAAATATATGTTGTGCCAAATATAGTTCTCTCCAAACTTCTTGGTCGCCCTGAAGTTGGCTACAACGGCTGCGCAGTAGGAAATCTCATACAAAAACAGCACCGTTTCGTTTTTCGCGCATCCGGTAAACCAACATCAGGGCGGCCAAGAAGTTTGGCGAGGGCTATACAAGTAAATTTAGATAAGAGGCTCTAGACAAAGTGTCATATTATAAACGACTAGCACACCACCCACGACTTCGTTAGCGTGTTCTCGTATTTTATCCTACAGATAATACAATAAGTCAGATCAAACAAAAAATTTAGCTTTTGTTAAATCAATAAAAAGTGGGGTATCGTAGATATCTACCCTCTTACTAATAAACACGGAATAAAGTTATACCAGGTATAACACAGGTATACCCATACATTTTCATAGGTTTATACTTGGTATAACTTTATACCGCGTTTATGAGTAAGCGGGCTAGGGTTTATTGGTTTGGGACGATTCGTTATTTGACGTAAAGGATAATACATTTTAGGTTACCGCCACAACCTAAGAACTTAATTACCCTTTTTTGCCCCGTTGAGGGTTAAGTTTTTAACAACCCAAAATTATGTTCTACACTCATTTCTTATCTTTATTAATTCTCGTTTATGTTAGTTAAATTGCGCAGTAATATTCCTCAAAAAAAATTTAACATTACCCTTAACCCCATCTGGGGGTAGTTTTAAAAAAACGTATTATTTCAATATTTATTATTTGCATCAAGCTGGTTTGTCCAGTTTCAAATTGATGATGGCACTTATGGTAATGCCAAAAGATATGGAATTAATCACGTAACATTTCGATAGCGCATAGAAATTCTATGCGTTTTTTACATTATACCAATCGCTAAGACGCTTTCGTTGATAGAATGTCACTTGTCTAAAGCCTAAGGGCAGAAAGATGATGGTTTTTAATTGATCAAGTTTTTTTGTAAATGTCTATAATTTTATGGTGTACAATAAAGTATATTCTATTCTATTCTAAAGAAAAGAAAGTAAAATCTTTTATTTGCGCCAGGCACGACGCATACCAAAAAAATAACAAAAAATCTTAAATACAATCATTCAGTATTGATACGTTTATATTGTTACAGAGTGCAGCATCAGTGGCGTCACTTTCCATATACTGTTGGATGATAAAGGATTTGTCTTGGCAGGCAATGTTGAGCCTGCAATGCGAAAGATTCTATATGGCTGTCCAAAGTGTTGATGATACTTGCGTTCATATTTTAAAATCAAATTGCTCAGGTATTTGAATACGTGTACGTGTAGGATTATTTTTACACGACTGCCATTAAAAGGAGTGTTATTATCTAGGACAAGCTAAATAATTAGGTAGATTAAAGCTAAGCAATGTATTCCAGTGTCACCTACCGCATCTTCTCGACTCTCGTGTCACAAATGAAAGTCTTTGACCAGTGAGAGTTGCCAGTCATGACATATCACTTAAACGTGGTCGCTCACAATGGGCCTCATCAAAAACGGAAAATCATCAAAACAGTATTCTTCTGATTCGATCTAGTAATGATCTCTCCTCTTTAAGTAAATCAATTAGAAATGAAGAGATCTGCAATTGAACTAAGATTGAACTGAAAAGTAGTGCAACTTAAATTAAATATTACTCGTAGAACGGATGCTCGATAGGGATTAAAAGCCCGGTAAGGCGACCGCGTACTTGAAGACGCAATTTTGAAACATTGAATTTTGAAAGCCTCGCTCATAGTGGACCGGTGACCTAGTGAGAAGCACAGGACCAATCGATATGGCAAAGCTTAGAGGAGGTCTATTTTTTTTTTATAAATTATAAGCTGACGCTTGACTTGAGAATTACTATTTACAGATGATGAGAAACATCTTTGCAAGAATATACTCCGTTTGCGTCAAACATCATTCAGTAAGATGCGTGCGTGTGGCTTGTTCTACGTAGACGCTGAGTTTCAATTAAGTCTTATGGGTAATTTTTACAGCTATATGATTGTGATACTTCAGTTTGCCTTTTTGTAATGAAGGCTTTAATTTTTTTTTTGAGTGACATATTGTGTTGCATAATTTCTTTGTATCCTCAAAATAAAGTATTTTTTATTTATTGAATTAATGTATTTTGTGAATAACAGTTTTATTATTTGCCTCAGTCTTGACCCATACTATGAACGGCTGCCAGAAGTACTCGCTTGATGTGCTGTTTAGGCCTGGTTATGGTAGAGGATGGAGCAGGCCTATATCTAATATGTTTAGCAAAAGCTTGATAATACAATATACTAGTATGTGTGTAACATAATATGAAAAGCTTTTTCGCATGGGACTGCAGCGATCGATAAAGAGTAAGCCATCTATCAAAAAAATGTTTACTTAAAAGTGAAAGTACACAATTTGGGACATTATTTGTAACAAACAAATGATAATGGGATAGCATTTAAAATAGATACTTAATCAAAGTAACGGCTAGAAGTTTCGAACAGGACAAGTGAGTAAACAAGTATATAGGTATGTCGTGGTGGCGCAGTGGAAGAACTCGCGCTCTCGTGCTTGAGGTCGTGGGCTCAAATTCGGGCAAGTACCAATTTGACTGTTACAATTCATATGTACTTTCTAAGTTTATCTTGGACGTCGCTGACAACGGTGAAGGAAAACATCGTGAGGAAACCTTGACTTATATAGTAAGTATTTGTAAGTTTGTACTCCATTGGTGTAACTGCAATGTCGTACGGTATTCTGTGGTGGGGAAATGCCGCCGACATCCAGACTATCTTTGTTTTGCAGAAAAGAGCTGTTCGATCAATTTATAAATTAAACCCGAGACACTCTCTCAGAGAGAAATTAAAGGAAATTAATGTAATGACTGTGCCTTCTCAGTATATTTATGAAAATCTTTTATATGCCTATAAAAATATAAAATTGTTTAAAAAATACAGTGATATCCATAATACAAATACTAGGCACAAACACAAATTTGTAGTACCTACCACAAGGCTCAAGAAAATAGGTGGCTCGTTTAGATGTCAATGTGTACGCTTTTATAATATGCTTTCAAGCCACGTACAAAATCTAAGTCTTAATAAATTGAAATCATTCATTAAACGTAAGTTGTGCCAAAAAGCGTTTTATAGCATTAAAAATTACTTTGAGGATAAAACGGCTTGGCAGTGAGCTGCTCCAATTAATTTAGTTTTTTTTTAAATATTTTGCACCATGAATTTTGTTATTTTTATAAAAATATTTTTATTTGTTTTCTTGCAATGACAAGAATATTTACTTTTTAAAGTATTATATTATTTTATTTTAATTAGTGTGAATGTGAAGACTATGTGGATCATTATTTTGTTTTTAATTTCTTAGTTTTTAATCATGGTCTGGCAGTTTGAGTAGTTTATGCGGCCTACCCGAATGTCCTTTCTTTGGTATTGTTCGTCGAATCGTTGTGCTCCTTAAATTCTGATTTGAGCTGCTCGGTTATTGACAAATGCGTGCACTGACTGGACAGGTCCACTCAATCTGGCTGGTTCTTTCCTCAAAAGACCATTTCAGACATCAGTCTACATGGTCTTCACATGATCGAACCAAGATTTTGTCAGGACTTTAAAAGAGACTGTGACCTCTGAGTTTGTTTCGGCCTTTCTTCTCAGAGTAGTTAGATAGGAAACGCCGACCTCATCTAGTTTAAAAAAACAATATGTTAGACATGTACAAGCGTTTGTACAAACCAACTTACAGAAATAAAATAATTTATCATTTATTTATCATTTAAATTAAAGTAGAAAAGGAAATCATATGCAGTATGGCGGACAAGTTAGACTCTCATTGCACCATGACTGTCAATGTCAATGAGCCCAGCGCCAATAAATTAAAAAGTAAAAGTGTGCTATAAAAATTAAAAAGTTATTTTATGATGCAGTTGTTTGAAAATTGAAGGAAAATGTTGAACTATAATGGTTTTTTTTTTATATTTTATCTATCCACGAATATAAAGTACGTGTTTATGCAATATTTTTTGAATTCATATTTGGAACATTACGTTGTGAGTGTAGATAAACTATTTTATGAGTGCAGATAAAATAGTGTATGCAACGGCATATAGAATAGAATAGAATAGAATATACTTTATTGTACACCAAAAAAATAAATAACACATATTAGACAGCAACTTAATACTATGGGTACAAAGGCGGTTGATTCGTATAACCTCTAGAAGATTACTAGAAAAATCACACGCGCTTGAACCTAAATTATTAGAGTAATCTAGGCTATAATTGCTGATTCAGCAATGCTAAGTTAAAGGAGAAAATACGCAGATGAGGCGAAAGGCAATGGATAAAGTTCAATTTACTAATTATGCCACATACCTTTGAAACAGCGATTCCCATGCAGATGCAGATTGATGTCACGTTCGGGAAGTTCAGCTCACAGACTCGATACACTACGCTGGCCAGCGGTACACAACACAGTATGTCTAGGTAATACAAATGACACTTTCATGTAGGTTCAATTAAGTGGTTCGGGCGAGATGATGCGTGATGATGGACACGCATTCAACCGTGGTTAATAACGAACAGATAATGGCCGGCGACCGGTGGGTCCGTCAGCAGCGTGTTGACAGAGGCGCCACCGCGCGGGATATCACCAAACCAACGATATGTGACACTTATTTAATATACTGGAACTATTAAACCAATGCCTCTCAATCGCCCTATGGTGATGTAATAAAAATATAAGAACTATAAATTAGGAAGCGTAACCATTTTCCCCGGCTTGAAAGTTCCCACTTTCGAAACACAAAGGAGAAGGAAATAATTTTGCAGGTCATCATCACAACTCTACCAAAAGTTATGAGAACTCTAAAGTTGCGACTCTCTATTACAAATAAGAATATTTAACTAACTATTCTACGCGGTAACTAAATCTAATACTGCACATTGATGCACGGTAAAATTTAATATTATTGTAACGAAACTTATTGCGTTGGCAAAGGGCACAACTTTACTACCGGGCGACTCTGAAGGATCCCGCTTTTAGTCTTCACGGATGCGACTCTACAAACTCCGTTTTTGTCTGGAAATATTTCTGTGATTACTCCTAACGGCCAATGCAGCGGCATCACATTGTCCTGCATGGAGACGACAACCATACCGACCCGTATTGGATTGGCACGGGTGTTCCATTTCTGTTTGGATTGTAGGGTTCCAAAAAGATTGAACCATTTTATCAGTTAATTCATAACGCGAAATAAGATGTAACCGCGTTTCATTGACTTCGCGGGCGGGTAAAAATAAAAGAGGTTTCGTATGCAAGAAGTGCGCCGGCGATAATGAAGTGGGCTCTGACGGATCCGAGCTGATCACATACAGAGGCCTCGAGTTTAATAAAGCTTCTATTTGAGTTAGTATAGTGTTAAACTCATCAAAACTAAGAATTTGCTGACCGATGACTTTGCAGAGATGCGTTTTGACATTCTTTACTTCACTTTCCCAACAACCACCAAAATGTGGAGCTCTACAGGGGATGTTTTTAAGTGTTATTCGATGCTCTGCAAGTTCTCTTTCCCATAAAGGGTGATACTCTTTAGCCAAGAATTGGTAGAGATCTCGTAGATAGGATTTGGCTCCAATAAAATTGGTAGCGTTATCTGTGTAAAGACACTGAACCGGCCCTCTACGCGCCAGGAAGCGTTTAAAAGCGGACAGAAAGCTCGCAGTGCTAAGATCTGAGGCAATCTCAAGATGCAGAGCACGAGTTGTCAGGCATGTAAAAAGACAGATATACGCTTTCCTCGATTTTTGGCCTCTAGCACGTATCGACGTGATCAAGAAAGGTCCCGCGTAGTCGCAACCTGTTTGAGAGAAAGCCTTAGGAGCCGACTCAACGCGAAAACGCGGGAAATCCGCCATTATAGGAAAGGTAGGTCGCGCTTTTGCTCGAAAGCAAAGGTTACAATTAAAGGTAATGTGACGTGCAATACGTCGAGCAGACAGGATCCAATACTTCTGTCGGAAGAGAGATACGAGCAAGGTTGGTCCTGTGTGGAAATTTTTCACATGATAGTGGGAAACTAAAAGCTCCACTATATGATCTTGACGCGGCAGAAGGATCTGATGACGCGAGTCAAAATCTAGCTCAGCGTTTGCTAAGCGACCTCCAACGTGGATAAGTCCTTCGTGGAGGAAGGGACTTAGCCGCTGTACTGACTTAGAGCACAACTCATTGCGGGCTAAGCGATCGAGATCAGCTTCAAAATGAATCCTCTGCACAGATCGCCACACAATAAATTCAGCGAACTCTAGATCAGACGCGATAACGGGCCCTCTAGGGAGTCGTTTGATACACTTATAAACGAAGCAAATGGTTTTTAAATATTTCAACCAGGACGAGAATCTAGTAGAGCGAGCGTATAAAATGTTGTCGGAAGGAGGACTTCTGTCCGAGCATTCGTGCGAGAGCACAGGTACAGCCACAGGCTTCATTTCGGGAAGCTCTTGCGACTCGCCTGAAACAAATGGTTTTATCGGCCATTCAGCGCGCGGACGTTTAAGCCACGGCGGTCCATTTAGCCACAACGGATGATGAACTAATTGAACAGGCGTTAAACCGCGAGAGAGGCAATCACTAGGATTTTCAGACCCTTTCACATGGAAGAAGTGATCTGCCGAAAGATTCTCATGAATCTTAGCGATACGATTGGCTACGAAGGTGTGCCATCGATGCGGTGCGGAATGAATCCAACTCAAGGTTACAGTTGAATCCGAGAAAGCTACGACTGCCTCAATGGCGTGCCGAGCTGCGAAAAGATTATATACTCGCCTTTTCACAGTTGATAAGAGGAATGCAGCGCATAACTCGAGACGAGCTAGCGAAACTACTTTCAGTGGCGCAACTTTAGATTTCGCACACACCAGCGAAACGACAATAATACCGCCGGGTCTGACAACGTGGGCGTAAACCGAACCACCGTAAGCTTTCTCACTAGCGTCGGCAAAACCGACGAGTGAGAGCCTACAGCGTTCTATGACGCCAACATGTCGCAAAAATCTCAATTCAGAGATAGTTGGCAGTTCAGCGTTAAATTGTTCCCACAGACGAACAATGCGAGGTGGTGAGACGTCATCCCATCCAAGTTTAACAAGCCAAAGCTCTTTGATAAGAAGCTTGGCGTATAAAATTATCGGTGCCACGATGCCTAAAACGTCGAAAAGACGTGCAATGGAAGAAAGAATATTCCGTTTCGTGCACGGGCGAACATTAGGGTTAACCTGGAATACGAAACAATCCTCATCAGGGAGCCAACGAAGCCCCAGTATTTTCTGTGTTGGATCTTTACTTAGGTCCACGCTCTGTGAAAGTCGTAATGACTCTGGAATATTCCGAGAACATCGACACTATTGCTAGACCACTTCGTCAGCTGAAAATCACCGAGAGAGAATATTTTTATTAGTTCACGAGCCGAGTCTATAGCCAGCGTAGTGCTAGGTATCGAACTAATTATGACATCCATGTAAATATCTCGCTGCAAAATGTCCCTGGCGAGAGGTAACTGCGTTCCTTCATCCTGACATAACTGTTGGATAGTGCGAATAGCTATAAAAGGACTACACTTTAATCCAAAGGGAAGCACAGAAAACTGATAAATTTGAAGTTCTTCTTCCTCATTAAACCGATATAAGATCCGTTGAAGCGAACGATCTTGTGGGCGTATACCTATACGTAGGTACATAGATTTGACATCTGCGGAAATAGCGACACTAAAAAGCCTAAAATTTAACAAGATGTTAAAAAGGTCAGCCTGAAGGACTGGACCTGCGTACAGGATATCATTGAGCGAGGTACCGTTATCTGTACATGCACTGGCATCTAGGACCACGCGCAGCTTAGTGGTTACTTTATCCTCTCGAATAACAGCATGGTGAGGAATATAGTAGTCCCTTTCTCGCTCCTTACAATTTCGTTTGGGCAACCCACATTCAGGTACGATATTCTGCACCAAAGAAATATAATTGTTCTTTAGATAATCCCGTATGACGTCATCGTAAAGAAGCTTGACGTTAGGAAGCGATTTAAGTTTACGTTCGAGGCTATGGAATCTCTTGCGAGCTATATCAAAGGAATTTCCTAACGCTGACAAGTCTGTTTTCAGTGGTAAGGCTGCAACATATTTGCCATTTGGAGCGCGGGTGTAGGCGACGCATCACACATTCATACTTACCTGTAATGTGTACCTACTTAAGCTAATAAACTTATAACTAATCCTAAAACTATAACTTAAAGCTAAATAACCTAAATGTGTCTTAATACTAAATACTTACCTTGTATGTTGCCCATGCCTATTTCATGTATTTATGTGTGGAACTATTGATGTTATGAATAAATTGAAATGCCCGCGCGAGCGTCCCATTCGCGCCTGTGCTCATTCGGTCCGCGATTCGTTTCTACATTCAATCATTCGCGGAAAGGGTTGGCGCGCCATCGCGCCCCCTGGCCCCCGCAGTCAGACGTTAGATTCCAACACGCGCACACGCACCGCGACACAACGCGAAGGACGCTCGCCCGCCGTTTGTTTACCGATGAAAACCGTTGTTTCCGTTCATCCCCCGGCCTCCCAACACACCAGCAGTAGTGTATTATTGGGGGTTCTGCATCACTTGCTCTCGCTTCGCTCGAGCGCGTTATGCAGAACGCCCCAATAATACACTACTACTATGGTCTGCCTCAAATTTGCAATACGGGCTGAATATTTTTATTTCATTCAACGGTGCGATGTCGAACATTGGAATAAATAATAGCGCGTTATGCAGAATGCCTCAATCAACGGTGCGATGTGTACTAAAAATTTATAAACAACCATATCAAGTTCGACTCGTTTGATCAACTTATGTCCCTATATTTTATATTACTTGACGAAAGTGTGATGCTTTTAAAGTAGTTAGGTAAAACAATGTAGAGTGCATCAATTAGTAGTTCAAGAATTTACTTGCATTTTATCTATTTTATTCTTTGGTCTAGCGATTTTAATTTTGCAATTGTTGAGCATGAGGAACCCAGTTTGATTTCCAAGGTCCAGTGTTATTTTATTTTCTATAACGTAATTCTTAATAGCGAGTAGTTTGGATCTGCACCCGATAAATTCCAGCAGGTTCATTAGGCACATGGGAACCGACGTTACACTTTATGCTATTAAAAAATAATAGATATCAACAGACTATTAGCACAAAGCCAAGAATAAAACGATACGATCCTAAGATTTCTTTCGTTGACAGACATACATTTTACAGACAGCCAGACCCGGAGCTAGTTGTAGATCATACAAATATTTGCTGTGTGGGAATTGAACCCACGACACGTAGGGCAGAAGTCAATCTAACCACTGCACCAATCGTACCTCCTTACCATTAAGTAAGTACCTAAAGAATGTTTTGAGCCAGGCTCATACTTGCTCATTTTTCAGAGTATTATTATTATTAAATTAAATAATGGTAAAAATAAAACATGAAAACAAAATCCAGACCGGAACAAATACTTATTTGTTCCGTGCGGGAATCGAACCCGCGACACTTGGGACATTTAGTAGCAGCACGTTTATAAACTAATATTTACATTGTGATGCAGCGAGACGAGCTCTTAAGCAATGCGCCATACGTGTCGTCGAAAAATGTGACAAAATACTGGATCGCTTTGAAGATTGGGAGATTTACGATAATCCTTGAATGTAAAATGCCATACATTTTCCTAAATGTAATGTCTAGGCTTAACTTATTTTGGTAAGTGTTTACAAAACCTCTTGCTACCATTTTAATGTGAGACTTCATAGACCGATATTGAATGGTCAAGGTACATGCAACTTCCTTTTTAGATTTTCGTCTCAGATTGCTGCGACAGAGTGTCGCCACCGCCCCAAAAATGGAATTGTAGGCTGTGTGCATAGTGTCTAATAAAGAACAAATGATTATAGACCTTATTTAAGGAGTGATGAAAATATAATTTACAAGTCAAATATTAGTGAAACATTAAAACAATAGTTGCAAATATTAATATAATCGCTACCTTACGTAAAAGTGTTATAAATAAGTCCCTTCAATGACGCATCCATCAATCATAATCAGTTATTTGTGAATTGTTGGTGTTCTTGTGTTGGTGACGAGTTCCATCATCTTCAGTGATTAAGTGTGCAAATTTATATCTTCCACAACAAGTATGTACGTATCACATTATTTTTTTGTATAACTTACTGCACTTGCAATTTAGTGATGGTAAATGCAATAATCGAAAGTTAAGTCTAGGGTTCGATTCCCAATTTTAAGTATTGTTTATTTACGGGTTTAAACTTACTAGTAACTCAGTGATGATGTAGACTACAAGTATAACTGCTGAACGTAAAATCTTTGGCTCGACTCCAAGGTATAAATATTTAATGTGTTAATTGTTTTTATTTCTTACGTTCCCTGTAGCCCATTCAACATCAGTGTCACCGTCGAATGCAAAGTTTTGGGTTCGATTCCAGATCTAATTAAAATTTATTATTGAGTTATTTTGTTTGCTTCTCGTGCAGTGGTTTAATAACCGTTACTACCATTTCACAACATGAAGTATTGACGCTGAGTTCTAGAACCAAATAACGACTTATTCAATTTTCTAAGTATTCAAGGATCGATTTCCAGATAGAGAAAATTGTTATAGAGAGTGTTCTATTACTCTGTCTATCCTTTTAGGAATCGTTCATTTGTATAACTTCTTATATACTATTTCTTTTTATTTTAGGTCGACATTTGTGAATCCATTTGAATCCGATGTAGAGTCGCATCCCAACGAGCCCTCTACATCGTTTAAACCAAAAAGAAATACAAAGCCGAAAATAAAAGTGGCTAAAGGCAAAGGCAAATCGAAGAAAGTAGCTGCGGCCTCAACTCCACCTGTAAAAGAATTATTTGGCAGTGAGTCTGATTCCGAAACCGATACTTCACCAAAGAGGCCTAAGAAAATCAAGCGGATTTGTGTGGCTGATTCCTCGGTGAGTAAAAAAAATATATATTTCATCAAACATGTGTTTAAGATTTATAATTACCTATAGGATTTCAATCTGACGGCTTGTTCCCACTGCTGGGACACAGGCCTCTCCGTGAGAGGGAGTGGGCCCGGGTGGCGGATACATGGGCCCTGTGCACATATCTTAAAATGTTTGGTTCTAGGACATGCCGGTTTCCTCACGATGTTTCCCTTCACCGTTTTGAGAGCAGTGGTGACGAAATAATTTACTCAAAGTAAATCGCTAGCCTGGGTTCGAACCCACAACCTACAATTTGTAAGTCACGGTCGTTACCACTGGGTCACCACTGCTCTCCTCTGCTCCTCTCAAATATGTTTATCTAATGCTATTTTATAACAATGTTTACAGGAGGAAGAGGGAGATCTTGAACCGGTGAGGGCAGCTGCACTGCGATCGTCCCTGTCCAGAAGAACAGCTTCTGGAAACTCCTATCAGCAGGACCTAACACGGAGCGGTGATTATTATATCGAGCTCCGTATTTATAACCATAGGGACGCTGAAAAATTCGGAAAGGACCGATGGAAGCAAGCGCTCCTCACGTATAGGGCCTCTGTATACTCCGATTCAGCGACTTGGCGCGCCACTAATAATCTTGTATCTGCAGCGAAAGCAGAATTTAAGGGCGTGCAGCCTGTTCTGTATCCAAATAATATTATTTGATGGAATAAAATAATATTATTGTGATACCTATTTTACTCATATACTCTTCTTTATACTTATATTAAAACATTACTTATTAAACGAATGTAATCCACAATATTATTTACATTAGGTATTAAATTGTGATTTATTTACAGGAAGCTCAAATATATGAAACATTAAAAATCTAAATACTCGACACTAAGAATACTCGATACTATTTCAATAATAATATTCGATTTGTAATTTGTTTGTAACTTTCATCCACTTTAAAATATCATATTTAGAATACTCGATACTGACTTATACTAAAACATTACTTATTAAACAAATGTAATCCATATAATATACTTATTAATATTATTTTCATTATATTATTAATTGTGATTTATTTACAGGAAGCTCAAATATATGAAATATTAAAAATCTAAATACTCGATACTAAAAATACTCGATACCAAGAAAACTCGATACTTAGAATACTCGATACTAAGAAAACTCGATACTAAGAATACTCGATACTAAGAAAACTCGATACTAAGTATACTCGATACTAAGAATACTCGTAAATACTCGATACTAAAAATACTCGATACCAAGAAAACTCGATACTTAGAATACTCGATACTAAGAAAACTCGATACTAAGAATACTCGATACTAAGAAAACTCGATACTAAGTATACTCGATACTAAGAATACTCGATCTGAGAAAAATTCAACAATGAGAAAACTCGATACTATTTTAATAATAATATTCGATTTGTAATTTGTTTTACATTTAAACTTTCATCCACTTTAAAATTCATACAAAAAATACTCGATACTAAAAATACTCGATACCAAGAAAACTCGATACTAAGAATACTCGATACTAAGAATACTCGATACTAAGAAAACTCGATACTAAGAAACAGAATACTCGATATTAAAAATACTCGATTCTGAGAAATCTCAACATTGAGAATACTCGATATTATTTTAATTATAATATTCGATTTGTAATTTGTTTTACATTTAAACTTTATCCACTTTAAATTTCGTTTTTTAATAATAATTTACAGGAAATTAATATCCGAAATCCAGAATATTTAAATACTTTAAGATAGTTTTTGCAATTACAATTATCTAAATATGTTTTTCTGTGAAGTCTGTAACGTTTCAGTTCCGAAATATTCTGCACACAAAAAAACTAATGTACACAAATCGAATTGCTTATTACAGACACGTTTTGATAATGTTCATATAATAGCAACAGCTTTTAGAAATCGGATAATCAGTTATAGAGTGAATCCTAGAATGGTTAACGTTTCACTTGAATTATTTTTAACACAAATTTCTGAAACGATTTGTTACCTTATCAAAGACCAGATGAAAAAACATAAATCGGTAAAAGTTAATTTTGAACTATTTGTTTGGTATATATTACCAAAAAATTATGAAAAATCTTTAAAGTCATTTAACACAAAGTATAATGTAGTCGTGCAAAACACAGATATTTTGTCCTTATATAAATCATTTTGTGGTAAACTTATTTGTAAATGTTCCGAATTTGAACTGTCTGAGTCAGGTTGGACAATTGAGTCTATCAGTCATTTAGAAATTAATATCGTAAAATATAATCCTTTGCGAGGTGGTTCTTATTTACCATTGCCTAAACGTATTGTCAATACTAAATCATGCCTAAACATAAAAAATGAAGACCAACATTGTTTTCTTTGGTGTATTGTAGCTGATATGTTTCCGGCAAAGACCAATCCAAACAGAACTTCTTCATATCCACATTATTCCGAATTATTTAATATTTCTGACATGAGTTTTCCCCCTAGTTTCAATGACATTAAGCGCTTTGAAATAAACAATTCTAATATCAGTATCAATATATACGGTTTAGATAATAATGTTACAGTTACAGGTCCCTTATATAAAACAAAATCACGTCGTTTATACCATGTCAATTTGCTTTACATTAGCAACAATAGAAAGAGTCATTTCTGTTTAATTAAAAGCTTTGAAAAACTTGTACACAAGCAATTGACCCAACATAAAAGTAAAATATATTTATGTGATGAATGTTTTATTTACTTTCACACTGAAGAGAAATTGAATTGTCACGAATGTGCCGGAATACAAACCATATTACCTGAGAAGGGTACTGAAATAAGTTTCATAAATTATGAAAGAACTCAAAGAGTACCAATAGTGATTTATGGTGATTTTGAAAGTTTATTGCGTGAATATTCTGACAAACATAAATCAACACATGTAGAAAATATTCAAGTTCATGAGGCTACGTGTTTTGCTTACTATATTTGTTGTAATTCAAATCCCGAATTAAATGATTTCGTATCTTACCGAGGGCCAGATTGTTCTAAGAAATTTGTCAAATCTTTGACTAATGATGTAAAACGATTATATAAAGTATTATTAGAGAGTGAAAATATGATACCGCTTACTGAGGATGAACATAGATGTTTTATCAACAGCACTGAGTGCCATATTTGTAAAAATAAGTTTTCGTGTAATGATAATATTGTTAAGGACCATGATCACTTTACTGGAAAATATAGAGGACCTGCGCATGATATATGCAATTTAAATGCAAAGCAATGCACTTTTATACCCATAGTGTTTCATAACTTATCCGGTTATGACAGTCATTTATTTATTAATGAACTTTCAAAGATAAACGGTCGAATTCATCTCATACCGAGAACTAAAGAGAAATATATTTCATTTACAAAATTCATAACCATCAATGCAACAAATGTTGTAAAATTGAAATTTATTGACTCATATAATTTTTTAAGCTCAAGTATGGACAAATTGGTTAAGACTATGAACCCTGAAGATTTCAAACATTTAAAATCTTTTTTTAATAATAATACTTTATTTGATATTGTTCGAAGAAAAGGCATTTATTGTTACGATTACATAGATTCCTGGGAACGATATGATGAGAATAAATTACCAGAACCGTCAAAATTTTTCAACAAACTTACATCTGAATCTATATCTGATAAAGACTATGAGCATGCCTTAAATGTTTGGAAAACTTTTGATATAAAAAATTTGGGTGAATATACCGATTTGTATCTTAAATGTGACGTTTTACTTCTGTGCGATGTTTTTGAAAAATTTAGGAAAATGAGTTTAAATAATTATGGTCTGGATCCTTGCTATTACGTTTCATCACCATCCTTAAGTTGGGATGCTATGTTATTGTATACTAAAATCAAGTTAGATCTAATCTCTGACTTAGAAATATATCAAATGATAGAAAAGGGTATAAGAGGAGGACTTGCTCAATGTTCACTCAGATATGCTAAGGCAAATAATGAATATCTTACCGACTATAATAGTGAAGAACCTGATAGTTTTCTAATTTATCTTGATTGTGTTAATTTATATGGATATGCTATGATGCAAAAGCTTCCAGTAGGAGGATTTAGGTTTCTCCTTCAGAAGGAAATATTAAATTTTGATGTTATGAGCTTATCATCTGATTCTGATATTGGATTTATATTAGAAGTAGATCTTCATTACCCTGACTACTTGCATGATAACCATTCCGATTTACCATTTGCGCCCGAAAAATTTGTTCCGTTCTGTAGTCGAAATGCTAAACTTATTGCTAATCTTTTCAATAAACATAGATATGTTATTCATTATATTCATTTAAAAGAATGCTTAAATAATGGTTTACAACTGTTAAAAATATATAGAATATTAGCATTTCACCAAAGTAAATTCTTAGAATCATATATTTCTTTAAATACTGGGCTGAGGCAAAATGCAACTTCTGATTTTGAAAGAGATTTTTTTAAAAAACAAAATAATTCTATATTTGGAAAAACCATAGAGAATAAAAGAAAACAAGTTGATGTTAAGCTCGTAAATATATGGAGAGACAAATCTAATCGAACTAAAAAGTTTTACGGGGCTGAAAAATATGTTAGCGCACCTAATTTCAATAACTTTTCTGTTATTTCAGAATCTCTTGTAACAATTCAAATGAACCAAACAAAAATAGTTTTAGATCGTCCAATCTATATCGGATTTAGTATTTTAGAAATTGCAAAATGTCACTTATATAAATTCCACTATTCGGTCATGAAAAGAATTTACGAAAATAAATTAAAGCTTTGCTATACAGACACTGACAGTCTGCTATATTTAATACAGACAAAGGATTTTTACGAAGACTTAAAAGCACATTTAAAATATTTTGATACTAGCAACTTTGAAAAAGATAATGTATTTAATATACCAATGGTTAATGCTAAAACACCTGGTTACTTCAAAGATGAGATGGGTGGTGAAATTATATCAGAATTTGTAGGTTTGGGAGCAAAATTATACTGTATAGATTCTAAAATTTCCACTTTAAAGAAAGCTAAAGGTGTTAAGAAATGTGTTACAAAAAAGCTGAATATAGAAAAATATAAAAAGGTTTTACTGAACAATGAAATACTCAGAGATGATATGTGTATTATTAGATCTAAGAATCATAGAATTTTTACTCAAAAGATAAATAAAGTAATTTTGTCAAACAGCGATGATAAACGACAAATAATGGATGATAAGATAACAACCTTACCATGGGGTCATCATAAAACAATATTTTAAATGAAAACAAATTATTGATTTTTTCGAATATTATTTATTGCATGTATTTGAGCATCTTGTATTAATAATACCTAACTTGAATTGTTAGTTTGTAGTTTAAGTACTAATAATTATATATTTTAATATAATATGTGAAATAAATAAATTATGTAATCTTACAGCAGTTGTTTGATTTATTCATACTGTCTTATTATACAGGTATAACATGAACCCGATTAATTTAAACATTTCTTTTTGATTTAACAATAATACATTCAAATAATAATTAAATTCACTTTTACAATAATAACAATAACAAACATTACACATTAGATTTGCTTAACTTTTGTACTATTTTACTAACTAAATGATCAGTTTTGTCAACAATATCGTCATAATCACTTGTCACTAAATACTGCACATTCACACTCGCATTATCAGTTTCAGTGTCTATTTCTTCCATATCACGGCCTTCCAAATCAAAAACCATAATTTTTATTAACTGGCGAACACGTCCTTGCTCCTTACGCATGATAAAAGAAGAGTTTTTAAAAGATTTACTTTTTTTCTTCTTGAATCTTCGTTCCTCTATTTTTTTCTTTCGACTCTCCTCACATGTTTTAGCTGCTACTTCCGCATACCAGCTCTCCCCATCTTGAGCATAGTAAAACGGATTGGTGACAGGGTCTGAGTCTTCTATCGCATTCTGAAAGAATACTAAGAATATTATAACTAAACAGCATGAACTATGGATTTAATGTTTGATTTAAGATAATCTTATTAGTTACATACTGCTAAATTTTGCGGGGCGGTCATATCTACAACGGGGCTGTACGATGGTGAGTGTGACATAATTCTGTAAAAAAAAAGGGATGCATTACATACTTATTATTATTAGTTTAAATAATTAATTAATTAAATTAAAAAAAAAACCTTACCTTGAAAATATAAAATCGTTAACAAAACGACCTCCTTATGCATAGAACACCAGCTGTGAAGTGATCGCTTATTTTTATAACACGTGCAAAAATTATTTGATTTGCGATGAGTAATATGGATCATTACGTAGCTCTTAAATATACATACCTATCTTGTAAGATGAGACTAGAACCATTCCTGTTGGGACAAGTCTAAAGATAGCCCCAAATAAAGTATATATGTTTATGTTAGTTAATAATTAAATTAATTGACAAGATGAAGTTGATCAAACAACCCATATCACTTAACGTTAAAAATATAAATCTTGGTGAGTCTCCTAAAGAGATTAGACATAGCGCTTTGTTGCCAAATACGATTCGTTGTATAATTTGCGGCCCCTCAAATTGTGGTAAAACAAACGTTGTGATCAGTTTGTTACTGCATGAAAATGGGCTCAAATTTCAAAACCTTTACCTTTACTCGAAGACTAATTTTCAACCAAAATATTGTTTTTTACGGGAAGTATTAAGAAGAGTGCCTCAGATAAAATTTCATGAGTTCAATGACGATAAAGATGTCATATCTCCGAGTGAAGCTTTACCAAATTCTGTATTTATATTTGATGATGTTGTATGTGAAAATCAAACAAATATCCGCAATTATTTCTGTATGGGTAGACATAAGCTAATTGATTGCTTTTATTTATCGCAAACCTACTCAAAAATCCCGAAACAGTTGTTACGCGATAATGCTAACTTTCTTATAATATTTAAACAAGATGATGTGAACTTAAAGCACATCTATGAAGAACATGTCAACTCTGATGTACCGTGGAATCAGTTCAAAGATATTTGTAAAAGTGTTTGGAGTAACCCTTACAACTTTCTTCTTATTAACAAAGACTCATCATTAAATAATGGAAGGTACAGACAGAATTTTGATTTTTTTTTTAAATTTGAATGAAAGCAAATACATGTACATATAAATGAATTGTATACAAAAAACATTGCTAGTGTTATTCCTTTCTTAGTTGAATACAGTTGTGGTTACATAATATGGAGAAAAATATTAAAATGGAATTAATGAAGTCTGTTGACTCCATAAAAAATAAAATAAAACATATGAAAAATCAGGAACATGCAATGAACTTGTCACTTGATAAAATGCTAAAACCGGTGACAGATCCTCTTCAGACTTTAGTTAATTCTAATAAATCTGCAGAAAAAAATAATAAAAATGAAAATACAACCCTAAAAAATTCCGAAGGAATCGAATCCGATGAAAATAATGCTAGTTCATCTATAAAGTTCAATGACTATTACGATCCAAAAATAAAATCTACCCAATTAGTCGAACAAAATGCTAAAAAGGAATCGATTGATAATTTAGAAATTTCATTAGAAGGTGATGACATCTTTGGTATTTATGATGGTATTAGTATACCGTTTGGAATCAGAAGTGAAAACAATACTTTATTCATGGGTAATTCAACAGTATCATTTTCTAAAGTTGATAGTTTGAATAACGAAAGTACCATTTTAATTAAAATCGGTGACAAAGCTTACAATTTAACTGCTGGTCTAAAAGAACTTTTACTCCGAAGAAAACCTGATTTAAAGTTAATATCGAGCGAAGATAAACTTGTCTATAAGGATATGTTACATTATACAAATGCACATAAAAGAGATTTTAATCCTAAAGGTCAAATAAGAGGTGACAAAGGTATAAAATATTGTAAAATAATCAAACACCTATTTTCCGAATCGTCAAACGATGATAAACTTGTTCACACTAAATTTGGAGGAAACTTGCCAAAGTTAAAGAAGTACAAAAACAACACCGACTTGATATATTGGGATGATCCCAATGAATTGGTTGAGAGATTAAAATTATTAGTAGCTTCGAGAGATGCTGGCAATACCAATCATGATAATGAAATTTTATCGATAGTTGAAGAATTAAAAGAAGCTGACATAATTCAATAATAAATAGTGGAGATACTATGGTTTTTATTCAGTATCAATGGTGGGTTCAAGACAAATGTTGATATACTGAATTAAAGATATGAGTAAAGCCGACGTAGTAAACGAAATTCATAAAAATGCAAGGGTAAACTTTCCGCGAAGACATGTTATTATGAAAGATATAGATGATTTATGGCAAGCGGACTTAATTGATATGCAATCAATTTCTAAAGACAATAAAAATTTTCGATTTATTCTTGCTGTTATTGACACATTTTCAAAATATGCATGGATCTTTCCTTTGAAAAGTAAGACCAAAGATGTTGTATGCAATTCTTTCAAGATTTTATTGGAAAAAGGGCGTATGCCTAAAAATCTGCAAACTGATAATGGGGCAGAGTTTTATAATGATAAATTTAAAAAACTTGTGAGATCTTATCATATTAATCATTATTCAACCTTCTCAACAAAAAAAGCTTCAATTGTTGAGCGATTCATCAGAACATTGAAGTCTAAACTTTATAAAGAATTTAGTCTAAAAGGAAGCTATAACTGGATCGATAATACTCTTAATAAAGTTATTTATGAATACAATCACACCTATCATCGCACAATTGATGAAATTCCCGCAAACGTGGACAATAATAATAAACAACGCATATTACAAAGATATTTCAGGCTGGTGAAAACCGATAGCATAAAAAGCAAGTTTAAAGAGGGTGATTATGTACGCATTAGTAAGTATAAGGGGACATTTGAAAAAGGATATACTCCCAACTGGTCGACAGAAATATTTAAAATTCGAAAAATTCAAAAAACAACCCCTATCACCTATTTAATTGAAGATGCAATCAGGGGCCAGCCCATTCTAGGTGCATTTTATGTACAAGAGCTTCAAAAGACAAAAAATCCTCATGTATATTTGGTTGAAAAAGTTCTTAGAAGGAAAGGAAACAGGGTTTTGGTAAAATGGTTAGGCTTGCCTTCTTCTGAAAACAGTTGGATTGATAAATCGAATATTTATTAAGTGTTCAGTCCAAATGTTTCAATCTTATGATGGGTATTGAAGAGAGTAGTCTTCTCAATTGGATTATAAATCATTTACCATTTGAGTTACATTTACCGGGATACAATTATTGCGGGCCTGGCACTAAATTAATTAAAAGGCTTACGCGTGGAGATAAAGGTGTTAATAAATTAGACGAATATTGCAAACAACACGACATTGCCTATCACAAGTCTTCAAACCTAAAGGATCGCCACAAGGCAGATTTAGTTTTGTTAAATATGGCTAAAGAGCGAGCACTTGCCTCAGATGCGACTGTAGGAGAAAAACTGTCAGCACGCTTAGTAAGCAGCGCTATGGCAACAAAAATCAAAACTGGTTTTGGCCTAAAAAAAGATAGCAAAAAGTGTTCTCCCAAAATTAAACCTGAAAAAGCATTAAAAAACAAATTTAAAAATGTTATTAGAAAAACGAAAAGACATATCAAAAAATTAAAACCGAAATGCAAGAAAGTGGCAATAGAATTAGCTATGGCTGCTGCCAGAAAATTAGCTGATGATTCATCCGTTAAACTTCCTCGTATTATTCCTATACCAAAAACTGGTGGAGTATTGCCTTTGATTCCGATTTTTGCGGGCTTATCTGCGGTGGGAGCTTTAGCAGGCGGTGCAGCTGGTATTGCTAAAACCATAAATGAATTCAAGATGGCAAAAAAATTATTCATAGAATCGAGGAGACACAATGAAAAAATGGAAGCTCTCTGCATCGGAAAAGGACTACACCTTAAACCATATAAAGGTGGACTCGGAATTTTTGTATCGAAAGAAAAAAACTAAGATATCGGCTACCCAATCGAGCCTTGAGTAATTTAGACATTTTGAAGTATGGGAATAATATTCCCTATTTCAGAGGCGTCTTTATGAGAGATAAGCTCCCTAAACACCCTTTTAAAAAAGAATGCGGTGTTATAAATTTAGATAGCTCTAAAAATCTTGGTTCTCATTGGGTAGCCTATGCAAAATACAATGATTATATTGAATATTTTGATAGTTATGGAAATCTTAAGCCTCCAAAGGAATTTATAAAATACTTGGGATCCAAAGTTCATTATAATTATGATAATATTCAGCGTGATCACCCTTATAATTGTGGACATCTTTGTTTAAACTTTTTGAACAATTTTTGGTGTAGTGGAAGAATAAAATAAACAGGATCTGCCGAAAGAAGTCAGTATAGAAGCATGTCTACTACGGTTACCATCTCTGGACATAAATCGGAATTGGTTTCATACTTTCAACCACCGCTGCATTTGTCAGATCAATATGAGTGCGGTTTGATATACTTTTCAGTATTACAATCAACACCAAATAACCCCATTATTAACAGAGGTCTGTCTGTAATCAAAATCGAATGTGATCTTGTTCACAGTTCGTATTGCAACGGATTACCAACTCATTTTATTCACGAATTCGTGTCTGATACTACTCCAGGCCATCAGTGTGTTGAAATACCGCAAAATGTTATTTACTTTCCAGTAAACAAAAATATAATTTCATCAATATCGGTTAAGATTGTAGATCAATTTGGCCACTGTGTTAACTTTGGAGAGAAACAAATTCAGTTACGACTTCATTTAAGAAAAACAAAATGATAGTATATTATAAAAACACTCAAGCGAATGAAAAACGTCTTAGTTCTTCTGCGATTGCTAAGGTGCAAAGACGCAAGAAAAAAGTTAAGAAATTGACTAAAGTAAATAAAGATTTTCTTAAAGCTCTAGGATTTAAAATATGAATATACTACAGATTGCTGAATTACCGCACTTTGACACTTCGATCGAAAGTTATGAAGTCCATTCATACAATCCCTACAATAGCAGCTTTAGAGAAAACGATGAAATCAGAATTCCCCTCCACCAGCAAGACATATACGTGCTACCATCAGCCAGTTCAATTTACATCGAAGGACAGGCGAAGTTCTTCGGTAAAGATGGGAATCCAATCAAGAAAAATGTTACGTTCACTAACAACCCTGTTATGTTTTTGTTTCAAGACATTAGATACGAAATGAATGGTATTGAAATAGACCGCATAAAAAATTCTGGAATAACGTCAACAATAAAATCATACATCTCATTAAATGAAGCAGAAAATAAAGTTGCTGCCCTATGGGGTTGGTGTTTAGAGGGATTTCAAAGTGATGGGCATTTTAGTGCTGTGATACCACTAAATAAAGTTTTAGGGTTTGCAGAGGATTACAATAAAATAGTGATAAATTGTAAACATGAACTTATACTGAACAGAAGTAACACTAATTTAAATAGCATTATCCTTACTGATGATATTGCTAATTTTCAAATAGATGTGCAAAGAGTTCAGTGGAGGGTGCCACACATAAAAGTATCAGACCGAGAACGACTGTCACTTTTAAAACATTTAGAAAAAGATAAACCTATTCAGATGGCGTATAGAAATTGGGATTTATATGAGTATCCATTACTACCTAAAACAACAAAGCATTCTTGGTCTATTAAAACTGCTTCACAATTAGAAAAACCCAGATATGTAATTTTTTGTTTACAAACTAATCGAAAAAATAATAAAACTAAAGATAGTTCAGTATTCGATCATTGTGAAGTAACAAACGTTACGCTCTTTTTGAATTCACAATATTATCCTTATGAACCTTTAGGTTTAAAGTTTTCTGAGAACAAATATAGTATATTATACGAAATGTTTGTGAAATTTCGTCAGTCGTATTACAACTATCCAGTAGACCCGTTGCTTGACCTAAAGGAATTCAAAGAAAAAGCCCCTCTCTTTATCTTAGACTGTTCAAGACAAAACGATAGCCTGAAAACTGGTCCAGTGGACGTGAGGTTGGAAATTGAATGTTCTACAGCAATACCAGATAAGACGACTGCATATTGTTTGATTATAAACGATCGACTTGTAGAATACAAACCTCTCAGCAACATCGTGCGCAGGTTATCATGATTGCTATTGTGGATATTCAAGGCTTTAAAACAGAAACAAATGAATTTATAATAAAAGAAATCGCTATATTGTATAATAAAACATTACAAATATTTTTAATTAAGCCACCATTTCCATTTTCAAAATTAACGAAGCAAGAAAAAAAACAAGTAAGTTGGATTGAACGTAACAGAAAGATACGCTGGCGTGAAGGATTTGTTCCCTATTCTAATTATCAGAATTTGGTTATAGATATTTTAAGAGATAAATGTATCTACGTTAAGGGTTTAGAAAAAGTGCTGTGGTTAAAGCATATTTTAGGAAATAGTCATTGTAATATATTCAATTTAGAAGATAAAGGATGTTCAAGTTTGATAAGCTTATACGATCAATATAAATATTCTCAAGATTTATATAACTGTATTTATCATGACTCTGTATGTGCTTTAAAAAATGTATTGTGTTTAAATAAGTGGTGTGTTGACAATAAAATTCTAAAATAAATATTTTATTGTTTTTATTTCTGTAGTTAGGTGAAATGCATCTTAGTTTTCTTCCCCTTCCTCCTACTTCTGTCCAGTCTTTATATGTTGCTGACAAAAGCTGGACCATACCATTATACATTTGTACCTAATTGAATTAGAAAGTCAATAAAACATGTCTCAAAATGAATACAAGCCTCGATATGACATGTATAACACATTTAAAATGCGTGAATTTTCATTTAATTATTAATACACACTTAATAAAAAGAAAAGATTAGTGATGGAAATGGCTGACGCAGGATTCTTTTATTATGGAAATAGTATAAATGATATTGCAGCATGTTTCTCATGTGGAGGTGTTATTGAAGATTGGGAGATTTATGATGATCCTTGGACGCAACATGCCATACATTTTCCTAAATGTTTTTATTTAAACGCTGTGAAGGGCACAAACTATATTACAAAAAAGTGTTTGGAATACTTACCCTATTAAAGTGTATATGTATAGGATGTCACATTGCACTTAAAAATGAGTCAAATTATGGGTATATATTACATAGGCGTCGTGCATCACAGCAATTTAACTTTGAATATTACAGTGCAAAGGTTCAATATTAAATTTATTTCTTAAATAAATAATTACATTTATTGATGTTATTTATAATGTTTCACTCAGTGAAATCTAATTTAGATGGCATTCGTAAAATGATTTTCAAGAATGCTAGGGGTGAGATAATACATATTCAAGATATGCACCCTAAAAAAAAAATATCGGACGTAGGTGAATTAAAACACCAGGATAATGTTAAAACACAAACAGAAGATTTATTTTACCAGAAGTTGGAAGATCCAGAGAAATCTAAATTGAAAAATACTAAGTATCTTATACTCAAAAGCGAGTCTGGTGAGCTTCTTCGCACATTCGTTAATGTTAGCAACAAACAGGTTGATAATGAAAAATCGATTGCGAGTTCGTCAAAGACTAGTGGGAGTAGTATATCGACAGCAACAGCAGATTTATTTCATCAGGAGAGTGATACAGCCCGTGCGTTAGTTTTACCTGCATTAGAAGATATTGATTGCTACCAGATACTGCCAGGGAATGAAATTTGTTTCACATAAATTGTGTCAAAATTTGAGGCAGACCATAGTAGTAGTGTATTATTGGGGCGTTCTGCATAACGCGCTCGAGCGAAGCGAGAGCAAGTGATGCAGAACCCCCAATAATACACTACTACCAGCGACCTACCTACGAACTCTACACTTTACAATCTGGTCCCTCGAGCCGGATCTAGGCCGGGGACGCGAAATCGCAAACGGGAGTGAAAAGACAAAATGGCTACCGAGCCCGTGAAAAGTGTAAAAAGTGCAGTGACTCTGGCATCGTCTGCCTCAATCTCATGTCGCCTGAAACGCCAGCAATTGGAGCTGGCCGCCGCTGAAGCGAAGGCAACAATTGATAAGGAGCTCATCGATAAAAAGCTAAAGTGCGAGTTAGCTCTGATTGAAGACGAACGTGAACGCGTGTCTCGAACTCACTCGAGAAACTCTGAGCTTGTGACTATTGATGAATGGCTGGACCATACGTTAGAGCCGCTGGCGACACGTGCCGCGGCAGCAATGTTGTAGCCGCCGGCGACGCCCGCCGACTGACACGCCTGTCCACCCCACGTGAGCTACCTACTTTTTCCGGCGACTGCATAGAATGGTTGCACTTTAAAAGTGCATTCGAAGAGTCGTCCCATATTTGCAACTACACCGAGTCTGAAAACTTGTGGCGACTACGCCGAGCATTGAAAGGTGAAGCCAGGGAGGCGGTCACCGACCTACTCATCGGCAATACGTCACCAGCCGTCGTGATGGAAGCCTTAGAATTGAGGTTTGGGCAAGCTGATATTATTATTCAACATCTCTTGTCACAGATAAGGAAATTACCTCATTTAACTACTAATTATCATCATCATCATCATCATCATATCAGCCGAAAGACGTCCACTGCTGGACATAGGCCTCCCCCAAGCGTCGCCACATTGACCGGTCCCGTGCGTCCCGCATCCAGCGAATTAATGAACTAATTATCATCACGAATTAATTAACTTTGCAACCAAAGTTAATAACTGCATAGCTACGTTGGACTCACTAAACCAACGAGACTATCTACGAAGCCCCGAGATTGCCGCTACCATAATATCGAAATTACCTAGCGTGCTACTCAGCCGGTGGACGGACTACGCCCACGATAAAGTCGTACATAACAACATACCTAAACTTGAACTACTTGGATTGTTCCTGAAAAGAGAAGCAAAGATGTTGTCTGTTGTTGGTGTACCACAGACACGGGATTACAGAAAACCCGACCCCGGGCCCCCCAGCCGTAAACACGACGAAAGACAGCGCCACTTCACGAGCCGACCAGTGTTCGCAACAACAGCCACGCCCGAGAGTAGAAGTAATAATAATAATACTTCGTGCCCGCTTTGTAAGAAACCTCACGTTCTTACTGAGTGCCGTACCTTCAAACGCAAACTGAAGAGGGACAGATGGAGATTTGTAAGATCAGAAAATCTATGCTACTGCTGCCTGTTATCACGACACGGCCGTGACACGTGCCCGGCGCCCGTATGTGACATCGATAGCTGTGGGATGGCACACCATCCGCTTCTGCACTACAACGCCAGCAACCCAAGGAGTACGAGTACGATACCTGCGCCTACGTCACCATCACGCGACGAGACCGTGGCGCACGTCGCGACTACGGCCGCGGCGACGCGCCCTCCCGCGCCCGCCGTTTCGGGCTCCGCTGCCGCGCTTGGCGCGCGCGCCCAGTCAGCCCCGACTTCAGCGGTTAGTGAAGTGATGCTAAAGGTAATAAAAGTGAATCTAAGTGGCCCCAAGGGCACCGTTAGTGCGTACGCGTTACTGGACGATGGCGCTTCTATTTCTATGATTGATAAGACTCTAGTTAACGAGCTAGGTTTAGAAACGTCACAATGTAGTCCGATTAAGTTCATAGATGCATTCGGCATCGAAATATTTCAGTCAGAAGTACCTAAAGTTTCTGTTAACATTTCTGGTTGTATGCAAAATGCTGAAAATTACAATGTAACTTTACGTCAAGTCGATAATTTGAATTTACCTAAACAAAACTTATCTTGCGTCAAACAATTGCAGTGTAATCATTTGTTAGGTATCAAAGATTATGTCTGTAGCGAATGTGTGGTGCCTCGTTTACTGATAGGGGAAGATAATTACTTTCTTTTAGCCCCCCTACAGATTCTGCATGGTAACAAGCAGGAACCGTATGCAACGAGATGCAGGTTAGGATGGTGCATTCATGGCTGCTATGGTCTCCCGCAAGCGCAGCCGGAGCCGGAAGCTAGCTGTGACGTAAGTAAATTAAACGAATTGGTAAAAATGTCGTTCGAGCTTGACTCCATTGGAATTTCGACCTTACGCCGTGAGAATACGGCACATTTGAGAGCGGTAAAGATTTTGGATGAAACATCGCGAAACATCGGTGGTCAATGGGAAGTTGGTTTACCGTTTACTAAAGACCAGCTTTCTCTCCCGGACACTTTTGATTATGCACATTCTAGATTAAGGGGTTTATTAAAGAAATTTCAGGCTGATGGTAAGTATGCTGAAAAATATTGTCAGGAAATGAAGCGGCTCTTTGACAACGGCTACGCGCGAGAACTAGAGGACAATGAACTTTCGCCGAGTCATACATGGTACCTGTCGCACTTTGGAGTCCAGAACCCGAACAAACCCGAAAAATTAAGGTTAGTGTTTGATTGTGCGGGAAAAGTTAAAGGTGTCTGTCTAAATGATTTTTTACTTACCGGCCCCGATTTGTATAATTCTTTACTAGGAATTATGTTACGTTTTCGTGAGCATAAAATTGCATTAATAGCCGACATTAAAGATTTCTTTGTTCAAATTAAAATTCGCCATGAAGATAAACATGTTTTTCGCTTTCTTTGGCAAGAGAGCCCGGATATGCCTTTGAAAAAATGTGTAATGGAAAGTTTACTTTTTGGCGCCACTTGTTCTCCTTTTGTCGCACAATACATTAAAAATAAAAATGCTCTTAAATACCAGGATATGTACCCCGAAGCCGTCGATGTTATCATCAAAGACCATTATATGGACGATTGTCTTCACTCATGTGAAGACGAAAGTCAGGCTATCCGATTAGTGCGCGAAGTAACCGACATACACAAATCAGGCGGATTTGAAATTACGCGCTGGTCGAGCAACAGCCGCTCGGTTCTCGACGCAATCCCGCCCGCCGCTCTAGCGCCTGCCGCCATTGAGCTCACACAAGGAGCTACGAATACGCATGAGCGCACGCTCGGTTTGATGTGGTATCCGAGCGATGACTGTTTTGGTTTTAAAATTGCGTTAGATAGAATACCTCCTACTATTTTAGATGGTTCCGAATCACCTACTAAAGCACAAATGTTAAGCATTTTAATGTCAGTGTATGATATTCACGGTTTCCTTTCTCCGTTTACAATAAAAGGTAAAATTATTTTCCAAAACGTTCATCGCAGCGGAGTCGATTGGAATTGCCGCATCCATTCCGAGGAACATACTCTTTGGGTAAGTTGGCTCGCCGACCTACGTCAGCTGTGTTGGCTTCGTATTCCGCGGCACTATGGCAGCGCACACGAGTGGATTGATTGTTACACTGGCGAGCAGTGGTCATCGAACATTTCGGATTCGAACCAAAATGATATTGTTAACGTACAAATGCATGTTTTTTGCGACGCTTCATCAAAAGCGTATGCAACGGTAGTATATTTTCGTTTTACACGTGCAGATGGCCGTGTACTAGTGTGTTTTGTAAGCAGTAAATGCAGGGTAAGCCCGTTACGACCCGTGTCTATTCCAAGGTTGGAGCTGCAGGGCGCGCTACTGGGAGCGCGGCTCGCCGCCGCGACGCAGCGCGAGCACAAAGATGTTCAGCCTGGGAAGAGGTATTACTGGACGGATTCTAGCACGGTCCTACAATGGATCCGCAGCGACCCACGTAATTATAAGCCTTATGTGGCTCACCGACTGGGTGAGATTGATGAATTGACGAAGTCGTGTGAATGGCGACACGTCCCAACGGCACACAACGCGGCGGATATCGCCACGCGTGATGACGCGCCGCCGCTGGCGTACTCCAGTACCTGGTTCCAGGGTCCTACGTTTTTGAGGCTGCCAGAAGATCAGTGGCCTAAGGATCGTAAGTTTACCAATTTGCAGGAGGACGCCGAGTGTGAAGTACGTGCGGTAAATGTAGTTGTTGCAGACAGCTGTTCGTCACCGGTTTTGCCTGATGAAGGTAACATTTCTAATTGGATTACTCTTGTCCGTGCCACCGATAGAGTTTTGTTGTTCATTAGAAAATGTCAGCGTAAGACCTGCGAGCTTGACATTGTCCTAATGAAGGAGGCAGAGGACCTACTGATTCGAAAATCACAATTAGACAGTTTTAATAAGGAAATTGCATGTTTGAAGCAGAACAAACAGCTGCCACCTAGCTGCCGCTTGCGTCAACTTACGCCGTACTTAGATGACGCAGGTATTTTACGTGTTCGTGGTCGTATCGAGTCCGTTGCAGGAGTCCCTGATGACGTACGGCGACCAGCTATTTTAGACGGACACCACAGGATTACCCGTTTGTTGGTGGAATACGCACACCGGCAAGCACTACATGGTGCGAACGAGCTGGTCGTGAATAATTTACGGCAGCGCTATTGGGTGCTGCGACTGCGGCCGACCGTCCGCAGCGTTGCGGCCCGTTGCTTGTTCTGCCGCCACAGACGCGCCGCGCCGCAGCCGCAGCGCATGGCGGACCTGCCGCCGGACCGGCTGCAGCACAATAGGCGTCCCTTTACGTACACAGGCGTTGACTTTTTTGGACCGCTGGAGGTAACCATCGGTCGCAGCAGACCTAAGAGGTATTGTATGCTCTTCACGTGTTTGACCATACGCGCGATACACATTGAGGTGACCGAGGACCTCACCACAGACTCCACCATTATGGCGCTTAGGCGAATGGCCGCTCGTCGTGGTATGCCCCAGGTAATAATATCGGACAATGGTACTAACCTGCGTGGCGCCGACACGGAGCTGAAGCGTAGCATGGCTGACCTAGACCAGGAGGCAGTGCGCGAGGCTGGAGCCATACGTGGAGTAGAGTGGAAATTTATCCCCCCTGGCGCACCTGAGATGGGTGGTGCTTGGGAGCGCATGATCCGCACCGTCAAGTCGTCCCTAAAGGTAATCTTGAAGGAGCGTGCTCCGCATCCTGACACGTTGTTGACATTGATGGCTGAGGTTGAAGCACTGGTTAACAGTCGCCCCATAACGCACGTTTCTGAACACCCGTCCTACCCAGAGGCGCTCACGCCCAATCATTTTTTGATCGGCTCGTCATCCGCTAGCCCACAGTTTGGTAAATATGATAATTCTGACTTATTACTTAGGAAGCGCTGGCGGGTGGCACAGCGACTGGCCGACATGTTTTGGTCACGTTGGGTAAAAGAATACCTACCTACTTTGATACCTCGTCAGAAATGGACGTCAGAGTCTGAGGGTTTACAGGTTGGCGATTACGTGGTGCTCGTCGAACCCAACTTGGAGCGCAGCTGCTGGCGACACGGAGTGGTAAGTGAGACCCATGCAGGTAGAGATGGCCGCGTCCGCGTAGTAGATGTGCGCACTCGCACCGGCTTGTTACGCAGGCCTGTAACTCGCGTCGCTCTACTTACACCTAGGGTTAGTGATAGCGCTAACTAGTTAGCACTAAGGAGGCAGATTGTAGGCGACGCATCACACATTCATACTTACCTGTAATGTGTACCTACTTAAGCTAATAAACTTATAACTAATCCTAAAACTATAACTTAAAGCTAAATAACCTAAATGTGTCTTAATACTAAATACTTACCTTGTATGTTGCCCATGCCTATTTCATGTATTTATGTGTGGAACTATTGATGTTATGAATAAATTGAAATGCCCGCGCGAGCGTCCCATTCGCGCCTGTGCTCATTCGGTCCGCGATTCGTTTCTACATTCAATCATTCGCGGAAAGGGTTGGCGCGCCATCGCGCCCCCTGGCCCCCGCAGTCAGACGTTAGATTCCAACACGCGCACACGCACCGCGACACAACGCGAAGGACGCTCGCCCGCCGTTTGTTTACCGATGAAAACCGTTGTTTCCGTTCATCCCCCGGCCTCCCAACACACCAGCGACCTACCTACGAACTCTACACTTTACAGCGGGTAATTGTGCTACAATAAAACTCTTCACAGTGTTTATCATCCACACTCCCAACGGACGAAGCAGTAACATCTTCAATCTCCCAAAACCTACGAAGATCGAATTTATCGAAAGAACTCGCAAAGAAAGACAGAGTGTCAGTTGGAGGTTCGATAATAGGTGCTTCTCCTAGAAGTATGTAGCCGAGCGTAGTCTCCAATGCATCAAGGCAACCGGATGTGCTGGTCACGTGACCGGGTCGCAATAACTTAGCGAACAGCGTGACCCCAAGTAACATGTCAATATTACCTGGCACATCCCAGCTGTCATCTGCGAGTAGTTTAAGATCAATATGCTTCAATTCGGCAGTATCTATAGCACCCAGAGGAAGCTGTCCGGTTATCTGATCCAAGACTAGAGCGTCAATTTCATACCTAGGCTGCGAGCAAAACCGTGAGCTGAACGTAAGATTCACCGAGCCGCGAACGGGCTGCGACGTGCCACCAATACCACGAACGGTAGTTATTGAGTCCGTATGTATAGTTAGACCGAGCATACAGCAGCAACGCGATGTCATATAATTCTTTTGCGACCCAGGGTCCAAAAGACATCTAACCACCACGCCCCTACCCTTCCTACCCGCCACTAACACCTTGGCAGTAGCCAGCACTTCGGTACTGCGTGTGGCCTGGACTTGAGCAGAAGAATGCGTACACAACGCCACACGATCCGAAGGAGCTGGGTCGGCCGCAGAAACGGAGTTTGGGTCGCTAGCGGGTGCCAGCGCAGAGGGCTGCGTCGATTGCTCAAAATGCAATAAGGAATTATACTTACCGTTGCATTTCCTACATGTTGACTTAGACAGGCACTTAGAGACGGTATGTTGGCTACTTAGGCAGTTAGTAATTATATATTATTGTCTTTAACAAACTTAAATCTATTATCCGCGCTCAACTTTTGAAACGCTTTGCACATAAACAAGTTTTTTATGTGTGGATTGACAAAGCGAACATTTAGATTCAGTAGCCACAAACACCTGCGAGACCTTAGATGAGGTGCTGGGTCTACCTGCAGGGGCGGGCTTAGTTGTCGCAGAAGAGGAGCGATATAAGATTTTTACTTGTTCACGAACAAACTTTACGAAATAATCATAATCCAATTCTTGTTGATTACGAAGCGACATTTCAAAATGTTTTGCTGTATTTGAGTCTATTAACTTAAGACCCCAATGAATAAATATAAAATCAACCAAGTTAGGTATTTTCAATTGTTTGAGTCCCGCAACCGTAGAAGTTAATTTATCGAAACCTTGTTCAATATTAGCGGGTGTCGATCCGAACGACTTCAATGAGAACAGCTGATTTAGATAATTAGTGGCGAGCGCGCGTGTATCCAGGTACTTTGCGATAAGCGCATCCCAGACAACGCGGTAATTATCGCCAGAAGGTACAATACCTACTGCCACATTCCTAGCCTTTCCCTTTAAACAACTCAACAGATAATGAATGCGGTCAGAATCTGATAAATCTGCATTCGTATGTATAATACGCTTGAAAGTCTCATAAAAGAACGGAAAGCTCTGAATATCACCGTCAAAGGTAGGCAGCTCAATTTTAGGTACTTTTATATGATGAGCATTAAGGCTCGCTGTCGGGCTAGGTTCCTTGGAAACATTTGATTCAGTTAATGAAGATAAAGTCATTTTTATCTCGCCGACCAACTCATCAAATGAATGCAAGGCACTATAGCTTACTTCGCACTTTGGATCAAGTGTCAATTTTAACATATTTATCTCGTCCATTATCTCATTGAATTCGCTACGTTGGCCGTCAATTTGTTTAGCCTGAGCAATAAAAGACTCACGTTATCTTTCGGTTGTTAAAGATTCTGTTGAATCCAAAATCCTTTGAACCCGCGCGAAATACGAGTCTCGTTTACTTTCCAACAATCTAAGTTTAACCTTGTCCGTCATGGTGAACAGAAGTTAAAATATGGAAACAAAAAGATCAAGAAGTCTTTATCTTTTACGGAACCCGCGTAAGTGAAATTAGTGTTCCAACCAAACCGATAACTCAACGAAAGATTTTACAACTCAAGTAAACAATAGTACGGAACGATCCGTACACGCGAACCCTAACAATAATAAATTGTAAGGAGAAATAAAAAATATAAAGCGTAAAAAGTTTGAACCGCGTGCAAGTAACAAAGTCTAATACAAATAAAATAGTAAGCACGCGTAATAACTTAAGAACGTGCCCATCTATAACATATACATATTATGTAGTATGTATTTATGATTAGCTTAGATATACCTGCAACCCGATAATTAGCATTTATGTCGGATGCAACGCGATAACTTTTTATTACTACTTCTATTTATATGAGATTAACTTACTCAATACATAGAATATGTACATATTCTTAACCAACAATAAGTTAAGCGTGAAACTTAGAAACAAGTATTGTACTTATTTCCGTAAGCGATGCGTTTGTGTTCGTAACGAAATACCTTCGTAAAGAAACAATAAACTTCCTAACAAGTAAATACGCAGATGACCGTTCGAAGTAAGTTATCTAGTAAGTACTACGTTTACATAGTTAGGTGCGGGGCTGATATGTATAAATATACGGCTGTTTCCTATGAGGAGAACTAAGCGCGTAAAGTTTATACAAATCTGTTATTTTACCTGAAGGTTTCTATCAAAAGATCAAGTTACCTTACAAAATAAAATAACAAGCGACGATTAATTGCAATAATTAATCAAATGCGGTTGAATCTCGGATTAAAAAAAATACCTACTCGTGCAATACGAGTATAGTAGGTGTTTACCTAAAGAACCTACAGTAGTAGTGTATCATACAATAACAATCAATGTCATTCATTCAGCAAATCTCGATTAGAAAAAAACTATATGAAAGTTTCTAATGCGTAAATAAAAGTTTGCCGAACAATAATAATAACTGGAATATTCCACAGTCACGTAGGCCAACTTGACGAATGTTCTACCAGACTACCCACAATTTTCATACACGAACAAAAAAAATATGTAATTACGCCGAAAACTAACTGATTTATTAAATAAACTTATTTAGCGATATGAATCAACGTTGGTATTCAATTAAATATATTTTTCGGAGTTTTAATTAGTGAAATTAAAGATTTAAGTTAACAATTAATTTGCCGGTAGAAACTACTACATGCAAGGCAGCCACAGCCTTATTCCCAACGCAATAGAGACGATAATTGTGTGATGATCTGCAATTACTATGGAAATTTCCCAAACTTTTTGCTTAAAAAAAAGACTTTTAGAACTTAAAATTAGGCTGTAAATAGGCCCAAATTTAATTTATCCAGCGAGAAGGACCAAAATGGTGCGTATAACCTCTAGAAGATTACTAGAAAAATCACACGCGCTTGAACCTAAATTATTAGAGTAATCTAGGCTATAATTGCTGATTCAGCAATGCTAAGTTAAAGGAGAAAAATACGCAGATGAGGCGAAAGGCAATGGATAAAGTTCAATTTACTAATTATGCCACATACCTTTGAAACAGCGATTCCCATGCAGATGCAGATTGATGTCACGTTCGGGAAGTTCAGCTCACAGACTCGATACACTACGCTGGCCAGCGGTACACAACACAGTATGTCTAGGTAATACAAATGACACTTTCATGTAGGTTCAATTAAGTGGTTCGGGCGAGATGATACGTGATGATGGACACGCATTCAACCGTGGTTAATAACGAACAGATAATGGCCGGCGACCGGTGGGTCGCCGGCCACTATCGTTGTTGGTTATTTAGTTTTATTGGTGGTTGACAGAGGCGCCACCGCGCGGAATATCAGCAAACCAACGATATGTGACACTTATTTAATATACTGGAACTATTAAACCAATGCCTCTCAATCGCCCTATGGTGATGTGATAAAAATATAAGAACTATAAATTAGGAAGCGTAACCAGCGGTCTTATCGCTGATAGCGATATCTACCAGACAACCTTTGGATGGACTAAAGAACTTAAGATAAAAATAGGGGGTAGGGTGTACTGTTATATTAAAAAAAAAAAAAAAAATACACACAAATTATATAGCTATATAAAATACTATACACAAACTTACAAATATATATACATACATAATATTACATTTAAAAAATAATAATTAAAGAATGGTTGAACAAAGATTGGAAATAAAAAATAAAAAAATGGAAGAAACAGAAAAGCATTAAAGACAAAGGAAATGGTTCTTGACAAGATTTTTAAAAGATGCTAGTGACTGGGCTTGTCTTACTGACATCGGCAACTCATTCCACAATCGAACAGCCTGGACCGTGAACGATTTACTGTAGAACTTAGTAGAATGAGCAGGCATCAAAAGTCTCAAATTCTCCGATGATCTCAAGTGTCTAGAATGTGTGTCATGAAGGAACTTAAAGCGTTCTTTGAGATAAAAGGGGGTTGTAGGAATAAACAGAAAACTAGAGTAACGATAAAATGTGGGCATTCCGGCAAAGGCGGATTGGCAGCCACTTGAGCTTAGTACGAAATTCAGAAACATGGTCATATTTGCGTAAACCAAAAATGAATCTAATGCAAAAGTTTTGGAGTCGCTCAAGCTTATCTAGCTGCACTTCAGTTAGATCTAAATAACTGACATCTGCATAATCGAGGATTGGGAGAAGGAGGGATTGGACAAGCGCAGTTTTGGTGGCAGTTGGAAGAAAATTGCGCAGTCTGCGCAAAGACCCTGCAGACGCAAACACCTTGCGGCTAACCTCCTGCAGCTGAGGACCCCACGAAAAGTCCTTGTCAACTAAAATACCCAGGTCTTTCACTGAGTCGCTGTATGGAATAGCTGAGCCATCAAAAACAATCCGGGGGAGCTGCGACCAGTTAAGTCTTGAGCGCAACATAGGACTGCCGACAACAATGACTTTGGTCTTCGCAGGATTAACCCTGAGACCATGGGCCAAACTCCACTTAGAAATACAACCTAAATCTTTGTTGATCATATTAATTGCCTCCGACAATTCAATTAGGTATTAAAACACTCGCGTGTTAATATTATCACATGAGGCGCATAAACACGTACTTTATATTCATGGATAGGTAAATTAAAAAAAAACTATTACAGTTTAACATTTTCCTTCTATTTTCAAACCACTGCATCATAAAATAACTTTTTAATTTTTATAGCACACTTTTACTTTTTAATTTATTGGCGCTTATTGCTAAATTTCTTTTATTTTCTTTCTTTCTAAATTCTAAATTGCCCGCCATACTGCATATTTTTCCTATCCCACTTTTATTTTATTTCAACTTTATGAGTGAAGATAAAATAGTGTATGCAACAACATATAATTAGGTATTAAAACACTCGCGACCATTGCATAAACTACTATTATCTTCTCTCATATCGTAATATTCGAATTTTAAACTTTAAAACGAATTAATTATATTGGCATACTTTATAAACAAAATACTGAAATTTTAAAATTGAATCTTATTATCATCTATTATTATTGTTATTATATCTTTAGTTTCTCTTACAAAATAATCAAATAAAATATTTTTATACCATTCCCCCTCTAAAAAGCTTATTTTATTCACTGAAAACAGTGAATAAAAAGCACTTTTAATCACTGTTTTGGTGTTTGAATTTGGAACAATCCAATGTATTAGACCTCCATCTCAATGCTATATAACCTCCTTGCGCAAAAAAATACTCGATACAAACTTCTTGTGCAGAGATTTATAGACTCAAACTCCTTCTTCGATTTTCATTTTGAGTTTGTTTCAGTGAATAAAATAAGCTTTTTAGAGGGGGAATGGTATAATAGTATATTATGCAACTCTTGAATAAAACGGATTTATATCGAGCGCCATGAATCACTCCCGTCGCTCATGATTCTAACACTTGAATCACTCGCTATGTTCGTGATTCAATCATCATGAATCACTAATCCTTCACTTGCTCGGGATTCATTTATGGCCCTCGCTTTAAATCCGTCCTTTATTTAATAGTTGCATAATATACTATTATACCATTCCCCCTCTAAAAAGCTTATTTTATTCACTGAAAACAGTGAATAAAGAGCACTTTTAATCACTGTTTTGGTGTTTGAATTTGGATCACACCAATGTATTAGACCTCCATCTCAATGCTATATAACCTCCTTGCGTAAAATGTACTCGATACAAACTTCTTGTGCAGAGAATATTCGACTTTCAAACTCCTTCTTCGATTTTAATTTTGAGATTGTTTATATTTAAGATTTTAATAATTATTTTGATTTTAGTCTAGGATATTTATTGAATACTTATTTGGATTGTAATTATAATATTAATTACAATGGTGTTAAATTAAATATATTATGTAACGTATCGGAGGTGGTCACTGGACCCTGAAACACAGGTGCTGTTACCTAGCTTAGGGCAGGGCAGGGAAGGGCAGGGCAAGCGTAATAAATAAATGGTTTATTTATTACGTAATATTCCTTGTGCTTTTCGCTTAAATCTTTCTTTTTCTCGAATTCATGGTATAAAATATAGTATGCAACTCTTGAATAAAACGGATTTATATCGAGGGCCATGAATCATTCGCGTCGCTCATGATTATAACACTTGAATCACTCCCTACGGACGTGATTCAATCGTTAGAATTCTTCACTTGCTCGTGATTCATCTATGGCCCTCGCTTTAAATCCGTCCTTTATTCACTAGTTGCATAATATACTATTTTTTCTATTACGATACAGGACAAATCGAAGAAGTTAATCACTAAGGAGTTTCCATCAATTATTTTTATGTAATGCAATTTTTTTGTAACTAGATTATTTTTTTAACTCAAATTATAAGATTTGATTCCAATTTTTACTTGTCTATGACAATGCCCGCTTTAGCCTTAGCACGCACTGCGATTTTTATTCGCGAAAATTTTGTTTCTTTCTGCCTGTTCATAGAACTCAAAATATTCTCGCGAATGAAATTGAAGCAGCAGTGCTGTGGATGCTCGCAACTTCATATAATTCCATAGGTAGCAGAATGAGCGAAAAATAATCGCGCGAATAAAGATCGCAGTGCGTGCTAAGCCTTAGCATATGAGTAGATAAACGGAACAGAGACAAAGCTTCCTAAGAACGTACAAAATTGTTACCTATTTTGGTAGGGTTGTCACAATAGTTGAAAACAAAAACAAAATATTTGTTCAATAGTGTTATTATTTATTATGTATGATAGAATACTTTACAAATTACTTACTCTATTAATTTTCTTTTCATTTTTTTTTTATAATTTATTGATTCTTTTAATGGTGTGATTTATTCTGAATCTAACATAAAGTTTCCCTCGTGAGGAGACTATCCTGTTTGCTGCAGCAGTTTATGGTGGAGATCATGTTTAGCAAACAAAATTAAATTTAAATGCCTACAACGTGTCAAGTCCATGCTTCTATCCGTTAAAGAGTTCCCTCATAAGGAGACAATCCTGGCTGCAGTAGCAGTTCATGATAAAAATCGTGTTAAACTATTGAAAAAAAACTAACAAACAAAATTTCGTGACCGTGCTACTACCCGTTAAAGAGTTCCCTAGTGAAGAGACAATCCTGGCTGCAGCATCAGGTTATATCTGTCATATTATTGCATTGTCACTGAAGTTACGGTATACAAAATTTCAGCTCAATCAGACATCGGGAAGTGGTTCAAATCTTACTTGCAATATTTGAACTTAACACACATACCTACTACATACCAACGCACACACATACCTACAAATGTTTAGTAAAAGCTTGTAATAACAATAAAACGGTAAAAAACACACCGTGAAGTACTCTCTTCTTATCAAAAAAGGAGCATACAATAAAAATAAAGGTACTTAATTGAAAAAGTAATAATCCAATATTTAGTTACCTCCTTGGCATAGTTAAAGTATGATATATTTTTATTTTTTCTAGTGTTATTCATACACACAGTACAATAAACAACCATTATTAATAATAAAATACAACGTTTTTACATTAAAATATTCAAACTTGCAACTAACAAAACAAACAACGTGCGTTGCACAGACCCTGGGATTGTCCACTGGCTGTGCCAACGTAAACCGGTTTTTTTCCAGTCTCGCCGCGTACGCGACAAGCGGCCAGTGGTCACACACTCATGCGTCCGCGTGCTTGTATAGGTCTACCAGAATCTCATGGCAAATGTGGAAATAAAAAATTTTTGTGTGCAATACTGGGGAAATTGGATTAAGCGATCTTGATACTGTTTAATTTTTATTTATGTCTTTAGTATTAATGAACATGAGGTACCTATATTATAGTAGTCACAGCGGATCTTTGTGTCTTTGAACTTGTCCTGCCAACCATTGCGTAATAAACAGTTTGTCATCGAGTATACTGCATAGAGTAAGCGAGATAGGACGATGTGACATATATAAGCGAGTGAAAGAGACAGTTATACAATGCTATCTTCACCTTCAACATTGACACAAAAATAGCTACTGCGCAGGGTCTTGCAACCAATTCAGAGACACGAAGATCCACTGTTCGTATTATATGTATGTGTATGAATAATGTTGTTATACATCGGGTTCTTAACATAGGAAAAATAAATCAATTAAATATTAATTTATGTACTAATTTATTATATATCATTTAAATCATACTAATAACTTAAAACCTCATTCAGAACTAGAAAACTAGAATACGATTGCATGAACTCCACTGGCATTTCAAAAACATGTATCTTTGTAGTTTTATGTCATCTCTCTCCATCAAAATGGTTATTTTTCATTGGCATTTAACATATTCAAACCCAATCTCTATATGTATAAAGTCTGTAAAAAATAATAAAATTATCATGTGACTTTTAGTCATTCATCATCATCAGTCTATACATACTTTTTTTTATGTAAGTTTTATGGCCTGGTTGCTAGGACCTTTTAGCCACATCTTTGGAAAGAGTTTTGGATCTTATATTTATTTTTTAGTATGCTTTAGAATGCGGATGTAACAGATTCTAATGTTTTTTGGAGTATTTGGCAGCAAATTGTATCGAGTCAGTCTTCCCAGTAATATTTGCAGAGGCAGTCAATACTACAATAAAATACTCCGCTCTACTATCCCGAGATCGCTTCTGTCAAAGATTTTACAAATTGTCTAGTTGCGTAGACAGTTGAGACACAAAACTACACCAATAATATATCAAAATATCCACTAGGAATCAATTTGCAAATAATATTAACAGCCACTGAACTTCACTCGACAAAATCCCGCCAAAAACTCCCGTCTATATACACGTCTCACTGCAGGGCGCAGATTATTACTTAATATTTTTCTTACGTGAAAGATTCTCAATCTCCGTTAAAATCAATATCTTGTCGAGGAATTAGTAACAGTTACATTACTGTTGCCATTTCCTTCCGGCCATCATTTGATGTGCCCTGACCTACGATTTACCATATAATAGTAATGGAAAGAAATAAAAATTAAGTAAGAAAAATATAAAATAAACTAAAAGTATCAAAACAAGTCAGTCCAACTTACCGGTCCACTCTACACTTTAAAATCAAAGATTTAGTTTGATTTACGCCTTCTTCTTCCCTTATTTTATGATACACATTGAAAACAATATGTCTCGCTTGAGATCGAAGTGGGTTTTTCGACATTTTCACAAAAATAACAAATTTTCAAGTTATTATCAAAAAAATTCAGCAGCGGTTGACACATCAAGTACTTTGATTTGGCAGGTGACAATTGACATTGCCATATGAAAATCACAATTTAAAAAAAAAAAAATGCCATGTGATTCTGGTAGACCTATAGTAGTGCAACCGATTCGCGGGGATGTATGAAGCTTTATCTCTGTTCCGTTTATCTACTCATGTGGCCTTTGCGCATGCGCGGTTAATGCGTTGATACGTGTCATACGTTTTGCAGATTTTGCTGTACTGAATAATTAAATTATTGCTTAAAACGGTCTGATATCAGTGAATGTGAAGAAAATCTGACTCCACCCGATATTTTAGATACGGCGAAGGAAATTACTCATAATCTATTACCAGCAAAGTCGAGAGCCAGAAATTATATTTTAAATGCTATCAAGACTTTATTTATTTATTTATATATACTATTTATTTTTTATTATTATTTATTATATACTTTATTATAAACCACTTAAATAATGACAGGACTAAACATTTACGACATGAATTCCCTGCCGGAGACTGTGTTTCCCGATAGCTACAATCTAGGGGTCTTTAAGTCAAGAGTGAATAGGTTATTTCTAGGCAAGCGTGTTTCACCGTCGACCACATCATCGCTTACCATCAGGAGAGATTGTGGTCAAGCGCGAAAAAAAAAAAAAAAACTGGCCAAGTGCGTGTCGGACTCGCGCACGAAGGGTTCCGTACTTGGTAAATTGCGGTTTACGATTTATGACGTATTAAAAAAAAACTACTTGCTAGATCTCGTTCAAACCAATTTTCGCTGGTAGTTTACATAATAATGTACATCATATATTTTTTTTAGTTTTATCATTCTCTTATTTTGGAAGTTACAGGGGGGGGGGGGGGGACACATTTTACCACTTTGGCAGAGTCTCTCGCGCAAACTATTCAGTTTAGAAAAAAATGATATTAGAAACCTCAATATCATTTTTGAAGACCTATCCATAGATACCCCACACGTATGGGTCTGATGAAAAAAAATATTTTTAGTTTTAGTTTCAAGTATAGGAACCCCCAAAATTTATTGCTTTATTTTTATTTTTGTGTCAAAATCTTAATGCGGTTCACAGAATACATCTACTTACCAAGTTTCAACAGCATAGTTCTTATAGTTTCGGAATAAAGTGGCTGTGACATACGGACGGACAGACAGACAGACAGACAGACAGACATGACGAATCTATAAGGGTTCCGTTTTTTGCCATTTGGCTACGGAACCCTAAAAAGACGAAATTCAAAATTATAAAACTAAAAATAACTAAATGAAATGCAAAATAATACTAAATTACATCCTTAATTTGCGAATTGGTACAATTAATTAACGAATTTGCCCACTTCGCTGACCTCATGATCCTTAAAACTTTTTTCGTTTAATTTAGCACTTCGACCGCGACTTCGTTCGCGTGATCCGTATAATTATCCTTCAGATGGCTTTTTATTTTCACCCCTTTAAAAGTTGTTTTTCAAAAAATCCTTTCTTAGTGCTCCCCTATATCATAAAAAGAAGCCCTGGGCGTACAGTAAAATTCTTGAAAAATCTTAAACCCTCTACATCGTCTTTTAAGAGTAGTTATTATTTACTTAGAAAGTTACACAAACATATAAGCCAGAAAAAGCCCACCTTCTTTCCTCCTTACGGGTAGAATTGCCAAAAACCAATAAATACATGAATTCTTTTTATGAACCAAGAGCGTAAATCTAAAGTTTCATGTGTCCAATTTACAATCTGTAAAAATTTCATACAAACTTTTTAACTCCTTTTTTATCCCCTTACGGGTGGAATTTCCAAATACCAATAAATACATGAAATATTTTTATCAATAAATAGCGTAAATGTAAATTTTCACGTGTCCAATTATAAAACTGTAGAAATTTCCTACAAACTTTCAACCCCCTTTTTACCCCCTTAGTTACTGGGTTGTGGTGGTCAGATAGGAACTCGGTCTATGTAAAACACTGATACTCAGCTGAATCCGGTAAGATTGGAAGCCGACCCCAACTACTTGATTTTGCGCTTCCATTGCAAACACTGGCTAAACGTTACGAGATAGATCAAAATAATGTACTATGGAATTGCATATCTTAAAAAGATCTACAAAACAATCAGTAATGGTATATATCTGTTAGAGGTGGTACTGCAGGAATCGGCAGGTGTGACGCAACAGAAAAACGGGATGAATTAGTAAACTCGTTTATTACTTTTCACAAAGACAAGATGGCCGTTGCACAAAAATTACTAGTACAATTAGCGTACGCATAAATCGGCGTGTAGTGGCAGACTGTCGGTGGCGGGGTTTTTGTAATGTGACCCGCTTCTATAGCTAACTTATTACTAGGGATGTATCTACATTACTAATTTCTTAAACTATTGAGCGCGTCGCTAACAATATCTATCTCCTAAGGATAACCCACAGTAACCATTTTTATCTTACATTGCACCCGTGCAAAGTCGGGGCGGGTCGCTAGTTACTTATATAATGAAAAGGGAAAATTGACAGTTTGTAAAATGTAAAGGTACAAAACCAAAAACCTTGTGTACCATAGACTACTTTTGTCCTGAAAAAGTCCAAGTACAGGCCACTGGAACGAAGCCGTTCGAAAAATGTAGTAATCAATTCAAACAAAAGCATTAGTAAAAAAATTCGTATGATATTCCCTATAATATATATTCGCAACTGGATTACAAAAATGCAAACTGTAGCAACACAGCAGTGTAGTTAGTTAGAAGACTCATCAGAGTTAATTGTAACGCAGCGTCGACGTAGAACAAGCCACACACACGTATCTTGCTGAATGATGCTCGATGCAAGCGTAGTACATTTTTGCATAGCTTTTTCACAACAACTGAAAATTATTAAAATTAACCATACATATAATAAAATCGTAGAGGCGTCAAAGCTGTACATTGAATATGTTTGAGAAAAAGTAAAACCTACGGTAGGTATATGAAGGATATTGAAACAATTTTTTAATTTTAATTTTTGTGTTTGTCTGCTGTTGTGTTTGTTCAAGATTTGCGTCGTACAAAATATCAATGACGGCTTCATTCACATTGCCGGAGAGTATCAAGTTGATGAGGGCCGTCAGCTCCTTCAAAAAGGACTTACCAGCTTCCCTGCGCACATTAAATCCTTCAAATAATGTTGGGCTATAATTTGTAATATGTTGTTTTTAGGATCGGGGGCGTCGGGGAAGGTGAGATCATCTGCCAGTGTAGGGTGTTTGTTCTCCAGAGCCGTCTATGTGCCCTGTGCAAAATGGATGGCAGCATTCGTCCCATTGCACTCGACTTCGTGTCCAAAGGGCGCTGTGAGGCTACGGTATACGCCCTATATATCTACTGCAACAGCAACGAAGGTGAAGTTCAAGTATAAGTTTACCAGCCTTCCTCTCCTCGGTCCACTGTACTGATAAAAAGGAACATCTTATCTTCCTCACTCGTTAATTTGGAGTTACCATATTTGACCGATGCGTGGCAAATGGCTTGTCCCAATACGGATCTGCCCGATAATCTGTCCCCCCAGACGATGGGATGTGCCGCTCTGCAGTATTATTCAGAATAACCTTATAAATATATCGTGTAGTACTGCTGAGCATGCGCGTCTGCTGGGATGGGATTCGGGTGACTTATCGGTGCCAATGTGTTGAAGCTGTCGGCAGCCTCGGGCACCATGGCCTGTCTTACTGCAAGAGCACGGGCCGCGTAGCACGGCACGCCAGGATCAATGACATTATTCGTCGAGCCCTTGTCACCACCGGCTAGCGGCTTGGTACGTGACGATTGGAAGAGACCAGATGGCATGACGTTGGTGCCGTGGACGGTGGCGGAACCTGCGTCGACACCCTTACGCCATCTCATGTTTCTAGTACGGCGGGCTCTGCTGGCGCTGCTGCTGCTGAGGCCCTCAATCGGCGCAAATACAGTAACCTAATAGTTAATTACAGTTTTGAGCCGCTTGGGGTCCAAACGCTTAGGTCATGGGGCCCGAGTACACGTCTACTTTTTAAGGAGATCTCTCGCCAACTGATTGACAATATGCATGAGCTAGCTCGTTAGCTATGATGGGCTAGCTCGTTCTTTGCGCAAATAATCAGCATTGGCATTCAACGTGGCAATGCTGCGAATCTTCTGGGCATGTTCACGGATGAAAGTGATGTGAAGGTGTACTTCGACGCCTAGGTATTCATACAGCAGCAGAAAAACCTCACCCCCTAGTAATTTTCAAAACTAATAAAATAAAATAAAATCAATATCTCAGGATTGCTTGTTAAAGGATACAATATTTTTTCGTATAATTTGATTAAATTACCTGAGCAATTTGAATTCAAAATAAATGCACAAGGATCTTGAACACTTTCAATAGCTAAGTCGAATTTCTCGAATTGCACACACAGTTTTGTTAGCCACATCATGTTCTTAATCATCCAACATAATATCGACAGAAACGGTAAAAATGTTGCATTCTGAAAAAAAAAATACCGATCAAAAATGAATCTGAAATATGGGGATATATAAAATTATCACTTCATCACGTAATCTTTATCCGCGCGATTTAAACAAATACAAAAAATTCTTCCATACAAACGTAGCCTAGAGATTACTCCACTGTTTGACGGTGTACGTTCAAAATAAAACCTGGCTAAGTGCTAGTGGGACTCGCGTACGAAGGGATCCGTACCATTATCGCAAAAAAACGCCATAAAAATCACGTTTGTTGTATGGGAGCCCCACTTAAATATTTATAATATTCTGTTTTTAGTATTTGTTGTTATAGCGGCAACTGAATAAAAAATGTTAATTCATGATGTCCTCGTTACGGCGTACGATGTTAAACTCTGTTTCTACGATGCTTATTTGATTTCTTAAAAGTTTCTGTAGATGTTTTCATTATGACTGATCTGCTCGATGTCTCCCTTATATTTTTCAGCAAACCTTTTGTCTAGTAAACCGAATAACGAGTTTGCAATATAACCCACGCTGTTTACTAGACCTCTTTTCAGCCTCTTCGGACTTTGATATTTAAATAACATATCATAATGTTCAATTTCGCTTATTTCATGCTCTAAATGATGAGTATTTCAATACTCTGGTTTTGTTTACTTCCATGGGTGTTGCATAATGATTTGATATGATTGACGTAGCACTTGATATCGGCTAAGCCTTGCCAGTAGGTCGTCATGTTGTAGTAGACAAACCAGACGCCATTCGTCTTGGATGTACTGAAGATTCTGTCGTCGGAAATAGCTTAATTCTCTTCTAATGACGTCAGACTAAACGATTCATGATTTGGAATATTACTTTGCGCTGAAGTAGATGATAATAAGATAAAAAATAGTAATAAAAAGGTGGTGAATAGGTTCTTCAATGAAAATAAAGTACATGTGTAGTGTGGTGTCAGTCGCGGGCCTCCGTGTAATGTGGTAATATGATATTGATCAAAGATTAAATCAGTGAGACGACTGTGGCTTGATGATACGATAGGGTGCTTTGATGAGTCTTTGATGCGTGCGTTTTCCAGTCGTCCAGCCACTCCAAGGATACCTTGCTCATCCATGAATGGACTAAGACATGATATTTTGCTTCTTGGATGCACATGCCCCTTTTAATTGACAAACAATATATTGTCTTCATGAAATTGACCTTATTGGTCATCTTTGATATCCTATGCATTGTCCATTTCTGATGACGTTAATGCATCTGTTTTTGATATGTGTTTGCGTCGTGATTGCGTAATTAAACGCGATACCCAAGCGACGATTTTCACAATGCGAGTTAAGGAACTGTAATTCTGTAAAAGCTCGTGTATCAATGAAATATGATTTTGATATAAAGCCGTGTTTACACTAAGCTTCTTGGTCTCCAAATCTGATGATTGATATGAGGAGATAGGAAGGGTGCTTGGTTCGAAATTGATTATCCATTTCGGACCCTGCCACCACAATGGATGGCTTGATAATCTTCGTGACGTCAGACCCCGAGTAGAACAATCTGCTGCATTCTCTTCGGACTTCACATGATGCCTACTTGATTATGGAATGATACTAATGATTTTGTTAATTTACAGAATTACTAACTACAAATTTTGTCCACTTCTTCACGTCGCCTTGGATCCACCCTAAAACTATCATGGATTCTGTCCAGGCATAAGTCTCCACATCTTGAGTAGATAATGATTTCATAACTTTCTTGATAAGTTGAGCTAGTAGTAGCGCTCCACATAGCTCTAGAAATGGTAATGATACCTATTTGGCCAGAGGGGCCAACCTTGTTTTTGCTACAGCGAGCGTTGATGTGCTCTCGCCTTTATTTTCTTTAGCTACTACGTACACAACACATGCGTATGCTTTGTCGGATGCGTCACAAAATCCATGGATTTGATATGATTGGTTTGTGTTGCTGAGATAACGTGTCAAAGTCAAATACATTTATTCAATTAGGCCAATAAACGGCACTTTGAACGTCACATAAATTAAAATTTACAAGTAATAAAAAAAAGTAATAAAAAAAATGATTCTGCCGTGCATTCGGAAAGTAGATTGTTATGGAGCCACCTATTTAAAAATAATAATAGGTGTTTTACAATATTTACATAAGTACATACATTAATATATGTGAGGACGATGCACCCAGAATAGCTCTACACACTATACTACGTACAGGTATAAAGTATTAAAAAGCATTAACAGGAAAATTAATTAATTTGATAAGTAGGAACATAGTTCTCACATACTTACAAATATTACAAACATAGGTAAAATACCTAATGGATGGAAATACCCAAACGTGGTATGATAAATTGATCTATGATATTGAAGTCATTCTTAATCTGAATCCAGTCATCTTGTATCGGTTGTGGAACTTCTTCGTCCGATGATTAAATGTGATGACCATGCATTCTGAAAAAGCAATTTTACTCTGATCGATAATGGTGACAGCCAGCCTAAGGGATCAAGCAGCCTTGAAATTTTCGAAAGTAGCTGTCTCTTTGTGACGCGTTTGTCATGATAATGTAATTGATTTTGAAGGCTCCGTTGATGAGTTCCATCTTAATCCAAGTGTTTTTCTTGTTTCCGAGCACTTGAAGTCAAAGCTTGTTCAGTTGGTCTGGTGATAGATCCACTAGTAGGTCCAGTACGTTATTGGACCATTGCCGAAGGTTCATACCAGCTCCTTTCAGCATCTCAATGAGTTGATGCTAAAGCTCCTTGGCTTGATAAATGGTATTTGCTTCACTAAACAGATCGTCCATATGGAATGATTGACTTAGGGCTGACGCAGCTAGAGGTTACTTGTCGGCATCGTCTATTGCCAGCTGTTTTAGCGTTCGCATCGCTAAGTAAGGAGCGGCCTTAGTACCGTACGTTACGCTAGTAAGATAGTATTCATTGAGTGCTTCTTGAGATGATTGCCGCCAAATGATTGATTCAATTCAATTTATTCAGTAACAATATACATTGCGTTCGAAATAATCAGCATGAAACAGTAGGAATAATAATAATAATAGTATACAATTAATTAATAAGAATAAAAGATTGATTTATTCTTATTAATTATTCAAACTAGAATAACAAGTAAAATTAATCAAATTAAAATAATACAAAACACCATGCATACATAATTAAAAATAATAATGTCAATAAAATATTAGCAATTTAAAACCAAAACAATAATTAAAATAACATACATAAAACATACATACATAAACTCACGCCTTTTTCCCATGGGGGTAGGCAGAAACTACAGAACGCCACCTGCTACGATCCTTACATACTTCTTTTGCTTCACACACATTCATAAATCTAGTCATACACACACGCCGGTTATGGGTACTGCGCACTTGGCCTTTCTGAAGAAAAAAAAATAACAATAACAATGTCAATAAATTAATGGATATTTAAAACGAAAACAATAATTAAACAAAACAATGTCAATAAATTAACAGCAATTTAAATCGAAAACAAACATCAAAAATATCTAATAAAAGTTCATCACAAATTATAAAACCTTAGTCAAAAATAATATGTCAGTTTTAGGCACATTACAATTCACCTATTGAGTAGAGACATCTTTCCAACAGATATGCCTTGAGCCTTGCCTTGAATGAGCCTGTGTACAGTATGCTCTTTAACTCTAGCGGTAATTTATTAAATATTTTAACTGCCTGATACTGTGGACTGTGTTTGACTATTCCAAGAGCCAGGGTGATTTTGTTTACAAAGTCTTTCCTACGCGTACTTTCCCTGACCCGCCTACCCTCGTCGGTTTCGTAGTCATATTTTTTTTTTTAAAGTGTTTAACAGTACTACTACATAAAGGCTAGGTACTGTGAGAATGCCAAGTTCTTTAAAATATGGACGACAGGTGTCTTGTTGAGAGATGCGGACAATGGTTCGGATCGCTCTTTTTTGGAGAATGAATGCCCTTTGCCAGTTGTAATGGTAGCTATTGCCCCAAAACTGTATGCTATACCTCAGTTTGGACTCAATCAGCGCATAGTATACCATTTTTAGGGTTCCGTACCTAAAGGGTAAAAACGGGACCCTATTACTGAGACTCCGCGGTCCGTCTGTCTGTCTGTCTGTCTGTCACCAGGCTGTATCTCATGAACCGTGATAGCTAGACAGTTGAAATTTTCACCGGTGATGTATATCTGTTGCCGCTACAACAACAATTATTAAAAACAAAATAAAATAAATATTTAAGGGGGGCTTCCATACAACAAACGTATTTTTTTTGCCGTTTTTTACGAAAATAGTACGGAACCCTTCGTGCGCGAGTCCGACTTGCACTTGGCCGGTTTTTTTAAATGGTTTATACTCACTTCATCTCTTAGAGCTCTTAAGGCATAGCAAGCCGATGATACTGATGAGTCCAATGCTGTTAATTCTTTCTTCCAATTTAACAAATCTATATCTATAAAAGCGAAAGGTGACTGACTGACTGATCAATCAACGCACAGCCAAAACTGCTAATCCTAGAAGCATGAAATTTGGCAGAAAGGTTCCTCAAGTGACGTAAGTGTGCACTAAGAAAGGATTTTTGGAAATTCCACCCCTAAGCCTAAGGGGGTAAAAAGGGGGTTGAAAGTTTGTATGAAAAATCTAATTCTTGAAACTTAGCACAAATAGTATTCTAAGAAAATGATAAAGATTGGCACTATTAGTTTTTCGTAACTACCCTCAAATGATGATTTAGGGGGTGTTGAAATTTGTATGGTAAAATCTGATTTCTTGGGTCAATAAACTTGAAACTTGCCACGAACACTAACCTAAATGAATAATAAAGGTTGCTACTATTATTTTTTTAAACTACCCCCAAAAGAAGGGTTAGGGGTGTTAAAGTTTTTTTGAAGAATCTTATTACTTCAGTTAAAAAACTTGAAATTTGACATAAATACAAATCTAAATAAACAATAAAGGCTTTCATGGTGGGTTTTTCGACACTACCCCCAAAAGATGATTTAGGGGATGTTAATTTTTTTGAGGAATCTGATTTCTTGGGTAAAAAAACATGAAACTGAACCATCATAAATAAACAATCAAGGTTGTCATTATTAGTTTTTTGCAACTACCCCCGAAAGATGATATAGGGGATGTTATTTTTTTTTGAAGAATCTGATTTCTTGGGCGAATAAACATGAAACTTGACATACATATCATCATAAATAAACAATCAAGGTTGTCATTATTAGTTTTTTGCAACTACCCCCAAAAGATGATTTAGGGGATGTTATTTGTTTTGAAGAATCTGATTTCTTGGGTGAATAAACATGAAACTTGACATAAATACCATCATTAATAAATAATAAAGGCTTTCATTGTTGGTTTTTCGAAACTACCTCCAAAAAATGATTTAGGGGATGTAATTTTTTTGAAGAATCTGATTTCTTCGGTGAATACACATGAAACTTGCCACAAATACCATCATAAATAAATAATAAAGGCTTTCATTGTTGGTTTTTCGAAACTACCCCCAAAAGATGATTTAGGGGAAGTAATTTTTTTGAAGAATCTGATTTCTTCGGTGAATAAACATGAAACTTGCCACAAATAATAACCTAAATGAATAATAATGGTTGCTATTATTATTGTTTGACACTACCCCCAAAAGACGATTTAGGGGAGTATTTTTCTTTTAAAGAATCTTATTACTTCAGTTAACTTGACATAAATACCAATCTTTATAAACAATAGAGGCTTTCGTTGTTAGTTTTTCGAAACTACCCCCAAAAGATGATCTAGGGCATGTTATTTTTTTTGAAGAATCTGATTTCTTGGGTGACTAAACATGAAACTTGACATAAATAAACAATAAAGGTTGTCATTATTAATTTATTTCAACTACCCCCAAAAGACGATTAAGGAGGTAATACAGTGTTTTTGAAAATCTGATTTCTTGGGTCAATAAACTTGAAACTTGCCACATATACTAACCTAAATGAATAATAAAGGTTGCTATTATTATTTTTTGAAACTACCCCCAAAAGACGATTTAGAGGTGTTAAAGTTTTTTTGAAGAATCTTATTACTTCAGTTAATAAACTTGAAACTTGACATAAATACCAATCGAAATAAACAATAAAGGCTTTCATTGTTAGTTTTTCGAAACTACCCACAAAAGATGATTTAGGGGATGTTATTTTTTTTTTTTAATCTGATTTTTTGGGTCAACAAACATGAAACTTGACATATATACCAACCTAAAAAAACAATAAAGGTTATCATTATTAGTTTTCCGAAACCACCCTTAAAATATGATTTCGTGGTGGTAAAGATTTTTGATTACTTTTACTGCACATATCTTCTTTTTATGATGTAGGGGAGCACTAAGGAGGGATTTTTGGAAAATCAACTTTTTAAGGGGTTAAAAGGGAGACATTTATTTGTATGAAAAATCTTATTCCCTTGGCAAAATAATAAAGGTTGGCATCATTAGTTTTTAAACGTAGGGGTGTCAAAGTTTCTTTGAAGAATCAAATGGCACTAAAACGGGGACCTCTACATCGATTTGGAACTACCGAACTTGACCGTTTGTCTCAGGTAAACATAGTTGTGAGTGACGTTTTAGTGACGCGTAATTTACGCGTAATTTACGCATATTAGATTTTTGTGTAGTGCCGCGTAATTTACGCAGCATTCGTTTTCATACTAAAGTAATTTTTGGTCCACCCGAAATTATACGTCACAAAAAACCCGACCAGTCTTCTGCTCCGTATATCCTCTATACATATAAAATGCTTTGTCCTGAATGACTGACTGACGGATCAACGCACAGCCTAAACCGCTGATCGTAGAGACCTGGAACTTGGAGAGTATGTTTTTTGTATGACGTAGGCATCACATAAGAAAGCATTTTCCGAAATTCTTCCCCTAAGGGGGAGAAAAAGGGGGAAAAAGTTTGAATGAGAAATATTAATTCCTTCAGCTAATATTCTTGAAACTTGGCACACATAGTATAATCTAAATAAATGATAAAGGTTGACATTATTAGTTTTTTGCAACTACCCCCGAAAGATGATATAGGGGATGTTATTTTTTTTTGAAGAATCTGATTTCTTGGGCGAATAAACATGAAACTTGACATACATATCATCATAAATAAACAATCAAGGTTGTCATTATTAGTTTTTTGCAACTACCCCCAAAAGATGATTTAGGGGATGTTATTTGTTTTGAAGAATCTGATTTCTTGGGTGAATAAACATGAAACTTGACATAAATACCATCATTAATAAATAATAAAGGCTTTCATTGTTGGTTTTTCGAAACTACCTCCAAAAAATGATTTAGGGGATGTAATTTTTTTGAAGAATCTGATTTCTTCGGTGAATACACATGAAACTTGCCACAAATACCATCATAAATAAATAATAAAGGCTTTCATTGTTGGTTTTTCGAAACTACCCCCAAAAGATGATTTAGGGGAAGTAATTTTTTTGAAGAATCTGATTTCTTCGGTGAATAAACATGAAACTTGCCACAAATAATAACCTAAATGAATAATAATGGTTGCTATTATTATTGTTTGACACTACCCCCAAAAGACGATTTAGGGGAGTATTTTTCTTTTAAAGAATCTTATTACTTCAGTTAACTTGACATAAATACCAATCTTTATAAACAATAGAGGCTTTCGTTGTTAGTTTTTCGAAACTACCCCCAAAAGATGATCTAGGGCATGTTATTTTTTTTGAAGAATCTGATTTCTTGGGTGACTAAACATGAAACTTGACATAAATAAACAATAAAGGTTGTCATTATTAATTTATTTCAACTACCCCCAAAAGACGATTAAGGAGGTAATACAGTGTTTTTGAAAATCTGATTTCTTGGGTCAATAAACTTGAAACTTGCCACATATACTAACCTAAATGAATAATAAAGGTTGCTATTATTATTTTTTGAAACTACCCCCAAAAGACGATTTAGAGGTGTTAAAGTTTTTTTGAAGAATCTTATTACTTCAGTTAATAAACTTGAAACTTGACATAAATACCAATCGAAATAAACAATAAAGGCTTTCATTGTTAGTTTTTCGAAACTACCCACAAAAGATGATTTAGGGGATGTTATTTTTTTTTTTTAATCTGATTTTTTGGGTCAACAAACATGAAACTTGACATATATACCAACCTAAAAAAACAATAAAGGTTATCATTATTAGTTTTCCGAAACCACCCTTAAAATATGATTTCGTGGTGGTAAAGATTTTTGATTACTTTTACTGCACATATCTTCTTTTTATGATGTAGGGGAGCACTAAGGAGGGATTTTTGGAAAATCAACTTTTTAAGGGGTTAAAAGGGAGACATTTATTTGTATGAAAAATCTTATTCCCTTGGCAAAATAATAAAGGTTGGCATCATTAGTTTTTAAACGTAGGGGTGTCAAAGTTTCTTTGAAGAATCAAATGGCACTAAAACGGGGACCTCTACATCGATTTGGAACTACCGAACTTGACCGTTTGTCTCAGGTAAACATAGTTGTGAGTGACGTTTTAGTGACGCGTAATTTACGCGTAATTTACGCATATTAGATTTTTGTGTAGTGCCGCGTAATTTACGCAGCATTCGTTTTCATACTAAAGTAATTTTTGGTCCACCCGAAATTATACGTCACAAAAAACCCGACCAGTCTTCTGCTCCGTATATCCTCTATACATATAAAATGCTTTGTCCTGAATGACTGACTGACGGATCAACGCACAGCCTAAACCGCTGATCGTAGAGACCTGGAACTTGGAGAGTATGTTTTTTGTATGACGTAGGCATCACATAAGAAAGCATTTTCCGAAATTCTTCCCCTAAGGGGGAGAAAAAGGGGGAAAAAGTTTGAATGAGAAATATTAATTCCTTCAGCTAATATTCTTGAAACTTGGCACACATAGTATAATCTAAATAAATGATAAAGGTTGACATTATTAGTTTTTTGTAACTACCCCCACTATCGATTTAGGGGTTGTTGAATTGTGTATCGAAGAATTTTATTTGAAGGGTTACTAAACTTGAAACATTGTACAAATACTAACTTAAATAAATAATAAAGGTTGTTATCATTAGTTTTTCGAAACTACCCCCAAAAAAACTTGGCGTAAATATCGAACTAAGTAAGCAATAAAAGTTGATAATTATTAGTTTTTAGAAATAGAGTTATTTTTTTTGAAAAATCGTATTTATTAGGATAATAAAATTGATACTTGACATAAATACCAATCTAAACAAACAATAAAGGTTGATATTATTAGATGTTCGAAACTTCCTCCAAAATACGATTTAACAGGTGATAAAGTTTTGTTAAAGAATTTTATGTCTAGGGTTAATAAACTTGATAGTTGACATAAATACCAACCTAAGTAAACAATAAAAGGTTGTCATCATATTTTTTCGAAACTACCCCCCAAAATAGGATTAAGTGGCTTTTAAAGTTTGTTAATAATCATACTGGACAAGGATTCGTTTTTGATGTAGATATCTAGGGGAGCACGAATAAGGAATTTTCGACAAATCAACCTTTCACCATCATCATAATTTAGCCAAAAAACATCCACTGCTAGACATAGGCCTTCCCCAAGCGCCGCCACACTGATCGGTCCTGTGCGTTTCGCATCCACAGGACTCCCGCAGCCTTGACCAGGTCGGACATCATAATTTGCGTTTTCTGGTTCGCAGTCGCCACTGAACTGTCAACATTTAAGGGGGTGAAAAGGGGGAAATTTGTTTGTATGAACAATCTCATTCCGTGGAGATAATTAAATAATCAAAATTTACTTAATACGTTTTTTAAAACTACCTCCCCCCTGATAGGGTTAAGTGATGTTAGTTTTTTTTAGGCATCTTACTGAGCAATCTAACTAACATTAACAAAAAAATAAAAAGAGAAAAAGGGTATATTAAGTTTTAAGGGATGGATTTTACTTTGAAGCGGTAACCTAAAATGTATTATTCTTTAAGTCAAATAACGAATCGTCCCAAACCTATAAACCGTAGAACTTTACGAAACCACATTTTTATTTGGTTTAATAACAGCTTATTTTTGGTTGCCATCAAACGAACGAAGTCGCGGGCGGAGTTCATATTATAAATGTGAAAGTAACTCTGTCTGTCTCTCTGTCTACCTTTTCACGCTTAAACCGCTGAACCGATTTAGATGCAATTTGGTTCGGCGATATTTTGAGACCCTGGGCAGGACATAGGACAGTTTTTATCCCGGCAATCATATTTAAGGGGGTTTGTATGGAAAACCTACAATATTATGCCGCGATATAAAAAATAAGCTAATCAAATTATTACTGCTTCGCAGACGAAGTCGCGGGCAACAGCTAGTCATCAATATAAATTCCCAAAAACTTAACTTCCCTAACAAGCTCAATTTTTACTTTATCCAGCTCAATGTCCATAATATCTTTGCTACGCGCAGTGGTTTTAAATAACATAATATTGGTTTTAGACGTGTTTATTATAAGCATATTTGCGTTAAACCAAGAATGAAACGTCTCCAGAGCTGCATTCACCTTAACAGTAAGGTCATGGATATCATTAGCTGCAACTATAGCATTTGTGTCATCCGCAAACACTACAAGTTGCACGTCCGGCAAAAGTTTACTTATGAAATTGATTAGGGTTCCCTATTGGTTTTAATAGGCTCAAGAGCAGTAAATTTACTCTCGAGGGAAGACATTAGCTCCTCCAGCATTGGTAATTCACGAGGATTTCTGCGTGTTTCTTTGTATCCAGCATATGTTGTTGTGCTAAGCAAGTGAACAAACAACGGATCTAATGTATTTGTATCAACGCCGAGATTGTGTATCGCGTGAATACATTCAGTTGAAGTATCATACAACCTTTTGATGTCTAATGATGTTTGCCTTTGGATGTTGGGTTGGATTAGTAAAATTTCGATGTGATTGGTGAAAAGAAGTTGAGTGTTTATTGTCCCGGTGTAATAAGATATCCCACGCGGTATCGTAGTTATCCGATGATATATGGAGAAGATAAATGAGACGCTCTGCCTCACCCTTAAATTTGCCCTTAAGATGCTGCAACTTTTGAGGTTTCGTTATCGAATTGCTGTTATGAATTGTCTCGGTTAACAAGTCATAAAATGTTGGCCATTGTGTGTAGTTCCCGCTGGATGACGGGATTTCAATGTACGGGCACGAGGTTGATTTCTCTTAATGAGTTGTTGAGGCGATTTTCTTATTCAGCTCTCTTTTAATGTTTTTGTAGGCCAATTCATGATTTTTGACTCCTCGTCGTATGATAAGTCACCTCCAGCTAGGATATGATCGATTTGCAAATGTTGTGCATCGATCATTGTCCACTTTGCTTGGATGTTTTTGAGCTCGTCCTCAAGTTCCCGTTTCTCTGATATTTGATCAATTTTGATACCTTTGATCAGCCGAGTGAATGTCCTAAAGGTTGTGCGTTGCAGTGATATTAATTCGTCTAACTTGGAATCAGGGTGAGTTGATTTGTTTGATTTACCGTAAGACGAAATGAGATTCCGCACAGCTTGATAGTGATCTTTGCGCTTTGGATACGTAGATACGTAGTGTCGAGATAATAGTCGGCCGCCACATCTTTACGTTTCGATATTTTCTTATAGTTTTGTTCGAACTCTCCCCAGAGGTTGTCTATCGTTTCTAAACGTTTCCTGATGTATTCCGTGGTTTTGCGGGATTCCGAGTCCTTGCTTAAGTTGATCTAGATAATAGTGAAGTTGGCGATGATTTCCGATTGACGGGCAACAAGATTATCCTTGATGAAGGTAGGTATAAGGAACAGTCTTACTTGGAAATATGATGATACACGTGATGATAATGCTGATTGCGGAAGCTGAACCCTCGGCAGCCACCCGATGGTGAGCCCCAAGGAGTCTGATCATGTTGATCATGTCACGCCGTGTTTTCACCACGACCGTGCTGTCGAACTAAGCTAGGTTGCTCAGGTCTAGCATAAATGAATGAAAAAGTAGTAATTCACTAGTAGAGTCCACTGCACTGATTTGATCACAGAACCAAGTTCGCGAGAGGTTGACATTGAGCCGTGCGCGCGTTAGCTCAAAGTACCGCGACGAGGTCCTGATGCTAATCTCGAAGGACCAAAATAAATATAAGGGATCCCTCCATTTATTGATGATACCGGGGCGATTCTATGGGGATGATGATGAAATAAAACCGACCACCGCGAATGTCCGTTGAACACTGACATAGAATGCACGGCGCGTGAGTCTCTAAAATAATGTGCGGTTCCGTACAATCAGTATAGAACGTCGGCACGGTTTCTTTGTATGGGATGAGACACCACTGGTAATAGGGTCCCGTTTTTACCCTTTGGTTACGGAACCCTAACAATGAAGTCCCCCCGCCGCATTTGTAAGCAATAAACTCAAAAACTACTGAACGTATTTTCATTCGGTTTTCATTAATAGAAAGAGTGAGATATAAGGAAGGGTTTTGTGTATAATTTCTCACAGGCGAAGCTGGGGCGGGTCGTTATATATTTAAAAGTTGATATTGAAATACTCACCGTTCCATTTTCAATCATCACCGGATATTTCATAATTTCAATAGCCAGTTGAGTGTAAAACAGAGAGTGAATGAATATTTCTATGATGTAGTAGAGTATCTGAAACGTCAAAAGAACGATAAGGAGTACATTCCATGATACAAACAAATAACAAACAAAGACAAGAGGGTACGTGTGGTTTAGAAAATTAATTATAAAGAGAAAAAAATATGTTATATGCATATCGTTTCTTAAAGGCAATATGTGCAACTACTTATCCGATTACATTAAATAATTTACTGATATAAAACTACACTATTGCTGATTTTATCTCGGTAAAATGTAGTAGTAACTGCGGGATAAACCACAGAAGCGAAACCGTGAGAAAAAGCTAGTAACTAATATAAAAAACATATAATTATTTTACTTACGAATTGCTGAAAACATTTTTTGTGGATGTTATAACATTCTAATATGCCAGCGTAAGCGTTAAGAATTTCTTTGCAACAACTTTCTTCGTGTGTATCTATGTCATGGAGATTTATAGCATACATTTTCCACTGAATTATATTTATTTCCAGCAATTTAAATACACGTATTGCATAAAGTATATTAAAATCGAAGAAAATCACTAAGTAACTGACAAAGATGTAAAAGAAAGGTGCTTTAAGCAGAACACAAATAGAAGTGAAAACAATGACGTAACTACTGATAGACACGACCACAGTTATCCAATTCCAATAAATGAACTGTCTGGTACTACTTTTGCTGTTCAAAATCCTGTGTACATTTTGATAAGTTAGAACAAAGTTGATATCATTTCTGGATCCAATGACCCCGATCACGAAATTCATAACGGATCCGAAAGAATAGAAGATGCAGTCGAAATAAATGGCGACGGACATGAAAGTAGTAAATCCAGAAAAAAATTTGCTAGCGCAGAGCAAATAGAGGCGGTATGTGAATGAAAATATGCATGCTAGTGTGGCAATCATTGAAATAAAGTTAGATATGAAACTATTTGGAGTTATGCAATTGTTTTTGATGTGGTATTTAGGACAAAAGGAAATATATTGCATCAGATTCAAAGGCAGCAGTATCGATTGCACGTCTTTGTCTACCATTTTACTTAAAACAATTTTCCCCAGGTAATTTCGTCTCATATTAAAAAGTTGGATCATTTTTTAATAGACCAATACCGGATGCTTTCTATTTCACGAGTGTTAGAGCAATCGATGGGAAACATATTAAAATGCAGTACATTAAATAAATTGTTATGATAATAAAGTGCGGATCAATAATTAAAGTTTCATTCAAACTAATTTGACCAAGTCTTTCTCTTTGGTGTAATAGTTGCTCGCGTTACTGTTGAGCATGAGATTCTGAGGTTCATTCCTGGGTCGGGCAACGTATTATTGGGTATTTCAATCTGAGGTTTCCCTGATGATATTAATTTTATTTTTATTTGGTATGCACATAATTTTAATTTCGCATTTATTAATGTTTAATATTATGGACTACATAATGAATAAATAACTTAATTTAGGCTCGCCTTATTTAGTACTGAAGCCACACCAGTACTTACAGGTGAACATCTAAATGATCTTGAAGCGCAGCGATATGTTGCATGTACTATTTTATGCGAGAGGTTACGGACTTTTATCGCAGCGTGACCGTCCAATAATCACATGATTACTTAAACCACAGATTGACATGTGGGACCTGATTTCTCACGGGTGATGGACACTGAAGAGTAAATATTTTCCTTCAAGCTTGTTTCCTCACCATTCTGTCACAAAGTAGGCAAGCGGCGGCAGATAGAGAGTCCACTGCGAACGACGCGGTATTTTGCACGCACACATTGACATTACGATTTTACAGGGAATAACGGGCAGTATTGGTCAGAGCTCAGTCGCGGCTAACACTGGCTGTCACGAGTGTTAGCGCGGGCGTTTGTGATTCACTTTTTTGCAAGAAGTTCAAAATAAATATTTTTCAATGCCTTGCCCATTCCCCATCAAATACTTAAGGAAAATGCAAATTTTCCACACATGGAAATACCGTGCATAAAAACGAGGTGGCGATCGATGAATTATTATCTACCAGTGGTCTTTTATTTTTAAAAACAGAACAGAGTTTCACTAAAATAATAATTTTACTAAAATAACACAAACAACACTTTCTTATTTCAAAAATAGTAACGAATATTTTAATTAATTTATATTATGAGGTAATTTACAGGGCAACCTCAACGAAAATCCTAAGTAAGTAAGTCCTTCGGAATGTACAGTTATTATTTTCCATTTTTCTTATTCATTGTATAATTGGATTGTAGAAATAAAAAATAAAACTTTTTTTTTAAGTAATTAGAAACTTTACATATCATTAATAATATTGTAGTTACAAAAACCTCTTATTTTTTAATTTTTCTATTTATTATAAGCAATTGAAAATCTTTATTTTAAATTTAGTCGCTAAATACCAAATTTAATTTATTTCAAATTAAAAATGACTGAGTTTTATACATACTTTAATCCCCTATTTCACCCCTTTTGGGGATGAATTTCTATAAATCCTTTCTTAAATGACGCCTACAGTATAAAATCAACATCCTCCAAAAATTTCAAACTTCTATCAGTACTGGTTTAGGCTAGGCGTTGATATGTCAGTCGGGACATTGCCTTTTATATATATAGATATTTACAAGTTTGAGCCGTTTGGGGATAAGACATTAGGTCCATGGGGTTCGAGTGCTCATCGAGTGTTTCGAGACATAAGTAAACGGTTAGACGACTGTTCGCGTGACCAGAGGGCTGGCCTTTTCTTCAGCCGGAGAATCAGCATTGCCGTTCAACGTGGCAATACTGCCAGCGTTCTGGGCACGTTTTCCATTGACATCGATGTGGACGAACTTTTTTAAGCTCAATGAGCCCTTTTGCCTCTCCCCTTTGTATGTAAGTTTGTTTTGTTATTAGTCATAAGATTAGTAATATTCAATTGTATATATTATTCGTAAATATTTTTTTTAAATTAATTTTCTTAATGTTAATATTATGAGATTGCCGATTTGTACTAAAAAATTGAGAATAGTTTTCTTTTTCAATTTAACATATTTATTGAATCAAAATAATTACCATTATTATCTATACATTGCTGCCATCTAATAGGAAGGTCATTTATGTCTTTGCAATAGAACTCTGGTGATCTAGATTCGACAGACTGTGTGAAAGCATTATGTACTGCCTCCTGAGAAGAAAACTTTTTATCACGTAAAGAACAATGGCGAGATTTTAGCTGACTTAAATTTGAGCGTCTGAAAGTGAGTTATATACGTAAGACGTTCTATTAATTGTCTACATTTTTTAAATATATTATTGGGCTGGTTCAAAACGGATAAAAAAAACATAATAAATAAAAAGTTATTTGATTTTTTAGTTAATTTCTTTAGCTTAGTGTTGCCCTTATATATTTTATCTGCTAAGTGACAAGTAGTAACTATATTAATTAATAATTTAATGTATTTATTGCAGTAAATAAGTTAACAATACAGTTTATGTCTAAGTATAGATGTTCCTCGCAGATAGATAAGAATATTGTAGTGTAGTAGAAATAATTGAACTACTTTTAATTAATGATTGGCAAAAAGACTAGTATCCAAGTTTAAAAAATATAGCTTGGTTGTTGACGAGGACGACGACCTTTTGATAAACGTTGACGTTTATCAAAAGGTCGTCACTTAGTTTAAATAAAAATACTCATTCCAAAGAGTATATTATACATTTCATGCTGAAATAACTAGGTAAGGGAAATGCTAATGCGATATTTCCCTTTTACTTCCACGAAATTGAATAATATTACCAATTAAACACATTATTCAAAGTTACCCAGACATAACCTACAAAAGTTTATGACTGAATATATATTAATCTCGACATTCTCGAACAAAAATTCTTGAACAAACTAATTCAGAACATCACCCAGAGTTAAACCAGATATTTTTCATTTAAAGACGTAGGAATTTAATCTCAGCTAAAAAAATGTATGGGCACCTGCCATTGTTCTTTGTCCAAAACACGAAAAAATCATGGAGCAATAATGGTGAATATCGATTCATGAGTCGGGGCTGTTTCACTGATAGTTTTGCTATCATTGTTCGGAGTTCGGCACAGTCGACATTTGCCGTTATTGCTTGACCAGAACGGAGAAAGCTATAGTGAATAACACCATGCTGAGACCACCAAACAGTTACCATTACCTTTTTATTGGTAAGCTTTGCCGATATTTGGCAACAAAGGTCAGTTGAAACTAAATTATTGTTATTAACTTCTTTCACTTTCGTATTTCTTTACAATATAGGTATTTTGTACGCTCTTTTTATTTCTTTTCAGGTTGTATTAATATTTGGCATAAATGTTGCATGTAGACATTAAGATTTTGCAAGCAGTACCTTTGTGCTCTTTTATCTGTATTATTTCTTTTCTCTGTTAAGTGTTTTGTGTGTACATAAATAAATAAATAAATAAATAAATAAATACTAATGTTGTCGAGAACCATGGGCAGGTTCTTCTTGTCCAGGTCAAAAACACAAAACAAAAAAAAATTGCAAGATCGTTCGCATACAGGGGCCTTTTTACAACATAGTTAAGAAATACAAAGCGCTTCGTTCAACAAAAGCGATGTATAACAGATTTTTTCAAAATTAGCAAAATGGAAAATGCACTAGCCAACCCATTGGAATAAATAAAGGACATGGCCAGAATTTGTATAGAGCTGTGCCCTAACAAAAAATATTCATGTACATTGACATAGAGTACGTCGTATTAAAGCTTAGAGCTTTGGCTTTACAATAGTTTAAGTTTTGTGATCATAGAAGAAGCGAGAGACACTCTAAAAAGAAAACAAAAAAAAATGCCTAATCATTTTGAATAGCATGACGTCGTTAGTGGCACGTGTGATAGTTGACAGTGACAGTTAACAATGACAGTGACAGTTGACAATGACAGTAACAGATGAGTAATTGAGTGCCTTTCAGAATGTATGAAAAAACTAAATGTATGAAACACTCTCACTGCCGGTGTTCCAAGCATTTTCATAGAATTACGCTTCGACAGTCGGCTAGTGAAGAAACAGTCGAAAATCAAAATACCAATAACGTAATCACAATGATGTAAGTAGGAAATAGTCTGTCCTTTGAAATATCGTGTTAGGGCAGGCCGCGATGGCGAGGAAGAGCTCGTCGTTTACTTATATTACTGGGATATTATGACTATTATAAATCATACATCCTCATAGCGACTTAGCAAAAAATATACAATTGGATATGCAACAAAACACTAAAATAGAACTGTAACTAACAACTGTAACAGTAACTGTCTTTATCTGTATTTTGTAACTGCGGTGTTAAAGATGTTACAATATGCCTTCTCATTCGAGTTGTGGCCACACTACAATTCAGGCACCTTGACATCATGAAATCGTGACTCGTGAGCGTCCAAATTCATATGGTAAACAAACAAGTCCAGTAAGCACAGCACTAATATTCACGAAGAAGCGTAAACGAAAGGCCGATAAACGATATCGTGGGGTTAAGCTAAAATATCCAACAGAATAACAAACAAGAACACGTGATATGATCAACGCAAGACTGCACCACAGATTAGACATTATACGGCACCAGTGCAGTGCGCGCACGTAGAAACGTCATAATGACTAGGACGTTCGGATACACAATGGCATATATTGTCGATGCATTCAGCATTATGGTGACGCGCGGTAGCTGAAAAATGGTAAGGTATGGTATGGTAACATCGCAACTGAGGCGGGCCGCGATGTCTTATGGAGATGCCCAGGTACATCGTATGGGACGATGTCGCGGCTAAGGGTTGGAGGCCGCGGCAGGAGAGGAGTGCCGGTATTGTGGTGCGCCGCTCACCGTACCTTCCGCGGCCCGGACGGGGTCGCCACCGTCTGATGTAGTACGCGGTGCGGCGCGGCCGCAGGGGAGGACGAGTGTCGGTATTGCGTTAGCTGCTCCCCCTATCCCCTGCGGCCGAAAAATGGTAGGTGGCGGGGCCATTGACCTTGACCCGTCATAGGGGGACCACGGGTGCCATACACGGGGTCGTCTGTCGCCCATGTGCTGATTTGGTCCCTGGGGTGGTCACGGCGTACAGAGTGTTCTGGTGCGCCGGTGATGGGGGTACTCCCCCGAGGAAGGTCCGGTATGCATGAGCATTTCTCCACGAAAAAAAATTAAAAAAGGAGCAGGACCGTAGCAGGTGGCGTTGTAGTTTTTGCTTGTCCACATAACAAAAGGCGTGAGTTTGTTTGAATATTTTTAGGGTTAGTAGAATGGATGAGTTTGATGATAATAGTAAATAATGTTCAACACATAGGGTATAAAAGTAGATATACGTGGGACACTCAGAAAGTTTTGCGAAACTAAAAAAAATTGTTCTATACGTACATATATTTTTATTAAATCTTTTCAAAGTACTTTCCACCAGCCTCTATACAAAGATTCATGCGCCTAAACCAGTTTTCAAAACACTTTTTCCAGTCCGCCGCAGACACCTCGTTTACAGCCTGCTCGAACGCAGCCAGCGCATCTTCCGGCGACGAAAATTGTATCCCTTTGAGCTGATTTTTTATTTTTGGGAATAAAAAGAAGTCACACGGTGCTAGATCAGGGCTGTAAGGAGGGTGACCCAGGAGTTTGACTGGCGTGCTGTCCAGGAAGTCCCTCGTTTTGAGTGCGGTGTGCGCAGGTGCATTGTCGTGGTGGAGCAGTAGCCCGCGGAGCCCTGTGTTTGGTCGCTTGTTGCTTATAACAGAGAAAACTTCTGGCAAACATTTGGTAGTATACCATTCGGCATTAATGCTTCTTTGATCCCGTAAGGGAATTGATACCAAGTGGCCAGTCAAATTAAAAAAGCTAGCGATCAAAATCTTACCCCCGCTTCTAGATCGCTTCACTTTGGTAGGCGTTGGCTCATTTTGAAACACCCAAACAGTCGACTGGCGCTTGGTTTCTGGGTCGTATTGATAAATCCAGGACTCATCACCTGTAACGATGTCGTAAACACGCCGAGACGAGCCTGCTTCAAATTTGTTAAGCATATCACGGCACCATTCCACCCGGGCCTGCTTCTGAGCATCGGTGAGGTTGTGCGGCACCCAGCGTGATACTATCCTCCTCACGCGAAGATGGCTGTGTAGAATCTCGTGAACGCTTCCCGATCCAATCTTCAATATGTGTTGAATCTCCTGATATGTAATTCGCCTATTGTCTTGGATTAAATTTTTCACTGCTAGCACGTTTTCTTCGGTAACAGCCGTCAAAGGGCGACCGCTTCTTTCGTCATCCCCCAAAGTTGGTCGACCGCGCTTGAATTCGTTATACCAACGATACACGGTTGCCTTGGAAGGGCCTTCATCCATGAATGCCATTTGAAGTCTATCGTACGATTCATCCGGTTTCAGGCGACACTTGAAATCGTATAAAATCATAGCTCTAAAATGTTCCCGGCGCAGATCCATATTTCAGTGAGACACAATACTTTGAATTAACTCGCAAAAAATGTGGAGGGAAATTTTGAAATTGGAACTTACTTATTTTTACTTATAAATAATCATATTTTCGAAAAACATTATAACTGGCCAGTCTCCCATATATAAAAACTTTTTTTCGCAATACTTTCTGAGGGGCCTGGTATTGATTTTTCAGCTGCAAAAACATTTATTACATCACAGTAGGTAGTAGGTGCGTATAGATACACACAATATTGTTAACACAGTCGGGTAAAAAGATGCAGATGTCAATTGCTAGCCGCCAGTTTGAAATAAGAACTTGCACGATAATATTTTTGTAAAAATCATCGGAAGAGTCCGTTTATGATGTGGCCTCTGTGGTCGGCCTTGTGTATTTAATTTTCAAAGACTTCGCTCCAATTTAAAATTTGATAGCTTATATCGATGACAGTAGGCGTAGCTTAGAACCTCAGAGGTCGATTGTCAACTTTTCGACTTCAGCCCCTTAATACCAAGTTCCACAAACATATTAGCCAAACAAATTTCCACCTTTTTTTCTCCTTACGGGTGGAATTTCCAAAAACCAATAAATACATGAATTCTTTTTATCAATCAAGAGCGTAAATGTAAATTTTCACGTGTCCAATTATAAAACTGTAGAAATTTCATACAAACTTTCAACCCTCTTTTTACCCACTTAGCTACTGGGTTGTGGAGGTCAGATAGGAACTCGCTCTATGTAAAACACTGATACTCAGCTGAATCCGGTAAGATTGGAAGCCGACCCCAACAACTTGATTGTGCGCTTCCATTGCAAACGCTGGCTAAACATTACGAGATAGATCAATATCATGTAATATGTAATTGAATATCTTAAAAAGATCTACAAAACAATCCGTGATGGTATATATCTATCTCCTAAGGATATCCCACAGTAACCATTTTTATCTTGCATTGCACCCGTGCAAAGCCGGGGCGGGTCGCTATTTACTTATATAATGAAAAGGGAAAATTGACATTTTGTAAAATGTAAAGGTAAAAACCAAAAACCCTGTGTACCATAGACTACTTTTGTCCTGAAAAAGTCCAAGTAAAGGCCACTGGAACGAAGCCGTACGAAAAATTTAGTAATCAATTTAAACAAAAGCAATAGTATAATTTTTCGTATTATATTCAAATTACAAAAATGCAAACTGTAGCAACACAGCAGTGTAGTTAGTTAGAAGACTCATCAGTGTTAATTGTAACGCAGCGTCGACGTAGAACAAGCCACACACACGTATCTTGCTGAATGATGCTCGATGCAAGCGTAGTACATTTTTGCATAGTTTTTTCACAACAACTGAAAATTATTAAAATTAACTTTACATATAATATAAGCAGTGGTATGCATATAATAGAGCAGTGGTGGCCCAGTGGTATATTTCTTTCTTTCTTTCTTTCTTTCAAAACGGTGAAGGAAAACATCGTGAGGAAACCGGCATGTCCTAGAACCAAAAATTCGAAGACATGCGCGGGCCCAGTGCGGGTTGGCGGATGTCAATCCGCCAACCCGCACTGGGCCCGCGTGGTGGATTAAGGCCCATTCCCTCTCACAGAGAGGAGGCCTGTGTCCCTGCAGTGGGAACATTAATAGGCTGATGATGTGTGATGATGTGATACATATAATAAAATCGTAGAGACGTCAAAACTTATTAAATATGTTTGAGAAAAAGTAAAACCTACGGGGTAGGTATATGAAGGATACTGAAGCAATTTTTTAATTTCAATTTTTGTGTTTGTCTGCCGTTGTGTTTGTCCAAGATTTGCCCCGTACAAAATATCAATGACGATTTCATTCACATTGCCGGCGAGCATGAGGTTGATAAAGGCCGTCATCTCCTTCAAAAAGGACTCTTTCTTCTGACGCTTCCCCGCGCACATTAAATCCTTCAAATGATGTTGGGCTGTAATTTTAATATATTGTTTTTAGGATCGGGGGCGTCGGGGAAGGTGAGATCATCTGCCAGGGTAGGGTGTTTGTTCTCCATAGCCGTCTATGTGCCCTGTGCAAAAAGGATGGCGGCATTCGTCCCACTGCCGTAGGGTCTACCTAAAGACGTATCGAAGCCAAAATTTGCTGTGTTTTTTACAGCGAAGCACTGGCCAGCAAATTCCAGCCAGCAGCTCGGCTTCGGGTCCAAAGGGAGCTGTGAGGCTAAGGTATACGCCCTTTATATCTACTACAACAGCAATGAAGGTGAAGTTCAAGTATAAGTTTACCAGCCTTCCTCTCCTCGGTCCACTGTACTGATAAGTTAACCAGGAACATCTTATCTTCCTCACTCGTTGATTTGGAGGTACCGTATTTGACCGATGCGTGGCAAATGGCTTGTCCCAATACGGATCTGCCCGATAATCTGTCCCCCAAGACGATGGGATGTGCCGCTCTGCAGTATTATTCAGAATAACCTTATAAATATATCGTGTTGTACTGCTGAGCGTGCGCGTTTGCTGGCTGTGGGATGGGAGTCGGGTGACTTATCGGTGCCAATGTGTTGAAGCTGTCGGCAGCCTCGGGCACCATTGCCTGTCTTACAGCAAGGGCGCGGGCCGCGTAGCACGGCACGCCAGCATCAATGACATTATTCGTCGAGCCCTTATCACCACTGGCTAGCGGCTTGGTACGTGACGATTGGAAGAGACCAGATGGCATGACGTTGGTGCCGTGGACGGTGGCGAAATCTGCGTCGACACCCTTACGCCATCCCATGTTTCAAGTACGGCGGGCTTTGCTGGCGCTGCTACTGCTGAGGCCCTCAAGCGGCGCAAATACAGTAACCTAATAGTTAATTACAGTTTTGAGCCGCTTGGGGTCGAAACGCTTAGGTCATGGGGCCCGAGTACACGTCTACTTTTTAAGGAGATCTCTCGCCAACTGATTGACAATATGCATGAGCTAGCTCGTTAGCTATGATGGGCTAGCTCGTTCTTTGCGCAAATAATCAGCATTGGCATTCAACGTGGCAATGCTGCGAATCTTCTGGGCATGTTCACGGATGAAAGTGATGTGAAGGTGTACTTCGACGCCTAGGTATTCATACAGCAGCAGAAAAACCTCACCCCCTAGTAATACTTAAAACTAATAAAATAAAATATAATCAATTTCTCGGGATTGCTTGTTAAAGGATACAATATTTTTTCGTATAATTTGATTAAATTACCTGAGCAATTTGAATTCAAAATAAAAGCACAAGGATCTTGAACACTTTCAATAGCTAAGTCGAATTTCTCGAATTGCACACACAGTTTTGTTAGCCACATCATGTTCTTAATCATCCAACATAATATCGACAGAAACGGTAAAAATGTTGCATTCTGTAAAAAAATAAATACCGATTAAAAATGAATCTGAAATATGGGGATGTATAAAATTATCACTTCATCACGTAATCTTTATCCGCGCGATTTAAACATATACAAAAAATTCTTCCATACAAACGTAGTCTAGAGATTACGCCACTGTTTGACGATGTACGTTCAAAATAAAACCTGGCTAAGTGCGAGTGGAACTCGCGTACGAAGGGTTCCGTACCATTATCGCAAAAAAACGCCATAAAAATCACGTTTGTTGCATGGGAGCCTCACTTAAATATTTATTATATTCTGTTTTTAGTATTTGTTGTTATAGCGGCAATTGAATGAAAAAATGTTAATTCATGATGTCCTCGTTACGGCGTACGATGTTAATCTCTGATTCTACGATGCTTATTTGATTTCTTAAAAGTTTCTGTAGATGTTTTTCATTATGACTGATCTGCTCGATGTCTCCCTTATATTTTTCAGCAAACCTTTTGTCTAGTACACCGAATAACGAGTTCGCAATATAGCCCACGCTGTTTACTAGACCTCTTTTCAGCCTCTTCGGACTTTGATATTTAAGTAACATATCATAATGTTCAATTTCGCTTATTTCATGTTCTAAATGATGAGTATTTCAATACTCTGGTTTTGTTTACTTCCATGGGTGTTGCATAATGATTTGATATGACTTAGCGTCAAGTAGCACTTGATATCGGCTAAGCCTTGCCAGTCGTCATGTTGTAGTAGACAACCAGACGCCATTCGTCTTGGATGTACTGAAGATTGGATATTCTGTCGAAGGAAATAGCTTAATTCTCTTCTAATGACGTGATTTGGAATATAACTTTGCGCTGAAGTAGATGATAATAAGATAAAAAATTGTAATAAAAAGGTGGTGAATAGGTTCTTCAATGAAAATAAAGTACATGTGTAGTGTGGTGGCAGTCGCGGGCCTCCGTGTAATGTGGTGATATGAGATTGATCAAAGATTAAATCAGTGAGACGACTGTGGCTTGATGATACGATGCTTTGATGAGTCTTTGATGCGTGCGTTTTCCAGTCGTCCAGCCACTCCAAGGATACCTCATCCATGAATGGACTAAGACATGATACTTTGCTTCTTGGATGCACATGCCCCTTTTGATTGACAAACAATATATTGTCTTCATGAAATTGACTTAATTGGTCATCTTTGATATTCTATGCATTGTCCATTTCTGATGACGTTAATGCATCTGTTTTTGATGTGTTTGCGTCGTGATTGCGTAATGAAACGCGATACCCAAGCGACGATTTTCACAATGCGAATTAAGGAACTGTAATTCTGTAAAAGCTCGTGTATCAATGAAATATGATTTTGATATAAAGCCGTGTTCACACTAAGCTTCTTGGTCTCCAAATCTGATGATTGATATGAGGAGATAGGAAGGGTGCTTGGTTCAAAATTGGTTATCCATTTCGGACCCTGCCACCACAATGGATGGCTTGATAATCTTCGTGACGTCAGACCCCGAGTAGAACAATCTGCTGCATTCTCTTCGAACTTCACATGATGCCTACTTGATTATGGAATGATACTAATGATTTTGTTAATTTGCAGAATTACACACTACAAATTGTGTCCACTTCTTCACGTCGCCTTGGATCCACCCTAAAACTATCATGGAGTCTGTCCAGGCATAAGTCTCCACATCTTGAGTTAATAATGATTTCATAACTTTCTTGATAAGTTGAGCTAGTAGTAGCGCTCCACATAGCTCTAGTCATGGTAATGATACCTTTTTGGCCAGAGGGGCCAACCTTGTTTTTGCTACAGCGAGCGTTAATGTGCTCTCGCCTTTATTTTCTGTAGCTACTACGTACGTACACAACACATGCGAATGCTTTGTCGGATGCGTCACAAAATTCATGGATTTGATATGATTGGTTTATGTTGTTGAGATAACGTGTCAAAGTCAAAGTCAAATATATTTATTCAATTAGGCCAATAAATGGCACTTTTAAACGTCATATAAATTAAAATTAACAAGTTATAAAAAAAAGTAATAAAAAAAATTATTCTGCCGTGCATTCGGAAAGTAGTTTGTTATGGAGAAGAATGCACAAGAAACTCCACAATTACTCTTTTAAAAAAAAATAGGTGTTTTACAATATTTAAATAAGTACATACATTAATATATGTGAGGACGATGCACCCAGAATAGCTCTACACACTATACTACGTACAGGTATAAAGTATTAAAAAGCATTAACAGGAAAATTAATTAATTTGATAAGTAGGAACATGGTTCTCACATACTTACAAATATTACAAACATAGGTAAAATACCTAATGGATGAAAATACCCAAACGTGGTATGATAAATTGATCTATGATATTGAAGTCATTCTTAATCTGAATCCAGTCATCTTGTATCGATTGTGGAACTTCTTCGTCCCATGATTAAATGTGATGACCATGCATTCTGAAAAAGCAATTTTACTCTAATTGATAATGGTGACAGCCAGCCTAAGGGATCAAGTAGCCTTGAAATTTTCGAAAGTAGCTGTCTCTTTGTGACGCGTTTGTCATGATAATGTAATTGATTTTGAAGGCTCCGTTGATGAGTTCCATCTTAATCCAAGTGTTTTTCTTGTTTCCGAGCACTTGAAGTCAAAGGTTGTTCAGTTGGTCTGGTGATAGATCCACTAGTAGGTCCAATACGTTATTAGACCATTGCCGAAGGTTCATACCAGCTCCTTTCAGCATCTCAATGAGTTGATGCTGAAGCTCCTTGGCTTGATGTATGGTATTTGCTCCACTAAACAGATCGTCCATATGGTATGATTGACTTAGGGCTGACGCAGCTAGAGGTTACTTGTCGGCATCGTCTATTGCCAGCTGTTTTAGCGTTCGCATATCTAAGTAAGGAGCGGCCTTAGCACCGTACGTTACGGTAGTAAGATAGTATTCATTGAGTGCTTCTTGAGATGATTGCCGCCAAATGATTGATTCAATTCAATACAATTCAATTTATTCAGTAACAATATACATTGCGTTCGAAATAATCAGCATGAAACAGTAGGAATAATAGTATACAATTAATTAATAAGAATAAAAGATTGATTTATTCTTATTGATTATTCAAACTAGAATAACAAGTAAAATTAATCAAATTAAAATAATATTAAACACCATGCATACATAATTAAAAATAATAATGTCAATAAAATATTAGCAATTTAAAACCAAAACAATAATTAAAATAACAATGTCAATAAATTAATAGAAATTTAAAACGAAAACAATAAAAGTTCATCACAAATTATAAAACCTTAGTCAAAAATAATATGTCAGTTTTAGGCACATTACAATTCACCTATTGAGTAGAGACATCTTTCCAACAGATATGCCTTGCCTTGAATGAGCCTGTGTACAGTATGCTCTTTAACTCTAGCGGTAATTTATTAAATATTTTAACTGCCTGATACTGTGGACTGTGTTTGACTATTCCAAGAGCCATATATTTTTTTTAAAGTGTTTAACAGTACTACTACATAAAGGCTAGGTACTGTGAGAATGCCAAGTTCTTTAAAATATGGACGACAGGTGTCTTGTTGAGAGATGCGGACAATGGTTCGGATCGCTCTTTTTTGGAGAATGAATGCCCTTTGCCAGTTGTAAAGGTAGCTATTGCCCCAAAACTGTATGCTATACATTAACTTTAAAACTTTCGCGTTTCATAATTGAAAACAATATAATTATCACGGGCAATTTAACGCGATGATTTCGATTGTTTGTTTACCTATTTCGCCCGACGTTTTGGCCGTGTTGCAACGACCGTGGTCCCGGGTAGACTGGTGTCTCGGTGTACTGGATCCGTTGGGGCAGAAAATCCTTCCTCTACCCTCACTTTTCTACACACTACACTGACCTCAGTTTGGACTCAATCAGCGCATAGTATACCATTTTTAAATGTTTTATACTCACTACATCTCTTAGAGTTCTTAAAGCATAGCAAGCCGATGATATTGATGAGTCCAATGCTGCTAATTCTTTCTTCCAATTTAACAAATCATCAATATAAATTCCCAAAAACTTAACTTCCCTAACAAGCTCAATTTTTAATTTATCCAGCTCAATGTCCATAATATCTTTGCTACGCGCAATGGTTTTAAATAACATAAGATTGGTTTTAGACGTGTTTATTATAAGCATATTTGCGTTAAACCAAGAATGAAACGTCTCCAGAGCTGCATTCACCTTAACAGTAAGGTCATGGATATCATTAGCTGCAACTACATTACTACTACATTTGTGTCATCCGCAAACACTACAAGTTGCACGTCCGGCAAAAGTTTACTTTTACGTTTTATGAAATTGATTAGATCATTAGTGAATAATATGTACAATAAAGGGCCTTAAATTGATCCTTGAGGCACTCCGGCTGTTATGTTTATCATAGCTGACCTATAGTTGGTTTTGTACCCGTTTGGTTTTGTAGAATCAAGTTCGACAAACATTTTTCTATTATTAAGATATGAAGAAAATAGCTGTAAGGCCTTGCCTCTTACGCCATAGTGCTCCATTTTTGTGATAAGTAGTTTGTGGTCAATAGTGTCAAAAGCAGCGCTTAAGTCCAAGTAAATACCCGCTACCCTCATTTTACAGTTTATTTTATTTACTACATCATGAAGTAATGTATAAATAGCATCTCCAGTACCCACATTCTTTTGGTATCCAAATTGTCTTAGATTTATTACTATATTTAAATTCAGATGTCTACTTAAGCGGTCTTTTAAAACTTTTTCGAAAATTTTTGCCAGAGTGGGCAACAAAGAAATAGGCCTATAGTTTTTTGGATCAGTTTTTGAGCCCCTCTTATGAATCGGGGCGATCTTAGCATTTTTTTGCTGTTCCGGGAAAATGCCTTCTACAATGCACTTATTATAAAAAGTCGAGAGTGGTTCAGATAAAACTGGTAAGTTGTCTTTAATTACTGATATTGGAATTTCATCATAGCCATAGGATTTCTTGTTTTGCGTACTATTCACTATTTTAGTAATTTCATTTGGAGTAGTAAGTGAGATATCCATATCGTTTGCCACACTTTCCGTACTTTCTTGAAGAAAAACGATAGCATCTTGACCAGTATTTCCAGGCATGATGTACTTGTGATCAAAGATTGAAGATGACGATCGGATTGCCTGATAAAGATTTGGCGAAACATTTTCTCTATGTCTGCCGTGATAACGTAACGATATGTTCTCCAGGTTAAGATGAGTTTCATGAGGTCCTTTTGAAGAATTGGTCCACAACACATGAGGTCATTTAGGCTTTTTTCTGATGTTGATTTCGCCGACGCATTGAAAACGACTCTAAGTTTTGTGGTTGATGAATCTAATTTCATTACGCCATGATGTGATAAGTAGAAGGCATATATTCGTCGACATTATTAGCACTACACATGTGACCCAGTTGTTGATATTCAGACATAAATGACTTATGATTTTGTGCAAATGATTCGTTAATGCACATTTTTCTTTCCAACTGTTTGAATTGTGCAATAGCCTTTGATTTAGATGATCCAAGCTGTTTTTCGTATTCGGGTTTCGTGGGTATGCCAACCTCGTATGTACCAGTGTCCAAACGATAAGTAGCTTGCTGATAAAACTCTTCACAGTACTGCTCTTCACTGGTAAGGGATGATGACGATATTTCAACGTCCTCTATCGCCCAATATTTTGACAGATCTGATAAGTCATTTGTTGCGATATGACAGTTAAATGTTCGAACGTTGCCAGACAGTATCCATCCGAGTGCGGTCTGTTGCGCAATCGGAGCCTGCGCTGGTCCTTTGATGAGACCGTCCATGATTATTTGAGTATAGATACTCACACCCAACAGAATATCTATTGGCTTAGACACGTTGTATTCTGGATCTGCTAATTGAAGATGCTGGATATGAGGCCATGATGGTTTTTTGAATGGTGCACCAGGCAAGCAGTTAGCGACCTTAGACAGAACCAGTGCTTCTGTAGTAAAATTATAGTCACCGTAGATAGATTGACAGTCGATTGATACCCGTCCTTTGCTTTGCCTAGCAGCAGCACCTATCCCTGATACTGATGCGTTGTATCGTTGACACTGTAACCCTAATCGCTGAACAGCGTTTTCCGATATTAATGATATTTGTGATCCCTGGTCTAGAAGTGCCTTAAGGGTCACGTAGCTGCTGTCAGAGCATTTGACATTGATTGACAGCGTGTTCAACAATAACTCTTCGTCATCCCCTGCAACATGATTAGCGTTAGGGTGTTTGTTTGATGACGAAATGGTCATTGGAGATGCTGATGATGATGAAGTTTCTTGAGCAGCTGATTTTGATGATGAGACACACGATTCATGGAGTATAGTATGATGATCACCTTGATAGATTTTGCAACGTTTCATCGAAGTGCATTGATTTTCATCGTGATTGAATAAGCAATTTAGATTAATATTTGATTTCGATCTGATGTCATATTCATATTTTTTTCGCAAATTGCGGGCATGATTTAAATTGCATACGGTGCATTTCGAAATTTGCGTAATGATGGCCTGATAATTTTTGTTAATTAAACCTTTATACGACGCACGAGACCGGTCAATGTGGCGACGCTTCGGGGAGGCCTATGTCCAGCAGTGGACGTCTTTCGGCTGATGTGATGATGATGAAAACTTTATAATTGTTTTGCTTAATAAGCGATTGGTTTGGGTTCCGTTTGCAAAGGTTCGTTTTATAGTATATTTTTGCACGTCTTTACAGTTTTTTTTTGCACCAAAATGTGTTACAATGCAAATTTTAACAATCGAGTAGAATCCCTCAGAAATTTAAAAATGCGCCATCTATTGGCATCAATTTTAAATGATCCGTTCAAATAATCTTTGAAATGTGAATTTAAGAGCCCAATATTCCATAATTTTTACTGAGGAGAGTTGATTAAACAAGAACATACAATGTTTATGTTCAATTCCAGAAAATGTTAATTTTACACACATTCTATTGAATTGAGTGTACATGTCGCGCCATCTAGTAAGATTTATTTGAACCAAATTTTGTTTCTTAGCAATGAGACCCCGTGGTACGGGGTTGATTTCTCTTAATAAGTTTTTGAGGAGATTTTCTTATTCAGCTCTCTTTTAATGTTTTAGTCACCTCCAAAGTCAAAGTCAAAGTCAAATATATTTATTCAATTAGGCCAATAAACGGCACTTTTGAACGTCACATAAATTAAATTTAAAAATTAAAAGTAATAAAAAAAAACAAGATAAAAAAATAAAAAATAAAAAATGATTCTACCGTGCATTCGGAAAGTAGATTGTTATGGAGAAGAACGCACAAGAAACTCCATACTTACTCTGTTAAAAAAAAAAAAAAAATTGGTGTTTTATAATATTAACATACGTACATACATTAATATATGTGAGGACGATGCACCCAGAATAGCTCTACACACAGGTATACAGTAATAAAAAGCATTAACAGGAAAATTAATTAATTTGATAAGTAGGAACATGGTTCTCACTTACTTACAAATATTACAAACATAGGTAAAATACCTAATTCAACAACAACGGAACAGTGTGTGAGTCAATTTCTAAAAAAAAAAAAAACAATGAATACAATAACTATGAATGGGAATATAAATTAACAAATTTGATTTTGTCTACACCAAAGATTGCCCTATGGAGCAGGACCAGCATGTTGCCAAGCATTCTTATCTTGAATATAATCATCTAATTTGTAATATGCTTGTTTACAAAAGGTGCTTTTAACTAAAGTTTTAAATTTACTTTCATTTAGTTTTAATATATCACAAGGTATTTTGTTATAGAATTTAACACAGTACCCCATGAAAGATGATTGTACTTTAGCTAGTCTGTAAGAAGGCTGATCTAACTTATCTTTATTTCTGGTATTACAATTGTGTCTATCACTGACTTTACTAAAGAGATGTTTATTTTTCCTTACATACATAATATTTTCATAAATAAATTGGCAAGAAACTGTCATAATATTAATATTTTTAAACAGTTCCCTAAGAGATTCACGGTGACTTAACTTATATATGGCTCTGACAGCTCTCTTTTGCAATATAAATATGGATTCAATGTCAGCCGCTCGACCCCACAGTAAAATACCGTATGACATTATGCTGTGAAAGTAACTAAAATAGACCAAACGCGCGGTTTCTACATCCGTTAACTGTCTTATCTTTCTAACAGCATAAGCGGCTGAGCTTAGCCGACCCGCAAGAGATGTTATATGAGGACCCCATTGCAATTTGTCGTCTAGAGTGATTCCCAGGAAAACTGTTTGATTTACAAAGTCCAGCTTTTCGCCATTCAATATGATATCGCATTCGGTACTTCTAACATTCGGCAATGTGAATCTAATACATTTGGTTTTTTTTAAATTTAGTACTAAATTGTTTGCCGTGAACCAATTTTGGACCTGATAAATGGAGTTATTCACGTCATCAAGATTTCGTGACCGCCGATCTATTTTAAATATCAAAGATGTGTCATCAGCAAACAACACCATCTTCGGTTGATTTTGTAGTAATTGGGGTAAATCGTTAATATAAACTAAAAAGAGGAAAGGACCCAATATCGAGCCTTGAGGCACACCCATTGTCATTTCAGACCCTAGTGAGTTTACGCCGTTTACCTGAACTTTAACTTGTCTGGCTTTTAAATATGATCTAAGTAACTCAAGGGCTGTATGTCTAATTCCATAGTGCTCGAGCTTCAACAATAGTGTCTCATGGTTAACGCAATCGAACGCCTTCGAGAGGTCGCAAAAGATTCCAATGGCGTCCTGTGCTTCCTCCCAGGCCTTAAATATGTTCTTTATTAGGGTGACACCCGCGTCAGTTGTGCAACGCCCTTTGGTAAAACCGTATTGTTGATCATAAAAGATGGAATGTTTGTTAAAATGACGCAAATTTGGTTGAGCATTAACTTTTCGAAGACCTTACTGAGAACCGGCAGAATTGACACTGGCCTATAATTATTGGCTTCTTTGCTATCCCCAGATTTAAACAATGGAACTACCTTACTGTGTTTCATGAGGTCCGGAAAAACTCCATGCTCGACACTTGTGTTAAATATGAAAGCTAAATAGGGTGCAACAGTTTCAATGATTGGTTTACACACTTTTACAGATAGTCCCCAAAGATCTTCTGTTGATTTAATTTTAAGATCTTTAAAAGCTTTCAAAATAGCCTGGGGGTTTGTATGTTGAAACTTGAACTCCGAAGGGCACGCATTTACGTTCTTTCTAAGTAAGGCAGCAGACAATGCAGGTGAGGAGTTTAAGGCTGCTGTAGTTTTAAGTGGAATATTAACAAAAAAGTTTTCAAATTCCTGAGCTACCTCTATATCTGAGTGTGTGGGGCCATGTGCAGTCGCTAAATTAAATTCTGTATTACGCTGTTTTTTCCTACCTGTTTCATTATATATTATTTTCCAGGTAGTTTTTATTTTATCATCTGCTGATTTTATTTTATTGCTAATATACAGCGCTTTAGCTATTTTGCATGCAATCTTAAAGGTTTTTGAATATTTTGAAACATATTTATCAAAACTTGTACTATTCATATGTTGCTTTAGGCCATAGAGTTCATAAAGTTTTTCCCTGCTTTTACGAATGCCTGGAGTCGCCCAATCGCTAAATATGAACTTGGTGTAAATACTTTTTGCTTTCAGTGGAAAAGTGTCATTGAATTGCGTGTTGACTACTTTAAAAAACTCGGCATAGAACTCATTTGGGTCATCTATATTCATAAAGTTTTGAACACATAATTTACTAGTCAAGGTTTTATTAATTTTTTCTAAATTTTTACATGTAATTGGTCTAAATTTTATTTGCATTTTTGAAAAGGTATGTAGGTGCTAAACGTTATTGTTTGTCCACTGTGATCAGATGTTAATTTATTTATAATTTCTTTATTTAGGTAATCACAATTACAAAAAACGTTATCTATCCAGCTAGGATATGATCGATTTGCAAATGTTGTGCATCGATCATTGTCCACTTTGCTTGGATGTTTTTGAGCTCGTCCTCAAGTTCTCATTTCTCTGACATTTGATCAATTTTGATACCTTTGACCAGCCGAGTGAATGTCCTAAAGGTTGTGCGTTGCAGTGATATTAAATCGTCTAACTTGGAATCAGGGTGAGCTGATTTGTTTGATTTACTGTAAGACGAAATGAGATTCCGCACAGCTTGATAGTGATCTTTGCGCTTTTGATACGTAGTGTCGAGATAATAGTCGGCCGCCACATCTTTACGCACCGATATTTTCTTATAGTTTTGTTCGAACTCTCCCCAGAGGTTGTCTATCGTTTCTAAACGTTTCCTGAGGTATTCCGTGGTTTTGCGGGATTCCGAGTCCTTGCTGAAGTTGATCTAGATAATAGTGAAGTTGGCGATGATTTCCGATTGACGGGCAACAAGATTATCCTTGATGAAGGTAGGTATAAGGTACAGTCTTACTTGGAAATTTGATGATACACGTGATGATGATGCTGATTGCGGAAGCTGAACCCACGGCGGCCACCCGATGGAGAGCCCCAAGGAGCCTGATGATGATGTCACGCCGTGTTTTCACCACGACCGTGCTGTAGAACTAAGCTAGGTTGCTCAGGTCTAGCATAAATGAATGAAAAAGTAGTAATTCACTAGTAGAGTCCACTACACTGATTTGATCACAGAACCACGTTCGCGAGAGGTTGACATTGAGCCGTGCGCGCGCTAGCTCAAAGTACCGCGACGAGGTCCTGATGCTAATCTCGAGGGACCAAAATAAATATAGGGGATCCCTCCATTTATTGATGATACTGCGGCGATTCTATGGGGATGATGATGAAATAAAACCGACCACCGCGAATGTCCATTGAACACTGACATAGAATGCACGGCGCGTGAGTCTGTAAAATAATGTGCGGTTCCGTACAATCAGTAAAGAACTTTGGCACGGTTTCTTTGTATGGGATGAGACACCACTGGTAATAGGGTCCCGTTTTTACCCTTTGGTTACGGAACCCTAACAATGAAGTCCACCGCCGCGTTTGTAAGCAATAAACTCAAAAACTACTGAACGTATTTTCATTCGGTTTTCATTAATAGAAAGAGTGAGATATAAGGAAGGGTTTTGTGTATAATTTCTCACGAGCGAAGCTGGGGCGGGCCGTAATATATATAAAAGTTGATATTGAAATACTCACCGTTCCATTTTCAACCGTCACCGGATTTTTCATCATTTCAATGACCAGTTGAGTGTAAACCAGAGAGTGAATGAATATTTCTATGATGTAGTAGAGTATCTGAAACATCAAAAGAACGGTAAGGACTAGTTTCCATGATACAAACAAAGAAAGAGGGTGCGTGTGGTTTAGGAAATTAATTATAAAGAGGAAAACAAAATGTTTTATGCATATCGTTTATTAAAGGCAATATGAGCAACTACTAATATTTATTTATTTATTTAAACTTCATGTACAATGGTGATACATAGGCGGACTTAATGCAGCAAAGCATTCTCTACCAGTCAACCTTTGGGTTAAAAAGAAGACAACAGTGGTAGGGGTACAAAATAAAAATAAAAAATGAACAATAATTAAAATTGGTTATTAAACTATCTACCTAATAAAATACATAAATAATTTCTAAAACAAAAGACTAATAAATATTATAATAAATACTATATTCTAAACGAAACAGAAATTTAAATAAAATATATATGACGAAGACCGAGCTATGTAAGAGAGGACAAGTAATAGTTCCGGATTTTACGCTCTCATTCTCGACAGCCTCGGCTGTTTAGCAGCTAGCTTTTCCATCATGGTTTGCAGTTGCTGACAATAGACATTCGCCGTAATTGTCTGGCCAGATTTAAGAAAGCTGTATTGAACGACACCGGCACTGGTCCACCAAACGCTCACAAGTAATTTAGTTTGAGTAAATTTTCGCTTGGGGCAGGATTTTGCTGGTTCGCCAGGGTTCAGCCATTGCGATGAGCGTTTCCGATTATTGTACAGGATCCTGTTTTCATCACAGGTAATGATTCGATTTAAAATCTCTTCAGTAATGTAACGCAACCGTCGACGCGCGTTTGTCAAGCTTTTTCACCTTTCAAGCTTTTTCACCTTCCCAATTTGCTTCAAGTGGATTAAAACAGTTTTATCACTAACACCGCAGCATGTAACTAACTCGGACGTGGTTTGCGATGGATCCGCTTCCACAATAGCCTTCAATTCTTCATTATCAACTTTGGTCTCCGGCTGTCCACGGGGCTTGTTCTGCATGTCGAAATTACCAGAACGAAAACGTTGGAACCAAAAACGCAGCGTGTTTTCTTTTGCGACACCGTCGCCATACACATCATTAATCACTCGAGCCATTTCTGCAACACTGGTGCCACGATGGAACTCGTACTCGTTAATAACGCGATATGTCCATTTATTATATTTGTGTTTTCCTTTTTTTAATAGACTGGCGCAAAGAAAAACCCAAAAGAGGAAAAAACTAACGAATAACGGTTTTTCAAATACAAAAGCATGAGTAAACAGCTGTATAAATTTAAATTGACATTCCAAACCAAAGAGGAGATATTTGAGATCAAAGTGGCCAGAACGGCAAAACGCCAATTTCATAGGTAAGGACATCATCATCATCATTTCAGCCGAAAGACGTCCACTGCTGGACATAGGCCTCCCCCAGGCGTCGCCACATTGACCGATCCCGTGCGTCTCGCATCCAGCGCCTTCCCGCAACCTTAACCAGGTCATCGGTCCACCTAGTGGGGGGCCTTCCAACGTATCGTCTTCCAGTTCGCGGTCGCCACTCCAGAACTTTTCGGCCCCATCGGCCATCCGTTCTGCGAGCAATGTGCCCTGCCCACTGCCACTTAAGTTTGGCAATTCTTCGGGCTATGTCGGTAACTTTGGTTCTCCTGCGGATATCATCATTTCTGACGTGATCACGCAAGGAAATTCCGAGCATAGCCCTCTCCATTGCCCTTTGGGTGACTTTAAGCTTTCTGATAAGGCCCATTGTGAGCGACCACGTCTCGGTCCCATACGTGATCACTGGCAACACACACTGGTCATAGACTTTTGTCTTGAGACTCTGCGGTAAATTGGACGAGAAGATACCACGCAACTTCCCCAACGCCGCCCAGCCGAGTCGGATTCGACGGTTGACCTCTTTCTCGAAGTTGGACCTACCCAACTGGACCGTTTGTCCCAGGTAAACATAATCGTCTACAACTTCAAGTGTAGAGTCTCCGATCTTGATAGGAGTGGGTGTTACATGGGCGTTCACCATGACCTTGGTTTTGTCCATGTTCATTTTAAGACCCACTCTTTCGGAAGCTCTACTAAGGTCATCGAGCATTTTACTGAGGCTCTCCATGGTCTCAGCCATGATCACTATGTCGTCGGCAAACCGAAGGTGAGTGATGTACTCGCCATTAACGTTGATGCTAAGCCCCTTCCAGTCCAGAACCTTGAAGACGTCCTCCAGCGCAGCAGTGAACAGTTTCGGAGAAATTACGTCTCCCTGTCTTACGCCGCGCTGGAGAAGGATAGGTTTCGAGGTCTGATCCTGAAGACGGACTGACATGGTGGCGTTTTTGTACAGACACTTCAACACCTCAATGTACCGGTAGTCGATCTGGCACCGTTGGAGAGACTGTAGTACAGCCCAAGTCTCGATCGAATCGAAGGCTTTCTCGTAGTCCACAAACGCTAAACAGAGAGGCAAGTTATACTCTTCGGTCTTCTGTATAACCTGCCGCAGCGTATGTATGTAGTCTACGGTGCTTAAGCCTTTTCGGAATCCGGCTTGTTCGGGAGGCTGGAAATCGTCAAACCTGCGCGCGAGACGATTCGTGATGACTCTTGAAAACAACTTGTAAACATGGCTAAGAAGCGAGATGGGCCTATAGTTCTTCAGCCGGGCATTGTCGCCCTTCTTGAAGAAGAGTACCACCACACCCCTGCACCATGCCTGTGGCGTTTTGCCCTCGAGTATGACGGAATCAAAAAGCTTCTGAAGGGCCTTGAGGACCGGTTTTCCACCCGCTTTCAGGAGTTCAGCCGTGATTCCGTCATCACCCGGCGCCTTGTTGTTTTTAAGCTGTTTCAGAGCCATCCTAATCTCGTACAGGCTGACGTCCGGGATATCTTCGGTATAGTGTCGGGTCAATCTAGCTCTTGGGTCCTTTGCTAGATTCGCAACGGGTTTACTGGTTGACCTGTACAACTGCCCATAGAAACTCTCGATCTCCCTCAGAAGCTCCGGTTTGGCGGATACAATCCTGCCATCATCGGTCTTCAGTTTCGTGAGCTGGCTCTGCCCAATAGACAGATCCCTTGAAAACACCTTGGAGCCTTTATTTTGCTCAATCGCGTCTTTAATACGCTCGGTATTAAAGCGGCGGAGATCTCTTTTCAAGGATTTAGAGATCTGTCTATTGATCTGCCGGTATTTGCACGCCTCATCTGAAGACTGCAGGATCATCTCACGCCTCTCCTTCATAAGCTTGAGGGTATGATCAGAGAGCTTTTTGTTTCTATCTGTACGACGGGTCTTGAAAAACTTAGACCCGACCGTATGGACAGCTTCCACGAACCCGTCGCTGTATTCGTCCACGGAGCTCCCCAGGCACTCGAAACGATTCTGGAGTTCGAGCTGAAAGCTCTCGGGGTTTTGGACCTGGACCTGTGCTGGACGGAGCGTGGACTTCATCAGTCGAGACCTTTCAAGCTTAATATTAATGTTCAATGTGCCTCTTACCATGCGGTGATCGCTCCCGGTTTTTACCGAATTGATCACAGAGACATCATTGAACATTTGCTTCTTGGTTGACATGATGAAGTCGATCTCATTTTTTGTTGCACCATCGGGGCTCTGCCAGGTCCACTTCCTGTGTTCACGCTTTTTGAAGAAGGAGTTCATCATATAGAGGCCCTCCTTCTCCATAAAACTGGCCAGTAGGTGACCCCGGTGGTTCCGTCGTCCAACTCCAAATTGCCCCACTTGCAGCTCATCCTCGTCTCGTTTGCCCAGTTTCGCGTTGAAGTTCCCCATGACAACGGTGAAGTGAGTTTTGAAACCATGCATGGCTCTGGAGATATCCTCATACATGGTCTCTACCTCGTCGTCGGGGTGTGCCGAGGTTGGGGCGTAGACCTGTATGACCTTCAGCGAATATCTAGAGGATATTCTGAGTATAAGGTACGCCACCCTGGTCGACACACTCTCGATCTTCACCACGTTGTTCACAAGGGACCTGTGGACGATAAACCCGACACCACCTTGGGACTGCCGGTCACCCTTTCGGAAATAGAGCAGGTTACCGGATTTGAGGATTATCGAGTCCTCCCCCTCTCTTCGGACTTCAGATAACCCTATAATGCTCCATCGCAACCTGCTCAATTCCTCTTCGAGCTCGGTGATCTTCTTGTCGGTCCGAAGTGTGCGCGTGTTGTACGTTGCCAGGTCCAGTCGTCGGTGATTGTTGGGGTACGGCTACCCCAACAATCACCGCTTTTCTTATTTCTATTATTATTATTATTTTTATTCTTAGCACCCCTTGCCATGCCGTAACCTCGACCGCTACCGTAGTCGAGGGTAGGCGGGCTGCCGGGCACTAGGGGCCATTTTTTATTTGTGCTATTCATAGGGGGGGTTTTGCCATAATCGCCACGCTTGGCAGGCGGATTGGCGATCGCAGTATGGTTGTTATAGGAGCACAGAGAACGCTGCTGCCCATTCTCTGGTTTGTCCCTTAGTCGCCTTTTACGACACCCACGGGAAGACATGGGATGGTGAAATTCTTAACGTCCGGCACCATACGGAACATAAGGTAAGGACATAATATAATTATGTTACTTACGAATTGCTGAAAACATTTTTTGTGGATGTTATAACATTCTAATATGCCAGCGTAAGCTTTAAGCATTTCATTGCAACAACTTTCTTCGTGTGTATCTATTTCATGGAGGTTTATAGCATAAATTTTCCACTGAATTATATTTATTTCCAGCAATTTAAATACACGTATTGCATAAAGTATATTAAAATCGAAGAAAATCACTAAATAACTGACGAAGATGTAAAAGAAAGGTGCTTCAAGGAGAACGTAAATATAAGTGAAAACAATGACGTAACTGCTGATAGACACGACCACAGTTATCCAATTCCAATAAATGAACTGTCTGGTACTACTTTTGCTGTTCAAAATCCTGTGTACATTTTGATAAGTTAGAACAAAGTTGATATCATTTCTGGATCCAATGACCCCGATCACGAAATTCATAACGGATCCGAAAGAATAGAAGATGCAGTCGAAATAAATGGCAACGCACATGAAAGAAGTCAATCCAGTATAATTTTTGCTAGCGCAGAGGCGGTATATGAATGAAAATATGAATGCTAGTGTGGCAATCATTGAAATAAAGTTAGAGATAAAACTATTTGGAGTTATACAATTGTTTTTGATGTGGTATTTAGGACAAAAGGAAATATATTGCATCAGATTCAAAGGCAGCAGCATCGATTGCACGTCTTTGTCTACCATTTTACTTAAAACAATTTTCCCCAGGCAATTTCGTCTCATATAAAAAAGTTGGATCATTTTTTAATAGACCAATACCGGATCCTTTCTATTTCACGAGTGTTAGAGCAATCGATGGGAAACATATTAAAATGCAATACATTAAAGAAATTGTTGTGATAATAAAGTGCGCATCAATAATTAAAGTTTCATTCAAACTAATTTGACCAAGTCTTTCTCTTTGGTGTAATAGTCGCTCGCGTTACTGTTGAGCATGAGATCCTGAGGTTCATTCCTGGGTCGGGCAACGTGTTATTGGGAATTTCAATCTGAGGTTTCTCAGTTGTAGTTGCTCGGAGTGTAGATATTTATCCAGATGATATTAATTTTATTTTAATTTAAATGAACAATTTTTTTATTTCGTATTTGTTAATGTATAATATTATGTACTACATGATGAATAAATACCTTATTTTAGGCTCGCCTCATGTAGTACTGAAGCCACACCAGTACCTACAGTTGAACATCCAGTTGATCTTGAGGCGCAACGATATGTTGCATGTACTATTTTATGCGAGAGGTTACGGACTTTTGTCGCAACGTGCCCATCCGGAGAACGCATGCTTACTTAAACCACAGATTGACATGTGGGACCTGATTTCTCACGGGTAATGGACACTGAAGAGTATATATTTTCCTCTAAGCTTATTTCCTCACCATTCTGTCACAAAGTGCGTAAGTGGCGGCGCCGGCGCGCCGCAGTTAGACAGTCCACTACGAACAAAGCACTATTTTACACGCACACATTGACATTACTATTTTACAGGGAATAACGGGCAGTATTGGACAGAGCTCAATCGCGGCTAACACTGGCTCTCACAAGTGCTAGCGCGGGCGTTTGTCATTCAGTCTTTTGGAAGAAGTATAAAATATATATTTTACAATGCATGTCCTCGAAAAGAGCGTATTCCAAGCAGCCAAACTGTGCGGAAAGTGTAATTTTTTTTCAAAGTGTGCTTTTTAATTTTCTGTATTTTTAAAATTTTTATCGCCGTCGTCAGCCAGACGCATAGTTTTTATTATTTGAGAAAAGTTTTACAAATTAGTTAAGTACCGATTATCATTAATTAAAAAGGTAAAATATTACTAATACTTCATTAAAGGCGATTTTAATTACTCTAGATTTAGATTTGATCAATAAATTAATTTTAAATATTCATTAAATATGTTTGGAAGAACGTATATTTTGCTCGTGCCTTTTTGTGTTACGACGTGACAGCTATTTGGACATGCGCAGTAGATATGCCCGAGGAACTATTACTCTTTTTGCGCTGTAGCATGGTGCGGGTGACAGTTTCAATATAAAAAAAAATACGCATATACGTATACGCATTTTTTGTAGTTTAACTTCATACCATATACCATAGTTGCCCGTGTATGTGTGTTATTTTAGTAAAATTATTATATTTTACTAAAATAACACAAAAATACACTTTCTTATTTAAAAAATAACGAATATTTTAATTAATTTATATTTTGAGGTATAAACAGCCTCACTCATAATTTACAAGGCAACCTAAACGAAAATCCTAAGTCCTTCGGAACGTAAAGTTATTATTTTTCCATTTTTCTTATTTTTTGTATAATTGTCGGTGAAGGGTGGACAGCTTAATTTAGACACACGTCAGTGAGCGATGTAGATACAGCCAATGTAATGAAGCCTGAAATGGCATAAAGATGCTAACTGAAGTTTTCTATACTATCTAGACTTCCATACTATATAATATATAGTTACAAGTTTGAGCCGTTTGGGGTAAAGACATTAGGTCCATGGGATTCGAGGGCTCATCGAGTGTTTCGAGACATATGTAAACGGTTAGACGACTGTTCGCGTGACCAGAGGGCTGGCCTTTTCTTCAGCCGGAGAATCAGCATTGCCATTCTACGTGGCAATGCTGCCAGCGTTCTGGGCATGATTCCCATTGACATCAATGTGGACAAACTTCTTTAAGCCTTTTATTTCGATGAGCCCTTTTGCCTCCCCCCTTTGTATGTACATTTGTTTTTTAGTCATAAGATTAGTAAGATTCAATTGTATATGACGGGGGACGGGCCCCCTGGTTATTTTTAAAAAGAGTGACGTCAGCAATGCTGACGTCACTATCTCCATTATCATCATGGTGTTGGTGCTGGTGATGGTTACTCATGTTGAAAATTAAAGACTTGTCTTCAAGAGTATCAACTTATATTCTTGCTGGCACAAAGCACACAATAATGACACACAATAAATAGTTATTAACAATAAAGAATTACTCACAATATTCCGGAGCTCCGTACCGTCCGAATCGACTTAGAATGATTTGTGAGCGGTCGGGCGGTCGTATTTATACGGAACTTCGGTTAGAGTCGTTACAAGTCTATTGACTAAGTCAATAGACTGTCTTTGTTTGTTGTCTGTTTTTAAATTCTAGTTTTTATTTTACAAATCACAAAATGGATTATGAAGTAAAGATTTATTATAATTTTGAGTAATAAAATGAGTAAAGATAAACAAATAGTCATTTGAGAGATTTTTATCAACTTAAATATTCAAATAAGCAATCACACGTTATTTGAACTTAAAATAAACAATCATAATTTATTCGACGCTCGATTACGCCCTCACGTCGGTATTGATGTTGACTTTGCGCCGATATATATTTTATTCGTAAATATTTCTTTTTAAATTAATTTCCTCAATATTAGGGGTTAAAGTATGAAATTGCTGATTTGTACTGAAAAATTGAAATTAGTTTTTTTTTTTAAATTTAACATATTTATTTATTTTTATTTAACCATTTATGCACACACACATTATAATATACAAACAAGAAGAAGAAATAGAAAAATAGGTACATAGGTGATGCTTATTTCTATAAAAATAAGCATCACCTATGATGACTTTGCGGTACGGTATTGATGTTGACTTTGCGCCGATACGGCCATTCTGAAGGCGGTGCGCGCTCTGCACCAGCCTGAATGTAGATCGCGTTCGTGTTCCAAATCTGAAACAAATTATGGTGTTTCTCTGAGATTGGTATCCGTGGGCAACATACGTTGCACTATGTTTTATAATTTAAATGTTAGTAGGGTCTCGTAGTTTTCTCGGAGGGTCACGTAGGTTTCTCGGCGGGTCTCGTAGATTTCTCGGAGGGTCTCGTAGATTTCTCGGATGGTCTCGTAGAGTCTCGTAGATTTCTCGGAGGTTCTCGTGTATTTCTCGGAGGGTCTCGTAGATTAATATTGTTAGGGTCTCGTAGATTAATATTGTTACTCAAAGGTTTATATGAAAATAATAAGAAAGTTGTTAAAATACTCACAATTTATTCTGATGATGTTTCATCTCCATCTCTGGTGTCTTCGACGTTTTGTGCAGGCTGTTCTTCTCGTGAAGTTGATGGCACGGGGTTCACTGGCTTTGCGTTTTGTGGTGTAGATGTTTCTACATGCGCCGATACGGTCTCTTGATCACCGGGTTGCGGAGCACGGCGAAGTTGGTCATGAGCGACCTTGCGTGGGCGGCCTCTGCCGACTACTTTCTTCACCAAGTATCGATCATTATCTAAAATTCTACAAATCTCATGCGGTTCACTGAATTTAAGGTCTAATGATGTCTATATTCTTTATCAAAACATAATCGCCTCTTTGGAATGGACGAATTTTTGCTTTTCGTTGGTTGAAGCGCTGTCTGTCCTGTTCTGCAGATTGTATCATCTTCTGTTGCGCATGTTGAGTGAGCGCTTCGATGTCAACAGTCGCTTCATCAATATCCACCATGTTTAGAAGTTCCGGCGGAACGCAGTGACGACGTTGTGTGATGAGCGTGAGGGGAGCGATGCCGGTTACACGATGGACTGTACAATTCATTGCTAGTTGAAGCGCATCGAGTGTAGTATGCCACGGTTCAGCTTCATAATTTTTCATCATGATTAATGCATTCTTCAGTGTTGCTACTAATCTTTCAACCTGTCCGTTCGCTCGGCTGACTCCTGGCGCGATAGCGTGGATATTCATTCCAAATCGTTCACAGTAGTCTTTGAACTCGCCCAGGAATTCCCTTCCTCCATCTACAATAATTTGGACCGGTGTACCGAATAGGTGCACAGTGCGTTTCAGAGCAGCAAGCGTGCTTTGAGGGCTTTTGTTGTTGGCGTAATAGAACATCACATACTTCGTAAAAGCATCAATCGTGACAATGACATACTGATTTTCGTTTCCCAGTTCACCCGGAATATCCATATGGATTACTTGAAACGCGACGGTGGGCTTCTGGATGGGATGAAGCTGTACTTGTACCGCGCCCGATGGTCCTTTCGATGTTCTACATACTATGCAGTTGTCGACAAATCTTCTTACCATTGAACTCATTTTGTCAAACCAGTAAGTTTCCTTAATTTTCTGCAGCGTCTTCTCCCATCCGGGGTGTTTCAGTACTGTGTGAAAGTGGTTGATGATACTCCACTGGAAAGACTTGGGTACCACAGTGCAGACTTGTTGTCCGAAAACTGGATCTTGAATGATCTTCTTCAGTACGTCGTCATTCAGAACGTAGCCTTCAACTGGGTTATTGTCTCTCAAGCTATCCATTTTTGATCGCAGTTCCTCATCGCGTCTTTGCTCAACTTTGAGCCAATCCAAGTCTCTAGTCATGATGTTAACTTTGTACTCAGTGGGGTTCCTGCTGAAGAAATCTGCATGTTAGAGTCGTTCACCTTTACGGTACTCCACCTCGAAGTCATAATTTTGTAGGAATGCCCACCAGCGGTGAATTCTTGGGAGAAGGTCTTTTTTATGTTTCGACGCCTTGAGTGCATTGCAGTCCGTTATGACTGTGAACTTGCGTCCGTAGAGGTATTGTCGAAAGTGTTTTATGGCACGTACCACAGCTAGCGTCTCAAGTTCGTATGAGTGGTAGCGACTTTCTGTTTCTGTGGTTCACATACTCATGAAAGCCACAGCTCGTTGTCGTCCATTGATAATTTGGACAAGAACTGCGCCAAAACCAAGGCTACTGGCATCAGTATACAATTGAATGGGTGCTGCCTCTTGAAACAATGTTAGAACTGGAGTCGATGTCAAGCATTGTATTATCGTACTTCTAGCATCTTCATGTTTTTCATCCCATTCCCATGTTGCACCTTGTTTGGTTAATTCATACAGAGGTACCATTATGCGGGAAAAGTTTGGGATGTATTTTCTGAAGTAACTAGCTAAACCGTTGAACTGCCTTATTTGTTTGACCGTTTTTGGAACTGGTGCCTTGACGAGAGCTTCCACCTTCCTAGGACTTGGTTGCACTTGTCCATCCGAGACAATGTTGCCCAGATACTCGATGGATCGCTTGAAGAAGCTGCATTTGTCCGCATTCATTGAAAAGCCAGCTTGTTGAAGCGCCATCAGAATGCGTTCAAGGTTTGACAGCCCTTCAGCAAAGTCTGTACATTTGCTCAGTACATCATCAACATATACCTGGGCGACCGAGCCAAGGAGTGGACACAAGGCCCTATTGATGCAGCGCTGATATGAGCAAGCATTGCTCAATCCAAATGGCATCGTGAGGTATTCGTAGAGTCCGTCTGGTGTAACGAAGGCAGTCTTCTCAATTGATCCTTCTGCAATTGGTATTTGGTGAAACCCAGCTGCCATGTCCAAACTTGTGAAGAAATGTCCGTTGGCTAGCTGATCAATCTGATCGGATATCAGTGGTAGTGGGTAATGGTCCCGTACCGTAATTGCGTTGAGTTCCCGAAAATCCACGCAGAGTCGGTCATCACCATTCTTCTTCTTCACTAAGATGATAGGACTTGAATATGGTGATTTGCTTTCTCTGATGATATTGTTATCCAGTAAGTCCTTGATTATGGCACGAACCTTTTCTCGTTCAACGGAACTAAGGCGATATGGTCTCCGCTCTACGTACTTGTCAGGGTTTTTCAATCTTATTTCCAACTGTCCTGTGTTGACTCGGGTTTTCGGATATCCAAGAATGAACATGTGCTCGTATTTGTTCAGTAGTCCACGTAGCTGCCTAATTTCTCCATCATTGGTAAGGTCACAGTCCAGTTTATCGAACATTGGATTGTTCGTACTCACATGATTAATAGTCACCTGACGTGTAAGTTGAGTGCCGTTGGACGTTATTAGCATACTCAAATTGGTGCCATTAATCAAATTCATACCTATCAACGCATCTGTGGTCATGTCACCATCGGATAACACAAAAAACTGAAGTTCGACGCTGATGGCATCAATAACACCGATGGTTAACAGTTTTGTTAGCGACATTACAGGAAACTGCCCAATTCCCCTTAAATAACTGACCGTCGAGCTTCTTTGGCCAGGTAAAGCAGCAGCAAGTGATTCTCGTATAATGGAGCATTCTGCGCCGCTATCGAATACTGCTTGTATTGACCGGGTACCAATTTGCACAGAGATAGGTGCTAACTTAGTTCCCGTAACACAGTTAACGTTTGACGAGAGTGAACGATCTCTTCTGTAGCACACTTAAGTATGGCCTGGTTTCTTGCAAAATGTGCACGAAGAAATATTCGATGGCTTTGGATCTTTATTGGAAGATTCAGGTTTTGCTTCAGCTGATTTGAATCTACATTGGTCCGCCGTATGGTTTGTTTTCTTGCAGATTCGACAGCTCCGGGATGATTGGTCGTGGTCTGCAAAGCGCGGACGTTTGCTAGATGTAGTGGTGTTTGAACTCTGTTGAGGACGCTTTCTTTGTATTGAGGATGCAATGGAAATCAGTTCAGGCACTGTGGTTGCTTTTGAGTTCAGAAATTCCATCCGTAAACGTTCATCATCGATGCATCCAATTACGGCTTCCACTGCATGTCCGTTGTCCAGGTTATCTTTTGTGACTCTTTTCCAGAGAACCCAAGCACGTGACAGGAACTCGGCAACGTCCTTTGTAGAGTCGTAAACATGTTCTCGGAATCTGAGAATATCCCGAGAATATCTGTTCTCAGGCTCGAACGTGGTAATCAGGTTGCTGCGTAGTTCGTCCCATGAAGACGCAGTCACCATCCAGTCGTCGACCCACATCTTGGCACGTCCTTTTAGTAAGCTGCATACCTTTATACGAACGTCGAAATCGTTCAGTTTATATTGTTCCACCGCCTTGTCAATATGTTGACACCATTCACGTATGCCGATGTTGGTGTCAGGATCGAATGATGGCAGGTAGACATCCTTAATCCTGATTTTAGAATCTGCTGATGGCGCACATAAACGCTTGGACATTTTCTGCATCATGTCCATCATCTGCATAAAGAATTGTGGTGGTACACCCATAGGCGGATCACGGCCCGGGGCATGAATCATCTCATTATGAGTTTGAGATGGATAGCCCAACGAAGTGGTGGGAACCGGCATTGGTTCCATTCGTTCAGCAGTAACAGTTCCAGGTTAGTCAGCTGGAGATCGAGCTGGTGAGGAGGTGGTTTGGATTCTCCATTATCATCATGGTGTTGGTGCTGGTGATGGTTACTCGTGTTGAAAATTAAAGACTTGTCTTCAAGAGTATCAACTTATATTCTTGCTGGCACAAAGCACACAATAATGACACACAATAAATAGTTATTAACAATAAAGAATTACTCACAATATTCCGGAGCTCCGTACCGTCCGAATCGACTTAGAATGATTTGTGAGCGGTCGGGCGGTCGTATTTATACGGAACTTCGGTTAGAGTCGTTACAAGTCTATTGACTAAGTCAATAGACTGTCTTTGTTTGTTGTCTGTTTTTAAATTCTAGTTTTTATTTTACAAATCACAAAATGGATTATGAAGTAAAGATAAATTAGTTTTTAATAATTTTGAGTAATAAAATGAGTAAAGATAAACAAATAGTCATTTGAGAGATTTTTATCAACTTAAATATTCAAATAAGCAATTACACGTTATTTGAACTTAAAATAAACAATCATAATTTATTCGACGCTCGATTACGCCCTCACGTCGGTATTGATGTTGACTTTGCGCCGATATATATTTTATTCGTAAATATTTCTTTTTAAATTAATTTCCTCAATATTAGGGGTTAAAGTATGAAATTGCTGATTTGTACTGAAAAATTGAAATTAGTTTTTTTTTTTAAATTTAACATATTTATTTATTTTTATTTAACCATTTATGCACACACACATTATAATATACAAACAAGAAGAAGAAATAGAAAAATAGGTACATAGGTGATGCTTATTTCTATAAAAATCTCTTCGAGCATAACTGCGAAAAAAAAAAAAGAGATGTAGGCAGTGTGTAGGGTTGAAAAATAATAAACACAAAACGATTCAAAACCAAGTAATAACCAATAAACAATACCGATAACAAATTAAATATACCTACTGTTATAATCATGTACAACATATTTATAAAAAAATATAAAAAACAATAAACACCTACCTATATATATATATATATTAAAAAAAATACATACTTATGCAACTATGACGGAATGGAAAGGTAGCGGTCTTTCATTCTTTCTTAAAAACTGTAAGAGTTTGGCAGTCCCTGATGTCAGGCGGTAGAGAGTTCCACAATCGCACGGCGTACACAGTAAAAGAGTAGGAGTAGAAGTCAGTAGTGTGGGAAGGGATATTAAGATGATTTTGAAGATGCGACCTGCAAGGTGCATCGGAAGGACGGGAGTAGGAAAAGCGTTCACGGAGGTAGGAAGGTGTTTTAGGATTATGGAGGATGTTAAATAATAGACACAATATGCCAGAGTTCCTTCGAAGTCGAATAGGGAGCCACGTGAGTAACTTAACTTAAAACGTGATCATACTTTTTTAGGTTGAAAACAAAACGAATACATACATTTTGCAAACGCTCAAGTTTATTTAAAAGCTCCTCGGTGGCATCCAAATAACAGGCGTCGGCGTAGTCAATGATGGCCTGAATGAGTGTTTGGGCAAGGGAAATTTTGGTTTTCAAGGACAAAAAGGACGCCGATGCAGCCCAAAGGACTGCGACCACTCCCCGATCAACTCCAGGTTACTGTTTACTGCAGCCACGGCAGCTTTAACATCAGAACTAAGAAAATGATGGTAAAGCTGGAGGTCGTCAGCGTAGAGATGAAAGTTACAGGAGATGATTCTAGTAACAGTGTTAATAAAAATAGAAAAGAGAAGAGGAGAGAGAACGCCACCCACATATGTATTTATTTAATAAAAATAATTACCATTTTTATCTATACATTGCTACCATCTAATAGGAAGGTCATTTATGCCTTTGAGATAGAACTCTAGTGATCTAGATTCGACAAACTGTGTGAAACCATTTTGTACTGCCTCCTGAGAAGAATACTTTTTATCACGAAGAAAATTGTCCAAACCACGAAAAAAATGGTAGTCCGTTGGAGCAAGGTCTGGCAAATATGGAGGGTGACGAATGGTTTCTAATTGCAGTTCCTGTAGAGTTAAAACGGTTTCTCTGTATACGGTCTCGCGTTATCATGGAGCAATAATGGTTAAGATCGATTCATGTGTCGGGGCTGTTTCACTGCTAGTTTTGCTATCATTGTTCGGAGTTCGGCACAGTCGACATCTGCCGTTATTGCTTGACCAGATAGGAGAAAGCTATAGTGAATAATACCATACTGAGACCACCAAACAATTACCATTACCTTTTTATTGGTAAGCTTTGCTTAAGGACACTGTTGTGGCGTTTAACCTGGGGTCAGCCATTGCATTTTTCGCTTACGGTTATCGTAAAGAATCCACTTTTCATCACATGTCACAATTTGAGCCAATATTCCTGCATTTCTGTATCAGTTCAACAAGGCAACACAAGTTTCAAAACGTGTTTCTTTCTGCAGGTCAGTCAAATCATGAAATCTTCATATGTTTTTATTTTATTTATTTGTCGCAAATGAGTCAATATTGTTGGCAAGGTAACGTTAAACCATGCCGCTAATTCCTGGGTAGTTTGGCTCGGATCGGCTTCCACCATCTCTTTCAATTTATTGTTATTCACCTGTGTGGGCGTTCTTCCACGTGGTTCGTTATTCAAATCAAAGTTTCCATCACGAAAGCGTTTAAACCAAAAACGCACGGTGCTTTCAGTAGCAGTCCCCTCTCCAAACGCAACATTGATATTGCGAGCTGTTTCTGCCGCGTTAGTTATGCGTCAAAACTCGTATTAAAAAATCACTCGAATTTTCGAAGTATCCATCTTTATTGTCTAAGCTGAATAAAAAAAACAACTGAAAGTCGATAATCGAATGTTGCACATTTTTGTTCAGCGGCTGGTTTCGAACTACGAAAGTGGCAGAGGAACTCGCCAGCGTTACGCGCTGCATTACAGACATCAGAGGCTTCAAAAGGTTGCATTTGCTTCAAAAGAAAATGATAAGCAAATAAAGGTTTTGGGACTCCAATGGAACCCAAAATCAGATACATTTTCTTTCAGTGTTCATGTAACTTTAGATAAAGTTACCAAACGGTCCATATTATCCAATAAAGCTAAAATTTATGATCCTATGGGGTGGTTATCTCCTATAACCATTTACGCAAAACATCTTATTCAATTGCTATTTGTATCTATTATTTATTGATTTCAGTCACCTCCCATAGACATAATAAATTCTTGGTCTAATTTCATCAATGAATTATCATTACTATCAAAGTTTCAAATTCCACGTTTTGTGTTTCCAAACGTACGTTCAATTCAGATTCATGGATTTTCGGATGCATCCGAGCGTGCGTACGCTGCGTGTGTGTATGTTCGTGTGACAGATAAAGTCAAATATATTTATTCAATTAGGCTAATAAACGGCACTTTTGAACGTCACATAAATTAAAATTTAAAAGTAATAATAAAAAAAAGCCATAAAAAAAAAAAAAAACTTTCGTGCATTCGGAAAGTAGATTGTTATGGAGAAGAACGCACAAGAAACTCCATACTTACTCTTTTTTTTTTAAAAATGGGTGTTTTACAATATTAACATACGTACATACATTAATATATGTGAGGACGATGCACCCAGAATAGCTCTACACACAGGTATAAAGTATTAAAAAGCATTAACAGGAAAATTAATTAATTTGATAAGTAGGAACATGGTTCTCACATACTTACAAACATAGGAAAAATACCTAATTCAACAACAACGGAACAGTGTGTGAGTCAATTTCTAAAAAAAAAAAAAATACAAAAAACAATGAATACAATAACTATGAATGGGAATATAAATTAACAAATTTGATTTTGTCTACACCTATGATTGCTATGGAGCAGGACCAGCATGTTTCCAAGCATTCTTATCTTGAATACAATCATCTAATTTGTAATATGCTTGTTTACAAAGGGTGGATAGTAGTGAGAACGTCAAAAAATTTTTTTTTACTTGCGAAAACACGTGTAGCACCGCTCAAACCGGTTCTCACTATTCCGCGCCTCGAGTTGTGTGCAGCTGTTTTGTTATCATAGTTAATTGATAGGATTATGAAGGTGTATGGTGACCGCGTAAATTGCAATCAAGTTTATGCGTGGTCCGATTCTCAGATCGTGTTAGCATGGCTTCGCTCGCCACCACACGAATGGAAAACATTCGTCTCTAAACGTTTAAGTCAGATTTTGTCACGGCTTCCTGCCGATTGCTGGAGACATGTTCCATCTGCTGATAATCCAGCCGATGCACCCTCACGAGGAATTCTTCCTGCTACTTTAATCCAAAATCATATGTGGCTCCAGGGGCCCTGGTGGTTGGCCCGTGATTCAAAGTGTTGACCAATTCCTAAAAGGGTACCGACAGTTACCGAGGAAAAACGTAATTCATCAGTATCGTTATTAACACACTCGTCTATCGCGGCGCCAGCGCCACCAGATGCTGCGGACCACATTGAAAAGATTTCTACTTAAGGTAAACATGTTCGAGTCACAGCAATCCTATTTCGATTTTATAATTAGAAGATGCAAGAAGGTTCAAATTCAGTATCCAACCTATATAACTGTTCCCGAATTTAATTTTTGTATAGATCGACTGTTGTATAAAGACGTAAAAAAATATGAACATAGGTCATATTTTTTTGTCGCATTAAAGTTGTTGATAAGAAAGCACGCATTTCATTCCTACAAAAACCTATTCAAGTTATTATCAACTTTATTACAATCACCATATGGTCGAAAACGAGCCGGATTATAGTGCACCGTAGTGATCGTGTTTGAGCGACGAGAGAACAAAGAACTGCCGCATTCCTTAGATAAGAAGCGAGCCATTAGCCGAGTTTTGTGCAAGTTATTTACAATATTATTATGAATGAATCTACGCATTGTAACATAACGTTGTTTTAAAAATATTTGTGTTTATAAACGATGTCTCAGTCTGAACAATTACTAGGAGTATTAGAAGAAGTTGCAAAAATACTACAAAGAATACAAATAAACTTAAAGAAATGTCTTAAACAGGTGTAACGGTTAGGGGCCAGGCAGGTAAATTAAACTTTCGAAGAGAGGGTAGATACAAAAATTTATTTAAAAAAAATATTATATAAAATCTAAATAGAAACCCAGCAAGAGGCTGGTGTGAGTTCTCGACATCGAGCGCGTGTTAGGTTCTAGACCGCCGAAAGAAAACCACTATCCTGTAGTTCCAGAACGTAGGTGACTGGTGGCAGCCAGGTAGGTAGGTCAATCTACGTATCGGAGGGTAGCACGTAGGGTTGTCCAGCCTCAGCCCTTGTAGCAACACGGAAGATTGTCCGGTATAGAAGAACCCTGGAATATCCCGAATTAGGCATTTTAGAAAATGACCGAATTCGTACCACTGATTGCAACATCTTGACAACCGTCGAACATGGAATCTACGGTGGAAAACGGTGATCTAGCATCAATTAGCCATCAAGATGAAGCAGTCTAAGCAGCGTGGTACAATTTAAAAGCATGATGAATTATAAAATGATAACATCTAGTGATGTGTGGTAGATGGAAAAAAATAACAATAATGATTAACAGAATTTTACAAAACAATTACTTCCATCGACTTACTACCACTCACCAATACTACTTGAACAAGGAAAATAATAGATGAAATTCATTTTTGCGCAACGTTCACAAGGTTGATCGCTCCACTAAAATTATTTAAAAAAATCTATTTTTGTCGAAATACAAGTATTAAACTCTCCGAGGGTTTCATTTATGTCCAATACGAGACATAAAAGCTGGCGACCGTGACAGGACCTTCCGCATAACGAAAAAACTATCAAGAAATACGAAGCCCGGTCAGCTTGACCAACTAAAGCTGCAGATCTGCTACATCAAGAAACGATATTTTGGAGTATTTGGAGGTTCAGCCGTTGCATCCTACACCTGATTTACGGTCTAGACACTGTGATATCAATCGAATATCATAATATCGGTAGTGATATCAACCGAAGTCGCCGTACAGCAGCCTGGCCAACGCAGCTAAGTGACCTTTCCTTTTCCTCCGCACACATATATACGTTTTGTCTGTACTGATCCTACATAATTCATAAACCCCGTGATTTTACATGTGCTTATTTCATACAGATAGGTGCTTAAATGGCTAAACAAGCAGCAATTAATTTCTTAAATAAATATCTGCACCTAGTTAAAAAAAATATTGATTTTATATTGTTTGACCGAGTAGGTCAATTCTTACTGGTTTGAATGACCTACTTATTTTACAAGATATATTGTATCTATCACAGCTGCAAGTATCTACCAGTATTATCTATTATTATCAGCTAAATTCAAGCCTAGGTAAATAATCTTATTTTTTGGAAGTTATTAAGATTGTTTCGCCAAACATTCCAGGAACGGTGACGTCATTTGCGACGGCCAGGGCCTGCAATATAGTCAAGCCTCATCCACGGAGTATCTACTGTCGGGTTCAGGACCGGTACTCCCAGGCCACAGGTGACACAGGAAGAGGGACGTAACATAAATATTTTATTAATAGTATTCTTGCATAATTTTACCGTTTATGTTTTATTACTAAAAATACACATTTCTTTTATTTACTTTGTTCATTATTACAATAGGCAAGGATGACGGTTCTGTGCGAGAATTACAAGATCTCATTGTTAAGCGTAGTTCAATAAAGGGCCAAATTACTTAGTTTAGGAATTATTTATCGAGTCTTTTGCCAAAGGATTCTGTTACACGCATTGAATTAGCCGAGCTAAAACTTAAACTTAGTAAACTTGAGTCACTGTCCGCTCGGTCCGATGACTGGCAGAATCAAATTGAGATATTAAATTCGAGTAATTTATTAGTCGAGATTGATGATGATATTGAACAATTGTTCATAACAAACATTGCGAATGCTCAGACTTTCATTCAAGATCATCAGTCTAATAACCACCACGATGAATCTGGCAACATGCTCAATTCTAGCCTTTGTTCAGCTGCTCATTTGAATACTGACAATCATGAAGTAGGGTTCAAACTGCCGCAGATACAAATAGCTAAATTGAACGGAACATTCTTCCGTTGGCTTGAATTTCGTGACACATTTAAGTCAGTCATACATAATAACGAGCGCATTGCACCTATCAATAAATTTCATTATCTATTATCTTATTTGGAGGGAGATGCAGCTAGAATAGTGAGTAACTTAGAAGTCTCCAATTCTAATCTCGCGAGTCAGATAAATCACTTCGCTTTTAGTGGACCACTCCACAATGGACCTGAGAGCGTTGTCTGGCTTGGGGCTACATGTTGATAATTGGGATGTTTTATTAATACATATACTGTGTTCTAAGCTAGATAACCGTACACTTACCAAGTGGGAAGAATGGCGTGGCACTTTGGCTGATTTAATACCTGACTTACAACAATTTAATAAATTTCTAATTGATCGTGCAAACCACTCTTCACTAAGCCATAATAATAATAAGGCTCGGTCGGCTTTTACATCGTCTAACGGTACCAACTATAAAGCCGAACGTCAGCATAATAAATCTGCTACATTCCAATCAGTTTGTCAGTCTACTTGTGAAAGTAATTCTTCATCTTCTTCAGGTTGCGTTGTTTGTAAGGGCGATCATAGAATCTACGATTGTCCTATTTTTAAGGCCAAGAGTGTGAAAGATTGTATTACTGAAGTAAATAAATTAAATCTTTGTTCAAATTGCTTAAGGTCCGGGCACATTACACGAAACTGCTATCTAAGACCATGTCGGGAATGTAAGAAGAAGCACAACGCTCTTTTACACATTCCGGGAGTAACCGAAACCTCTGCCGTAGGTTTCAAAACCCCTGCTGCAGGTACCACCACCCCTGCTGCAGCTATCACATCATCATGTGGGACGATAGCTAATCATACTACACAGGGTTCAAAACATAATCTACTATCTACCGCCTTAGTTGAGGTGTGTAACCCTACAACAAATAAAACAGAACAAGTACGTGCCTTGTTAGATTGCGGCAGTCAATCGTGCTTTATGACGCAGTCACTTATAACCCGGTCACATTATCTCGAGACCTGGGCCTGCAGTCTCGACATAGTTAACGATCGTTACGTTAACTAAATTCGTTAACTCTTACCGAAAAAATACGCTTGCCGTAACGACACTAACGATAAACGCAAGTCTCGACAGCCGAGTTACCGTGCACAATCGGTCACTTTCTTGACGTAGCGATGTCGGTGCGCTACCGATGTTCGTATTCATAGTGCGGTGATTTTATTGTAAAATTATGCCAGTTGAAAAAAATCCTTTAATTAAAGGGAAAATTGGTTGACAAGATATTCAAAAAAAACTATTTTTCTTTAAAAATTGTACAGAAGATAGGTAAACCATATCATGTTAACACTTTTATGCATAAAAAAGTGTAAACTAAGTAGCTTAAACCATTTTTAAGAATACGCATAACAAAGAAGAAAATAGATCGCTTCCTTGCAACACAGACGTGGAACATGGGAAACAAACTGACGATGTCAATGTCAAAGTCAAGTTTATTACCGAATAGGAGTTCATAGGGAGAATAATGAGTAGTAGAATGGACTGCCGTGTTATAGGCTAACATAGCTGTGTAAACGTAACGAGGCTAGTTGTTTTGTTCATTATTTATATAAGATTTCAAGTATTCATTTAGTGTGGAGTGGCTTCTTTCTAGAGCACCCTGAGTTTGAGGATGATAAGGGGTGGACCAGAGTTGTTTTATCTTCAGGAGATTACAGGTTTGTTTAAAGAGTTCAGTTGTGAAGTTGGTACCTTGATCGGTGAGTATAGTTTTGGGTATACCAAACAATGTGATAAAATGAACTAATTATTCACAGGTTTCTTCTGCTGTAGTGTTGGTAATTGGATAAGCAGCTGAAAACTTAGTAAGGTCATCTTGAAGTGTAAGGATATATTTATATTTGTCGTTACCAGCTTCGGGTAATGGTCCTACTATATCGAAGGCTACACGCTCAAAGGCATGACATGTGTTGAGAGGGAAGTTATCTGCATAGGAGCACGATTTACTTTTCTAAGTGCTTTATTTGTTTGGCATTGTGAACACTTTTTAACATAATTTTCAATGTCTGTTCGCATATTTTTCCAATAATATTTTTCTTGTATACGTTTTAACATTCTGGAAAGGCCTAAATGACCGGCTATAGGTAAATCATGGTTTTCTTTCATGATTTTAGGTATTTCGCTTAATGATGGATATATAATGGTATTGTTATTTCTGAATTGTCAAATAGATACAGGAGCATATTATATAATTTGAGGTACTGATGGTTATCGAAGGGGTTATTAAAATCAGATATAGTTATTTCGGCATTTTCTTGGCCTAATAGTGTAATTATTAATTCATTTCTAATGGCCTTAAGTTTTTTATAGATGTCTTCGTAAGTACAGGTATCAAAGTGATTAACTTTAGTAAAAAGGAAATAAAATGTTTTATTATCAAAATCATATTTCAAGAAGGAATGAATCTTTCTAATAATGCAAATTCGTCTTGGTTATGAAAATTACATGTTACTTCTTGTATATAGGGGACAGATTCGTCCATGTCTATGGATGTAGGAATAATAATTATTTTCTTATCAGTTTTAGATAAGCTTTGGTTGTGTTCTATGATGGTTACATTTGGGTAATTACCATCTAAGGTACCGAAGCTACTAGAACTTGGGACATCTGGAGGGGTTGGAAGGTCTGAAGTAGCAGCGGAAGATGAAGGCAAGTTATTATTTCGATTTGTTACTTCTAGGTCATCTAGATTACCTAATTCTGATAAACTTTCAGATTGAACGAGGGGATCTATTAGATCTTCAAGTTGGATAAGATCATCAGAAGGGAGCATTGGAGAGTTATTTGGGTTGGACAACTCATTGGGATCAGGTAGGTTCATATCCTGATTAGAGGGTTCAGGTATAGGATTTATAGGATTTACGAGTTTAGTAGGAGGATAGCAAGATGATGCATCTGCAGCGTTATTTTTCCTCCTGTGGCAACACTACAGCTAACAGCTGATTTGAATTTGTCCTAACAATTTTAATTTTAAATATTAATTTTCCTTCATAATAAGGCCTATTTCCAATCTATTAATTAGTTTAATTAAGTGTATTGTGTTAAATTTTGGGCACCAAGTGCAAAATAAGTGTAAAAATTTTCATTGTGTTTCGTTGACAGTTACCGGCTCAAGCGATTAGTGAATGTTGTATTTTTTCGTCGCGGTATCAGGTACAATACTATATATTTTACTTGATATTGAATTGCTTGCGTTTTAATAATAATAATAATAATAATATATTTATTCACAGAAATTTTGTACATAATATTAAACAAATGAAGTGTTTAAACTAATTGTAAATTACATAAAATATTAGCATTTGAGGCCAAACTAGGCATAGCCTGTATTTCAGCCTTCAACGCCCATCCCCTCGAATTGGAGATCTAACTAATATTTTGCCTAAGATTTATTGGATCACTTTTATTACGGTTACAAGTTGATGTCGGTGACCTATAAAACGTAAACATAACCTTAATTAGTTTGGTGACAGAACTTCTTTCTTTACTATCTAAATTTCATTTTCCGTTCAACTAATCATCTGTTACTCAACAACTACTCTTTTCCAACCTCTTTTCTCTTCTCTTTAATCATGATTATGACTCGCAGCGCGCGGGCTCGCCTAGAAGAGTCCAAACTCAGTCAGGCTTTGAGCGAATTAAAAGCGTCTAAGGAGCTCTGTGCCCAACTGATTAGGGAAAAGGATGAGAACGAAATAGAGTTCCTTAGTGTCCTTGACAGGAATAGCAAACTAAAAAATATGATCGACATGTAAAAGTGTTTGTACAAACCAACTTACAGAAATAAAATCATTTATCATTATCATTTATCATTTAATTTTCCTTTGCGATAGATTATCTCATACTCGTATTCTTCTAAATTAAGTCTCCATCTTTGGAGTTTACTGCTAGGATCAGAATGGTTGAAAAGCCAACGTAAAGGACGGTGATCAGTAATGATCTGGAATTTTCTGCCATATAAATATGATCGAAATGTTTTACAGCCGAAGAGTATTGCAAGCAATTCTTTCTCCGTTGTGCTATAATTTATTTATTTATTTATTTATTTATTTATTTATTTATTTATTTATTTATGTACACACAAAAAACTTAACAGAGAAAAAAAAGAATACAGATAGATGAGCACAAAGGTACTGCTTATTTCAATAGAAATTTCTTCCAGCAGACCTGCGACAGGAAAGTTGGATGATAGACGAAGACACAGTGTGTAGAAAAATAATAATAAGGAAACTTAAAATAGACTATTATAACTTAACTAATCATATATAAATTACACATATATCTTCTATACATTATATAGAAGATAAAAATACATACATATATAAATAAAATTATAAGATGGAGGACAGGTAATGTTCTTTGACCTGTTTCTTGAATAACGATACATTTTTAGAGTCACGGATTTTAGGTGGAAGTGAGTTCCACAGTCGTACTGCATGAACAGAGAAGGAGTGGGAATAGAAATTAGTATTGTGGGAGGGGAAGTTTAGATGATGCTTTAGGTGGGATCTACACTGGACATCGGCAGGGCGAGTAAAGGAAAAGCGCTCACGCAGGTATCCAGGATACGCAGGGTTAAAAAGGATGTTGAAAAGTAGACATAATACTCGAGTGTTCCTGCGAAGGCGGATGGGGAGCCACTTGAGATCCTTGCGGAACTGAGAGACATGATCGTATTTCCTCAGACCAAAAACAAAACGGATGCATAGATTTTGCAAGCGCTCAAGCTTATTTAAGAGCTCCTCCGTGGCATCCAGATAGCAGGCATCAGCGTAATCGATGATCGGCTGAATTAGAGCTTGAGCTAGATAGATTTTGGTTTTAAAGGGCAAAAGGTTTTGAAGGGATTTCAACGAGTGAAAAGAAAAGTGCACCTTGCGACTTACCTCATTTACTTGAGGTCGCCAAGAGAGATTACTGTCAATTAGGAAACCAAGGTTCTTAGCTGATTCTGTGTAAGCGATGGTCGAGCCATCAAGGGATAAAGGTGTCAAAGTGGACACGTCCAGCGCAGTGCAATAGTAGCGACTGCCTATGATCATAGCCTGGGACTTTGATGGGTTGATCTGTAATCCATAGGACTTAGCCCATTCACCAATACTCTCCAGGTCACGATTCATGGCGTCAATTGCTAAGTCCACATCCGCAAGCAAGAAGTGTCGATAGAGCTGCAAATCGTCTGCGTAAAGATGGAAGTTGGATCTTATTACCTTGGTAACAGTGTTTATGAAGATAGAGAAGAGAAGAGGAGAGAGAACGCCACCCTGGGGAACACCAGCAGTGAGATCACACCAATCAGAGAACATCTCTTCAAGACGAACACACTGCGAGCGACCCCGAAGATAAGAGTCAAACCAGTTTAATGCAGAGGAAGAGAAGTTAATAGACTGAAGGACCCCAAGCAGAATATCAAAATCCACCGAGTTAAATGCACAACTGAAGTCAAGCAAGACTAAAACGGTGAGAGATTTATTCTCCATAGCCCAGCGGATGTCATCAGTAACCTTCAGAAGTGCAGTTGCAGTGCTGTGCCCAGTCCGGAAGCCAGATTGGAAAGGACAGATAAGAGAATTAGACGAAAGGAATCTAGAAATTTGGCCATGAACAATGTGCTCGAGAACTTTAGAAAGAAAAGGTAGTATAGAGATGGGTCTGAAATGAGATAAAGAAGAAGGATTGGTTATTTTGGGCAGTGGAATTATGTGTGCCTGTTTCCAGGCTGAAGGAAATGTGCCAGTGAATAAAGAATAGTAACAATATGAGCGAGAATGGGAAGGAGTTTCGGGAGAATAGGAATTATCATTCGCGAACACAGATTGTCATGGCCAACAGCAGAGGAGGAAATAGCAAGAAGAGATTTTTTAACATCATCATCAGAGATAGAATTGAATTTAAATGGTTGGCAATTCGGTAACGGCAATTTGGAAAGGTCAGTCAAAGTAGAAGTTTTGACAATAGGGTCCAGAGTGACAGGTGGAAGAGAAAAATGCCTATTAAGAGCCAACAAATCGACATCTTTACAGGCATTAGTAGGAGATTTGCCGATACCGACAGACTTTAGAAATCTCCAGATGTCAGAAGACTTGCGATCGACTAGAGATTCGTGGAAATAGCGTCTCTTGGCATCCCGACACAGACGATTGCAGTAGTTACGTAAAGCTTTGAAATGAGTGAGATTCTGATCCGTGGGTCTGCGCTTGTATCTGCTCTTCGCCTTATCCTTACGAGCAATAGTATCTTTAATTTGAGTATTCATCCACGGAGCAGGATTATGTTTAATTTTAACTCGCCGACGCGGCGCATGCTTGTCATATAAACTCAGCAGTTTGTCATTGAAGTAGTTCACCTTATCATTGATACAGGCGCTATCAACAACGATAGACCAGTCGATATCACCTGCATCACGCTTCAACGCCACCAGATCAATCCCATTATAATTACGCAAATAACAGAAATGAGGTTTTCGTTTAGGAGGCCGGATACGGTAAGACAGATAGATGAGGTCATGGTAGGAAAAGGTTGCAGTAAGTTGCCCAAACTCAGCAACATTGTGAGGGGAAGAAACAATCATAAGGTCAAGAAGAGAAGGCGTGCAGTTTGGAAAGTTATGAGTCGCTGACAGAGGCAGAATTTCAAGATTAAAAGAAGATAGGAGGGAACGGAGTTTTAGTGAACGAGAATCATTTTTAATTAGACACGTATTAAAATCACCCATCAAAACAACATGCTCGTACAATGGGCAAAAATGATTTAGTGACGATTCTAGAGATTCAAAATAGTTGATGTGAAGGTTAGGGGAGTAGAATACCGCAAGTAATATTTTGGCGTGATTTAAAGTAATCTCAAGGAACAAGAATTCAGCCGACACAGAGTACTGAGATGGGGACGCACTAACAATTTTGTACGGTATATCAGCACGTAAATAAATGGTGACACCACCACCTCCCTTGCCAGTCCTGTCATTTCTGACCAGAACAAAGCCAGGAAGTGCATAGTGTGTAGAGAAGGCTTAAGAAAAGTTTCAGACACTAAGAGTGCATCAAGGTGAGCACTGCTAAAGGATGCCAGAAGATCGGAGTGGTGACCAGTAACACTCTGAGCATTAATATGGGCTATATGGAAATTTTTAGGATAGTTAGAAAATATAGAGGAGATATTGTCCTGCAAAGTAAGAATCGGAGACTCACTTCCAGCACTAACAAAACTACTTGTCAAAGAAGAGCATGAGAAAAAACTGTCATTTAAGTTGACAGGATCATCCATATATATATTTAAATACACAACAAATTGAATAAGAAGAAAATAATACTAAAACTAATTAAAACTAAACGTATAGGCTGATTGCTTTAAAACAACCACCCCAACTCACTAGTGAATTGGACAAGTCATCCAACAAAAAAAAAAAAATAACAATAATAAAGAAACATAAAATAATAACAACACAACAGCATAACACGAAAAACATTCTGACATGCTCTAAAACTGACAATACAAGCCTCTAAAACGGAACGATTCACGTCTGTCAATGTGTTATGTCAATCTGACAGCAGTCTTACTGTCAAACTGACAATGACAGCCCAGTCTAGTTGGTTGACTTGAATGACCTGTCCTAAACAAAAAAAAAAACACTAACAGAAATATACAAAAAAAAAGCAATTATACCGACTTCATATCTTAATAGTGGAATGAAGGTGATGCGGAAAATAACAAATATTATAAGTACCGACAGGAACAAGTTAAAGTTATCGAACACTCCGGCATAATTATGAAGCTTGACGGACAAAATAATAACATAACTAATTACGCCGACGCGCCTTCCTTTGGTCTTTTGAGGGTGTAGCAGAAGTCTCAGCGGCGCTTACATTCTTTGGAGAAGAATGTTCCACAGTCTGCGAAGCGTTACGAGGGCCGCTAGATGCCTTGGGGAACCTCGACACAAGAGCTTGAAGTTCACCTGGAGTCTCAATCTTGTGGCGCTTGGTATCGGGTGTGATGATCACTATCCGCCCCTCCACCAACCAGCAGCTCTGCATGCCAAAATGCCTTCGCGCGTCCATGAAGGTGCGGTGCCTAGTGTGCGTCAGGAATTCGGAGATTGTGATACCGGTGCCTTTCAGGGACTTCTTGTTCTCCCAGATTATGTGACGGTGCTCAGTGTTGTACAGCCTGACCAATATAGGCCGAGCTTTGCCCCGTGTAGAACCCAGTCTGTGGCAGACATGGATCTTTTCCTTCCCAATCTCAGGCAAGCTCATTAGGTCGGACAACACCCTGTGAACCTCTTCATGCGGCTTTTCACCAGGATGCTCAGTGATACCATGAATCAAGAGTACCTTTCTTCTCATCAGTGTTTCATGCCTGTCGAATCCTACAGACAACATCTCAATTTGGCTTTTAAATTTGGAGAGTGCCTGCCATACAAATGATTTAAAATCAGCGAACTCACGTGATAGTGCTGATAACTCCAGTGTAGGCCGAGTTTCAGTGGACACACTCTTGAGCTTATTCTCATAATCTGCCATCCGTGACTGAAACAGTTGTTCCAGATCCTCCAGACTTGTTGCCAGTTTTGAGTCCATGGTGTCAGTGATTGAAGAGAAGTAGGTAATTAGATTTAAGTAAGTAAAAGATATCAGAGAGACTTGAAAATAATATACAGTGAGCTTAGGGTGGTCAATATTAATAAAATATAATTAAAACATAAAAAAATCAATTGAAAATAAATTAAAACTGGGAGCTGTCTGAAATGTGTATGTACCCTGTGTCTACCCACAAAAAGTTTTGTTTTATAATTACACTCGCTCTTATTTAGA